>MU223155.1:2260472-2280893 GCA_018584345.1 Thuja plicata
AATCTAGAATAAAAGAAATTACAAATAAATATTATGTCCTCACACATGGAAAAGAGGACAAGTGTTCATGTAGGGATTCTATAGGAATCTCCTACTTACATAATAAATAAACTAAACTACCTTGGTTAATAATATATTTCACCAAGGAAATATTACATATTCTAACACTAGTCCACTTTTTGCGGGCTACAACTGACTTTCGGTTTCTGCCTGTTAGTTATGCTCTGATTGTCCTTCAATTTTTTCTGTCAGTTACACTTTAACTATCTCATCGGTCTGCATTGTATCCTGCATGTCAAGTTCCTCTTTTGGGTTCCTCTTTATCTTTCTCTCTTTGCATTTTCAGTTTACACACTAATTTGTGTCATCGGTTCTCTTTACACTTAGTCATCTTCGGTGATCTCTTTCTATCTAATATTTTGTTTGGTCTGTCTTGTCTTTTGGTGTAAGCTTACCAAAAATTTTGTTTGCATACTAATGGAAAATTAATGTCATCAATCTCCCCCTTTGACATTAGTATCAAAAACTAATATGTGCAAAATACTAACAAAATGTGAAGTATATACAACATATATAATCCTTAGTCATTTAATGACTCCCCCTATGTATATGCCGGTATATCTATACATATGATATCTTTCCTTCTACATATCATTTTCCCATATGAATATACATATACATATCTTCCATTTTCCCATCTGATTGAATGAATGTACATATCATTTTCCCATTGATTTTGTACTCATATCATTTTCCCCCTTTTTTGATATTAAGGGAAAAGTTCTTTACCTTTAGAGTTTATCAAAAATGTGGGAGTGTGAAGACTTCATGTCTTCCATCATTTTCTCCCATTGTTCTTTGAGGTTCTCTAGAGCCATGTGCTTGAGTGTGATCTTTGAGTGCATGTCATAGATGTTGTCTGCTATAGACATCTCTTGGGTTGCTATCAGTTTCCTTGTTGAACGGATATGATGTTGGAGCAGTGTAAGGTTCGGTAGAAGTTGAAATTGGAGCTTGGTTACTTCTTCCCTAAAGTATGTCTTTGTTTCCCACAATTCCTGCCTTAACCGTTTAATCTCTATGATCTTCTCATAATGCAGTTTAACTGCATTGTCTCCATCAGTGGCTAAGCTTTTTGCACTATTGACTAGATCTGTATCTAGCTTTGAAATGTTGTTACTATTCTCTTTAGTGAAATTTTCTATTGTGCTCAATTTTTGAATCAAGGTTATAGCTTCAGTAATAATTGGGTCTAATTCAGTGATGAATTGTGATAGCTTTACCTTATTGACCACCATTTCTTGGCTGATGTTCTCAATAAGATTTTGTTGGTACTTTAGCTTTGTTCTCTCTTCAATTACCTTCTTTGCATCTATATTATGAGTTGTAATTGCATCGGTGAGAGTTGATAATTCATTTATTATTGGCTTGTTTTGATCAATATCAACATCAGGCACAATTTGATGTAATATGTCTCATGTTGTCTCTAATACCATGGAGTCCTTGTGTTGTTTCTTCAGCTTCTCCTATAATGCCTTTCGTTGGCATATTTATCCATATCCTTGTAATGCTTCAAAATCAAGTGTAGATGGATCACACTTTGGTATTCCTATAAGTTCATCCAAGGTGAATTCCAACTTATTCTTCTTTGATTTCTTCTTCTTCTTCTTCTGTGAATCACTAGAATGTAAATCCATTGCCAATTTATTAGATTTATTAGTTGTGCTCAATGAAGTGACCTATTGTGCTTCTTTTTGCTGGTTGGTGTCAGTTTCAGCTTTCGGGTGTCTGTAGACGTCTCCACATTCACGTTCACATCGTCAGTAGTATGTTTTTTAGTTTCCTCAGGAGTACCATATTTAGGTTTGTCTCCTTCATCGTTGTCCTTAGATTCATCAGTATTTGTTTCTCCATTCTTATCTGTTGTGTCTGCATCCTTTTTTGTATCTCCTCTAGTAACCTTATTAGTATCAGTTACATTTTGAGTAGCGATGATGTCTGGCTGACCAACGGTGTTGTCTTTCTTTTCTTCTTCCCTTGCATCCTTGGGAGTATCCTTTTTCGGTGAATTTCCTGATTCTTGCACGATATTGATAGCTTGTATCAATATTGGCATGTTGCCTAGAATGTTTACTTGTGCAGTATCAACGGTTGTGTCCTACTCACTGGTTTTGTCTGTTGCAACAGTGACATCTTCATCTTTATTCACTTCCTCTGCTGGGTCATTAGTAATATTAATGACATTAGTATCCACAATGTTGTCATTTGTGGTGTCTCACCACGATTCATCTGCAACATCTGCATTCTTGTTTTCGGTTGTATCATCTTCTTCTTTGTTTAACTCAATAGATGTGTCATCTTGAGTTGCCTTATCAACATCTTGTTGTTGAAGGTCTTTTTTGGGGTTTTCATCCTTAGTAGGTCTATTTATAATCTTACACCATTTCTTGTGGCTGTCCTATCCAAGCTCTATAAGCTTTCCTTCAAGAAATTTATATGCTCTCAACTTCAGTGAGAACTCCTTTTTGTATTTCTCCATCATTTCATCTATTTCTAGCTTCTTTGATTTAGGTAGCATGAGAGTAACAAGTACTCTTTCTCTTATTTCTTTCTCATTCTTCAAGGAAAATGTTCATCTTGAGTATAGTCTATCCAATTTTTCTCTTGGTACATGATTCCCTTCAAAATGAATTGGTACATATTTATACATGTACATTTTTTCTATGATGGCATCCTCTATTTTATTATGATCTTCTAGGTCTAATTTCAACAATCTTCTAATCTTTGAGTTTGTAATAGATCTAGAATTTGCAAAAGATTTGCATATGTCATCAATAGATTCAAGAGCTTGTACCTTGACACTTTATGCCTCTTAGATTCATCTTTCTCAGTATCTTCTATATCCTCTCAAGTTCTGATGAACTTCCTTCCTCTTTTATTTTTCCCTCTCTTCGGTGTGGCATCTTTCCTCTTGTATGTCCTGACCTTTCCTTTCATTAAAGGTGAAGGAGTAGAATCCTTTGATGTTTGGCTTCCTATTCTAGAATAATTTGTCATCCTTGGTTTCTTAGTTGGTGGAGGAGGTAGTGAATCTGACTTTGTTTCCTCAGAGTTATCCTTTTCCTCAGTTTGGCTGATAGATAATTGTTCTTCTGTTTCTTCCTCATGTTCAACTTCTTCAATCTATTCAGATTATTCCTTGGTTGCTGATAGTATTTTCTTGAGATTCTTCACCATCTTGTCCTTCTTTCTGACAATTTTCTTAACAACTACGCCAGATTTTATTCTTATCTTGGTCTCCTCATATGTTCCAAATTTGGGTTGTTTCTTATCCAATGGTTCATTGATCAAGACATCAATTGCCTTAGTTACAAGATCAATGTTTATTTCATCCTCCAATGGTTGAATCCATGATTTCCTCAGTAGAGTATGTTTAATGTAAGTATTATATGTATCAACCATAAAACATATCTCATCTTTATATTTTTCAATGAGTTGTTCAGGGATTCTTAACCTATTTTGCATTCGGTCTTTGAATATAGTGAAGTATTCATCCATGAATGTCTCAAAGTTATCTCCCAGTGATGCTATGTGCTCACTGATCTACATGGTGACCAATTTTGTGCTGTCCCATTTCACATTTCCTACCGATAGAAATGTTTCTTGAAAGTAGAAGAAAATACACATTATGAGTGAGCCAAACTTACATGTGTTTGACTTAGCATTCCTGATAGTCTTTAAGTTATCTTTCAACTGATTTAGTAGAAGTTTAGATAAATCTAATTGTGTTCCCTTCTTCACAATTTTGTAGGCTGTGTCTATTACACCTGATGCTATGTTTTTCAATATTCTTTCTTGGAAGAATTTGTAGCCTAGAACGCATGCACCAAACTTGATCTCATCATCAATTATGGTGGTAACTTTTAGTCCTCTGCCATCCCATTTGGCTCATGTCACCTTCTCAGTATCGGCCTTGGCTGCATGCTTGAGTGCCTTTACTTTCTTGATTATAGGGTAACCAATGACCACATGGATGACATCTCAGGTTATCACCTTTGTTTCATCAAGCCATATCTTGTTGTTATGTATTCAGCTTAGCACTAACCGAATCTATTCATTTTTGAAAACCTTCAAGAACATTAGGGCATTGGTGATCCCTTTTACTTCTATATGTTTATGTACATCTTTCAGTGTTCCATCTTCATTGTATAGCTTCTTATAATCTTCTTCAACTTTTGAAGTTGTTATCTCTGCAATCTTGCAGTGTATGAAAGATCAGACGTCTTCCATGAGTAAAACCCTAGCTGGTATGTGTGAAAATGCTCCAACCTTGTTCGATTGTGAGGAAACCTTAGGATGGATCTTGTAGTTAGGTTCCTCAAATTCTGAATTCTTGATGATATTGAACTTGTCCTTTGTGTTCTTGGATTTCATGGTTCTTGATGTCGAGGCCATTTTCAGGAATTTTGGGCTTCTTTTTAAATGTGCAAAAACAAATTTGTCGATTCTGTTGAACTTACTCTTTGTGCTTGCAAGGATTTCTAATCTTCTTTGGAGTGTTGTGTGTCGAGTTGTGGTCGCTCTGTGAATAATTCACTTTTTTCTCAAAAATCACCTTGGTCGCTCTGTTGTGGTCATTGTGAACAATGAGTTGTTCTGTTACCTAATTTATAGCTCATGCCCTAAAATGTGTATCATAAATTCTTACCAACTCCTCAATGTATGAAGACAGAGTTCGTCAGTGAAGACTTCTTTTTCCTTAGGTGATAATCATAAAATTTCAGAGAAGTCATTCTTCCACTTGCTTTTACTGAAGAGCTTCGGTGTTGCAGACAACTTGTTCACTTTACTTGTTTACCGACGACGCTCGGTTTATACTTAGCAACTTTTCTTTTAACCGACACTTCTTGGTAAGTGTAGGTAGCCTCAGCTTTGAGTATGTACCAACGAATTTTGGTATGAATACCCGATAGCATAGTTATCACAGATTTTAACAAGTAATACCATGATGCATCTTTACTTATGGTAATTTGGCATTATATCAACATATTATGGAACTGATGTAAAATAATAGCTTGGGGTATTGCAGTTCCATACTTACTTGTTTTTCTTAGGTGGGGGTGGTGATGTCACTAGATCCATTAGATGGGGTGTCATCATTTGCATTTCTCGGTCCATCTTCATCATTGTTTGAAGCTTTTTTCCACATTTTGTCTCTAGCTCTCTGGATGTCTTCAATGGTGTTTCCATTGGGATATGTGCTTATCTCTGTCATTCGGTCTCTATAGTCTTTCTTGAGATGACCAACTTTATGATAGTGTAAGCATGCCATTCCAGGGTTAGTCCAACCTCTAGACTTTCTAGTCCATTGTCTCATATAGTTTGTAGCAATGTGACCATATTTTCCACATGTTGTACAATTTGTCCAAGTATTGTAATCCCATACATACTGATTACCGACTCTTTTCAGTTGATAGGGAGTTTCTTGACCTTTAGGCGTCCATGCTTGCCTTTTTTTTTCTAGCATTCAAGAGTTGTGTGCCCATTCATTTTTCATGTAGGACAGTATTTGTCCATGTAGATTTCCTTCTTTGGTTGTTTCATCTCAGACTTACATTCATATGCTTTATGTCCTTTCTTGTTACATTTATAATAGAATCCTATGAATGAAGATGTAGATTTAGGAATACCATTCATTTTGCCTCTGCATACATTTGATGTATGGCCTTGCTTTATACAGTGATTGCATGTAAGCTTCCTTGGTCTTGAATTTGTGTAGACATTCTTTGGATCAATTTGATTTGATGATTCTCCATTCTCAGTAAAACCTAGACTGGTATTATTGTTGACTCTTCATTGTCCTTCAAGAAAATCATCCATTCTTTTATTGCTTTCTTTAGCTTTCTTGATAATTTCATTATGTTGTTTCTGAATTCTTATTTCATGTTTCAAATTTTCATTCTCATCCCTTAGTTCACAGATAGCCTATATTCTTTCAATGATTACAATATTTATTCTGTTTGCTTCTTGACTCAAAAGAATAATCTGATTTGTTATCTCATGGTGATGCTTTGTAAGTCTTTTTATTTTAGACTCTTTTTCTTGTATATTTTCTATGATATTTCTTCTATCATCAGTAGCTAGTGTTCTTTCTTGCTCATCTTGTCTAGCATTGTTCATGACATCAATCATCCTTACCATCTGTGTATGTTGACCGATTTGCAGAGATTTAACTTGTCCAGCCAGATGTAGATTGATTTCAGTTAGGCTTTTGATGCTTTTCTTGTAGTTGATCCTGAAGACTCAAACAAATCTAGTATCTCTTCCTCATGATAATCTATCTCATTACAATGAGATGCCATATTCTTTCTTTCATCTAGCAATTGTCTCATATTGATTCTATCTTCTTTATACCGTTCATAGAACATCTAAATTTCAAGGATTTTATTGTTAATATTTTTTTCAAGTTTGTACTTCTCCATTGTATGATCTTTTCTCTTAAGCCTTTAAGATTTCCAAGAAGAGACTTAGTTCTGATACCAATTGTTGGGATTAATGGGGAGTATGTACTGGGAGGGGAGGGGTGAATCAGTACCTCTAAAAATTTTGTATCCTTTAATCAATTAACCTTTGTAATGAATTGTATATCCATTCAATCTAATCTATACTATCTTGATGTGAGTTATATCGATTCATAACATTAAGATACATGTGAACATTCATAGAAACATTCATGAAAGTAATTTCACACATAACACAAGATATGATATTGCAGAAAACTCCTGTTAGGAAGTAAAAACTGCGTTAGGGATGACACCCACAAAATCTTCACTATCTGCAAATTAGAAGGGGCTAGTTAAGGCTTACAATTTGATCACTTTTGATGATCTACCATATTTAGAGTATCAGTGGATACCTGTTAAATTCTACTCGGTTAAGAGTTTTGGAAACACTATTGAGTGTGCACTCGGTTAAGAGATTTGTTGTTGGACTGTTAAATCCACCTTCCTTGAAAGGATTTTTACACTTTGCTCCACTTTTTAGAATGATAGAAAATTACAAATTGACCTGGTAAATGAAATCTCCTATTGTTGATATAGATCCAATTTAGTTTACATGAAAAATATTATCACCTAATTGTGATTGAATAATACCTCTAATTCTCGGTATCCTCTGTTCTTGGTTCTGATAACCAAATTCACCTTTTGTTGTTCTTGTTCTTGAAACTCTCAATCTGATCCATAGATGTGCTTGTTGGATTCATTCATTCTCTCTTTCATATTTTCACACACATTAATGAATGATTGCATCATCTATTTATAGATGGATTGACTTCATTAAGTTTCAAGAAAAATAATCTTAACTCAAAGATCAGGTTTACAAATTGTACCTAGATCTCCTAGTCTATGTGTTTTAAATCAGTTAGACTTATTAAATCACTTACATTCATGTTTCTTGTCCCTAAAGAAATGGAGTTAAAAACAAATCAATATCTTATAAATAGAATAAGCTTTCTTTATCTGACGTGGAAGTCAGATCCACTTTTTGTGGGTTGCAACTGACTTTTGGTTTATGTCTGTCGGTTATGATCTTACTGTCATTTGGTTTTGTTATGTCGGTTGCACTTTAACTGTCTCGTCAGTCTGCACTATATAATACATGTCAGCTTCCTCTTTCGGGTTCATCTTTATCTTTTTCGGTTTACACACTAAGTTGTGTCGTCGGTTCTCTTTACACTTAGTCATCTTCGGTGATCTCTTTCTATCTGGTCCACTTCTCTAGCCTAGTAGGATTCTTAGCTAACCCTAACCTTCCAAGGATTATTTTCCCCAATCCTTCCCCTATTCAACTTGTCAATACCAATTAAGAAATCAACTCAACTCACTAAATGCTCCATAGAGGTATTCTTGCACCTCCTGTGCTAATTGATCCAAAATTGATCAAAACCAAACACCAATGGAGGAGGCTTCTAGAAAGACAATTGAATCCAAGTCAATGTCTAACAACACAATTTGTAATGAAATACTAATCAACTTCAAGTTCACACTCCAAACTCACCCAAAACAGGGCTACAAGCATTACGGCTAATTAAGCACCTTTCTGCATATAACTTCAAAAAATTCTAAACAAGGTGAAAAACTAAGTCAATATCCACAAACCCTTTTAAAATACCTTTAATATTTTCTAGGTCTTACATTCCCAAACTTTCCATACAGAGGGTTGCTACTTTCAAGCCTATAATTAAGGGTTTCACCATTTATTGGACTTACCCACAAGGGTTTAAGTTTTCACCTTGAATATTTGATCACCAAAACTTCCCATTGGATTTGGGACTTCTCCATACACACTTCCTCCTCTCCACATCCTCTGATTGAAGCTAACAATGTTTTCAATCACTCATATTGCCTCTGCGATTCACTATGATCCCTATACATGCATCACTGGATCACCTAGGGCATCACTATAAAATTAGAAAATCTGCTTCCCAGGGTGCATCCTTCCTCACACATATATTACAAGGAGTCACCTCACCCATTCCAACAGCCCGTACAAGTGCCACGGTGGAATGTTGAGCTATGACCCCAATTTCAAAAATTGTCTGGTTCAGACCAGTGACAACACAGAAAACAAAACTATTTACAAAAGAAACTAAACTAGAACTAAAACACCATCTAATCACATACAAAAATAATAAATTACATCAACTAACTCTTTCATAAAGTACAGTGCATATTTCAATCCGTTAAACACCAAAATGTCTACAAAATGCATAATTGTAACAAGTGTTTCAAATACACAGTCCGTACACTGATATTCCAAATTCATCCAACCCCAAACACAGGTCGAGGGTAGCCTTATATAGTTGACCATGGCCCAAATCCAACTATTTCTGACAGTTATACAACCAATTTCTCAAAGATCCTTAATTGCAAGAAATATTGTCAATGTTGTCAATGACAACATTGACAAATTTTACAACTTTTTGATTATTGCATTCTAACTTGGTCAACACACCACATAACTTATCCAAACTCACTAATATGCCTATTAGACCTCAAATTATCTCTCCTAGAATCTAACAAGCATAAAAACAAAGATTCCATCATTTTGGAACATTATCCTAATTTGGACAAATCATCTCTTTCTAACATCTAATGATCTAGTTAGGTCTTCTAACCAAATAAACACACCCTAGGACCTATCTAGTCATATTATTTCAATAGTGGCTTGGCTAAGACCACTACAAGACAAAAATAAAACTAGGGGCCTAGGTTAACAACTAGCCTTACCTAGGTGCTCCTGCACCATACTCCCCCACAAAGGAAATTCATGTCACTCCTATGGACACAATGTCTTAAGGAATGCCCATATTCTTGAAATATGTATCATCAATCCATGTTTCCTTTGACTCTAGTTTATTCTTCCACTTGATGAGGTGTTCCATGTACACCTTATGCCTGGTAGTCTTCTTGACTCTGGAATCCAATACCCTATCTTCTTATGTCTGCATCTTGGGAGGTAAAGCATTAGGTTTCGCATCCTTGCCAACCTCTTCTCTATTCACATCCATCTCTATCAAAGGTCCTTTAAACTTTATCAAATCTGCCACATTAAAGACATGTGAGATGCTCAATTCTGGAGGTAGATCCACCTTATAGGCATTAGCCACATACTTGGCTAAGATCTTGTAGGGTCCCACTCTCTTCATCTACAGTTTTGTAGGAATCCCCTTCTGCAACCTTGACTTGTTCAGATGTACCATCAGAGAATCACCTACTGCAAATTGAACATCTTTTATTTTCTCATCCATTTTAACTTTCAACTTTTGAGTAGACTCTAGTATTGTTTTCTTCACCTGTTATTGGATCTCCTTCATGGTTTGAGTGAAGTCTTCAGCATGACCACTCCTATACTCCATGGCTCCAAGGTCTCTAATCTCACATACACCCCTTGGGTGCATCCCATAAACAACTTCAAATGGGCTTCTACCTATTGTTCTGTTAACACTGTCATTGTATGCATATTCTACTTGAGGAATGACAACATCCCATGTCTACCCATACTCCTTGGTTAGGCACCTTAACAATTTACCTAACATTCTATTAACCACCTCAATTTGGCCATCAGTTTGAGGGTGGTAAGCTGAAACAAATGAAAAGTTGGTTCCCAATCTACTCCTTAGTGTTTTCCAAAAATGGCTCATAAAATTAACATCCCTATCTGAGACAATACTGAGGGGTAGTCCATGGATTCATACAATCTCCTTAAATAACAAGTGTGCAATGTTGTTGGCATCATTTGTAGTCCTACAAGGTATGAAATGTCCCATCTTGCTAAATCTATCTACCACAACATAAATATTGTCATGGCCATGATTTGTGTTGGGTAACCCTACAATGAAATCCATGCTAACACACTCCCATGGTCTATTAGGGATTGGAAAAGGTTGGTACAAACCTCCATTTCTAGCCCCTCCTTTTTCTTTCATGCACACTACACACTATTCAACATACTTGTTTACATCTCTCACAATCTTGGGCCAATGGTAAAACCTTTGAACTAACTCTAAAGCTTTGTTCACACCAAATAGTCACTCAAGCTTCCATTATGCTTCTCCTAAATGATATTTTCTCTCATGGAACCCTTAGGGACACACAATTGGTTCCCCTTAAACAACAATCCACTCTGCAAGGTGAAATCAGAAAATTGACTATGGAAGTGATTCTGAAAACCAGAGCATACCTTATAGGCTTCACAAAAATCTTCATCTTCTCTGTAGAGGTCTTTAAAACTCTCTATCATAATGATCTTCAACTGAACTTCCTGAATGGCTAGCCACCTCCTACTCAAGGCATCTGCAACCTTGTTCAATTGTCCCTTTTTGTGCTTTATTGTGAATGTGAATGTTTGAAGGTATTCCATCCACTTCAAAAGTCTATTACTGATCTTTTCTTGGGTGTTTATATAGCTCAAGTCCTAGTTATCATTAAACACCACAAATTCTTTGGGCAATAAGTAATGTCTCCACTTCCTAAGAGACTAAACCAAAGCATATAGTTCCAAATAATAAGAAGAGTATTTCTTCGTTGCTTCATTTATTTTTTCACTGAAGAAGGCCATTGGCCTACCTTCTTGGCTTAACACACCCCCTACTTCCATTCCACTTGCATCACACTCCAAATTAAATAGTTGATCAAAACTAGGGAGTCTAAGGATAGGTTGTGTTTCTACTTTCTTCTTCAACATTTCAAATGCTTTCTCTGCTCCATAATTCCATCTAAATTTATTCTTTATACCACCCTTAATGGTGTCTAGCATTGGTGCACAAATTGCACTAAAATCCCTTATAATTTTTTTGTAAAACTGGGCTAACCCATGAAAACTCCTAACTTTTGTCCATGTGTTTGGTGTGGGATAATTTATGATAGCCTCCACCTTACTTGGGTCCATCTTCAATGAACCTTGGGATACAACAAATCTCAAATATACAAGCTCTTTCTTGAAGAACTCACACTTCTAAAGGTTGATTGACAACTTCTCTTGTTGCAACCACTTAAGCACCATCTCTACATGTTTCACATGCTCCTCTACTATCCTACTGAATATAAGTATCATCTAGATATACTACCACAAAGATCCCTGTGAATTATTTAAGCACTTCATTCATGAGCCTCATGAATCTGCTAGGGGCATTTGAGAGGCCAAATGGCATAACTCTCCACTCATACAACCCATCAACAGTCTTAAAGGTTTTCTTCCATTCATCCCCCTCTTTGATCCTAATCTGGTGGTATCCACTTTTCAAGTCTAACTTAGTGATAAAATTTGCCCCCTAAGACAGTCCATCAAATCCTCTATCCTAGGAATCAGAAAATTGTACCTAATTGTGATCCTATTTATTGCTCTATAATTAGTACAAAGCCTCCACTTACCACCTTTCTTGGATGCTAAGACCACTGGTATGGCACATGGGTTGATCCTCTTCTTAACTATCCCTTGATCTAACAAATCCTACACTTCTCTGGCCACCTCTAGGTTCTTTTCTGGAGTAAGCTTGTATGATGCCTTGTTTGGCAATGATGCACCAGGTACAAAGTCAATTTGATGACTTATCACTCTTTGAGGAGGTAAAGTTGTAGGAGTCCCATCACTGACAATATCCTTTTACTTTTCAATAAACTCTTTGATTTCCAATGGAAATGGTTCTTTTTTGGGCTTCTCCTCTTCCATAGGCTTAAGAAATATGTCATAGCCTTCACTCCCTTCACGTTTAAGGGCATTTATGAACTCCTTTCTACTACTCAACAAGATACTAGGAGTCTTAGGTTGTGGTTCATCCGCTTCCAACAAAGACTGTATTTTGAAATTTTTGTCACCTTTCTTGAAGGACATGAATTTTTCCTTCCCATCATACATTTCTCCTCTATCATATTGACAAGGCCTTCCTAGGAGTAGATGACATGCATCCATAGGCATTATATCACATAGTAACTTGTCCTTGTACCCTGCAATAGAAAACTCCACCCAATTTTTCTCATTCACCAACACATGCTGGCCTTTGTTCAACCATGTCACCTTATAAGGATTGACAGGAGGTATCTTTTTCAACTTGAGCTTATTGACAACTTCCTCTGATATTATATTATCTATGGAGCCTGAATCCACTATCACTTTGAAAACTTTACCAAGGATCTTACATCTGGTCCTAAACAGTGTTCTCCTATACTTGGGTTCATCCTTTACTGGTTGTCTAATCAAAACCCTTATGAACATCAATTTCTCTCCTATCTAAGATTCAATGTGATCAACCTCTAGTTCTTTGACACTTGTAGTATCCTCTTGTGCATATGCAATCCTCTTTCTATTGTTAGACGAAGTGGGCTTATCTGGGCACCTATAGGTAGGGTGACCCAATTGACCACAATTGTAACATTTCATACTTGCAAACTATGAGTTTCTTCTTCCTAAATCCCTTCCTCTACTAGAGCCTCCTTGAGTACCTCTTCCTCTGGTATAACACCCTCTTGGAGTAGTTTCATTACCATTCTCTATCAATTTGGAATCTCCTTGGTTCCTTTGTTCATTACCTTTGCCCTGATAACCACTTATATGACCCCCTTGATCTCTGCCTCTGACTCTAGCTCTGAGATTGGAGTCTCCCTTCTTTTTGTTCCTCTCTTCCACCTTTAGAGCTAATTGGTGGCACTTTTGAACAATGGTTGGAGTCCATAAACTTATCTCCTCTTGGATGTTCCACTTTAAATGACCCAAGTATCTAGCTACCTTGATAGATTCCTCTTATTGAATCTTGGACCTTAGGCATAGCTTCTAAAATTCCTCTGTATAAGAGGCCACATCCAAGTCCTTTTGTTTCAGACCTTCCCTCTTTCTATGAATTTGAATTTCATATTCCTCTAGCAGATAGTTCTCCTCTACCTTGGTCACCATGGCCTTCCAGTTAGCAATAGGTTTTTTAACCATCATAACCCTCTCATATTTTAGATACTTCCACCATGTCAACGCTGACCCTCTGAGCCTTGACTTTTAAAACTTTGAGTTTTTGTGCCTCAGTGACACCTTCATGTTCAAAATGGTTCTCCATCCCCTCATTCCACTCCATTACTACTTCTATATCCATCTTTACACTATATAATGGTACTCCCTCTAATGCCTTTCCTCCTAGGGCTTTTATAGCTTTCAATAACGGTTCCTCATTCAAGATAGGGTCTGGTTCAGGGATGATATCTTCCTCTGCAATCTTCTTACCTCTATCACTACTTTCAACATCTTTTCCTTTATCCTTAGCATCAACTACTTCTTGTAGTTTGATTCTCATATCTTCTAGGGATTCTTCAAGGAGTCTATTTTTCTCTGTTTTCTCGCCCATCTCCTTAGCTAGCTCTGCATTAGTCACCATGTAGATCTCCCCTCCTGGTTGACCATTATTTAGAGACATACACAAACTCCCAAATCTTTAACTTTCTCTGATACCAATATGATGTAATGACAAGCCTTGATCACAACCCTATCTTATTCTAGGGTGTCCTTTAGGCCAATTCTCTAGCCTATTAGGATTCTTAGCTAACCCTAACCTTCCAAGGATTATTTTCCCCAATCCTTCCCCTATTCAACTTTTCAACACCAATCAAGAAATCAACTCAACTCACTACATGCTCCATAGAGGTCTTCTTGCACCTCCTATGCAAATTGATCCAAAATTGATCAAAACCAAACACCAATGGAGGAGGCTTCTAGAAATACAATTGAATCTAACTCAATGTATAAGAACATGATTTATGATTAAATACTAATCGAGTTCAAGTTCACACTCCAAACTCACCCAAAATAGGGCTACAAGAATTAGGCCTAATTAGGCACCTTTCTACATATAAATTCAAAAACTTCTAAACAAGGTGACAAACTAGGTCCATATCTAGACACCATTTTTGAAGACCTTTAAGATTTTCTAGGTCTTACCTTCCCAAACTATCCGTACAGAGGGTTGCTACTTTCAAGCCTATAATTAAGGGTTTCACCATTTATTGGACTTACCCACAAGGGGTTAAGTTTTCACCATGAATATTTGATCACCAGAAATTCCCATTGGATTTGGGACTTCTCCATACACACTTCCTCCACTCCACATCCTCTAATTGAAGCTACTAATTCTTTTAATCACTCATATTTCCTCTACAATTCATTGTGATCCCTAGCCATGCATATTTGGCTTTCCTAGGACATCACTTTAAAATTATCGAATCTTCTTCCCATGGCCCATTGTTCCTCACACATATAGTAAAAAGAGTCACCTCACCCATTCCAAGAGCCCGTACATGTGCCACGGTGGAATAATGAGCTATGACCCTATTTCAAAAATTGCCTGGTTCAGACCAGCGACAATGTAGAAAAAAAAACTATTTACAAAAGAAACTAAACTAGAACTAAAACACCAACTAATCACATACAGAAACAAGAAATTACATCAACTAACTCTTGCACAACTTACAGTACAGATTTCAATCCATTAAACACCAAAATGTCTACAAAATGCTTAACTGTAACTAGTTTTTCAAATACATAGTCTGTACACTAATTTTCCAAATTCATCCAACCCCACAAATAGGTCAGGGGTAGCCCTATATAGTTGACCATGTCCCAAATCCAACTATTTCCGATAGTTATACAACCAATTGCTCGAAGATCCATAATTGCAAGAAATGTTGTCAATGTTGTCAATGACAACATTGACAACTTTTACAACTTTTTTGATTCTTGCATTGTAACTTGATCAACACACCACATAACTTATCCAAATGCACTAATATGCCTATTAGACCTCAAATTATCTCTCCTAGACTTTAACAAGCATAAAAACAAAGATTCCATCATTTTGGAACATTACCCTAATTTGGACAAATCGTCACTTTCTAACATCCAATGATCTATTTAGGTCTTCTAACCAAATCAACACACCTTAGGACCTATCTAGTCCTATTATTTCACTAGTGTCTTGGCTAAGACCACTACAAGCCAAAACTCAAACTAGGAGCCTAGGTTAACAACTAGCCTTACCTAGGTGCTCCTGCACAAGGTGTTTCCCAAGTTTTAAATATTGTCATAAAATCCATGTGTGCCCTTATAAGGATAATGTAATGGGAATGAAATTTAATGGTTTCCAAAATTAACAATCCCATGTCAACTTTGCAACCCAAAATCCATGTTCATATTCAAAATGAAGAAGTTGTTGTAATCAGTTTTAGGTAGTTATAATCAATTTTCAAGAAGTTTTGGACAGTTCTCAAGAAGTGGGTTGGTCAAATAGCAATAGAGGAGGTTTTTTAAAATGATTGAGGAATTAAACAAGGTAGGTGTGGTTGAAAAGATCAACTTTTGTAAGGTTTTGAATACAAGGAAGTTGGTTATTTTTTGCATTTTATATGTTTTCTTTGACAGTAAAAATAGTCTCAGTGCGGGGGATATATTTCCCTAATGCACCGTTGGATTTTGATGAGCTTTGGATATGTTTTGATAAACCTAATTACGCCCATTCTCACCCCAGAGTTCTTCAAGAAAAATTATTGGGTTCAAAAATTATGAAACTCTGTGTGTGGGTCTATCCAGAGATAGCAAGAAGGTTTTGTTTTGAGTATTTGTTTTCAAGATTGTGTTTAATGGAGTGGTGGTTAGAATGGTTAATTAAAGGTGTGGAGCCTAGTGGTACCCTAAATTTTGATAATTTAGAAGTACCAATCCATTATCAAGAAGCATGTTTCTCCATACTAAAAAATATCAAAGGAATGAAGCTTTATGACACAAATAAATAGAACTAACTAATCGAAGCCTTCAGAAAATGCTGAAATTTAGACAACAAAGATGATTTTGACAAAGGATAAAGATGGTCAAATTTTAAAAATCTATAAATGACCTAGTTCGAGAAATCAAATTTCCTATCTCCAAAAGAAATATTATCTTTTCACGAGGTGTTTTGGATTCTCGACCAAAGCCAAATCTGAAAGTTAGGTAGTTATTTTTTAGTTAGTTTGTTATTTTTTCAAAATAATTTGTAATAAGAGTTCTGTCTTTTCACCCTAAAGAGGTGTGAAAGCCACTCAAACACATATATATATATACATAATGTAAAATATAAAGAAAAGACAGTACAATAATACAATTTCACATATTTGGATAGTTTTTAATCAACAAGTATAACATGGACGTAGATGTACTATTTTTTCAAAATTAATAAAGATAAGTCTTTTTTCTTTCACATGTGTAATAGTTTCATTATCATTTTACAATTAGTCCCTTGGATAAACCAATAGAACTTCTTCAAAGTGATAGTTTGATGTGCATTCTTCCTTATTTGATTTATAGTCTATATTTTTAATTGGTTTTCTCATTTTGCATGGATAAATTCTATTGATTGAGACCTTAGTCAATTGGTCTGTCATCTGAGAAGTATTACCCTTTTGAAATATATCTTAATTTGTTTTAGGTTGCATGTACATTCCATAACACCTTTGAAGTGATAAGTTTTCTTGTAAAACTATCTTTGAGGTTGAATATAAGATTGGAATGATCTTGACTATATTACCCATGGTAGAATAAGGCACTGATCTAATCATTATTTTGATTATAGTTATTCAGTTCATTGTTTATACTTTTAAGATATCTTATCTATCTATTCATTTCAAATTACGTACACATTTACTAAACATTCTTTCAATTACTTAAAGTATTTCAGTTTATAGTTCATGATATATTGCTTTCAGTTAGATTTCTTTCAAGTTCCTTTCCATACTTGAGAGATAAGGTTGAAGTGTTTCTTATCTGCAATAAAAATCCTTGTAACTTGAAGGATAAGTCAAGGTATAGGCCTACCAGCCTTGGTTTTGCAGAGCCAGAATTGCAGAAGTTCCAACCTAGATTTGGTTGTGACTTGTTAGTTGGCCAAATCACTTGGGTTTACAAGCATTGGATTGGCAAGTCCATAGGAAATCCAATCTATTGATTTGAGAACCAACAGATTGGCGACTCCACTGGGGACTTGTTCAAAAGGACATTTTTGTATTTTACCTAGAAGCTCTGGTCATATATTTAAGACTCTACTGGGAGAAAAGAACTCAGAAGACAGTAAGTATTTTCCTTCTTATAAGAATGTGGTGACTCTATTGAACAAAGCATTTCAGTTAGTGACTCTACTGAGGGAGAAGACTCATAAGGAGACGGTGGATTTTTTTTTCAAATGTATCCATCATTTCAAAGAAAGACTTTTATTCCAGATGTTATCTGGCCATTGGATCTTAGGAGATTTCAATGCATCCCAAATAAGTTATCACCTAAAATTTCATAACTTCTACCAAAGTTCCATGGAGAATGGGATGAATCGACACTACAACACTTGGATGCATTTTATACATTCATAGAAGATTATGAGGTTTTTACAGAGGATCAGGTGATGAGGCTATTTTTTAGGACGTTAAAAGATAATGCCAGACAAGTATATGAATCACTACCCACACAATCCATCTCATCATGGAGACAGTTTGAGCAGTGTTTTCTTGATATGTTTCATGATGCCAGTGGTGACGAAGAAAAGATGTGTTATGAACAAGACATGTGCTATGAACATGAAAGAGAGCCAAATTATATTTTGGAGGAAGAATCTTACATGTCCCCTTTGGATATATTCTTCAGTTTGGAAAGATATAAAGGTGAACCTGCACTATATTTGTTCATGAGAATGATAAAGATCTACCGGGAAATACCTTCAGATATCAGGCCTCTAGGAAGGGAATTAATGGATAAACTTTGTGAGTTAGGAATCTACCATGATTCTCAACTAATAGCTTTTCTTGAGAAAATATATGAAGTATTGAGGGAAGAAAAGAATGATGACATAGAGGAAGAAAATTTAGATCAGATTGAAGTAGAATCTGTATGTCATGAGATTTATATGAAAACATGTATGAATGACCATGATGATGAGGAAAAAGATCTTCTTAGTACAGAAGAAATCTCATATTTACTAGACATGGAATATCAAAAACATGTTGAGAAGAGTGGTCAAATTTTTTTCTCAATGCACCATAATAAGCAAGTTGATGGATCAGTGGGTACTAGATGAAGAAGATGATAAATTTCAAGAATCAAATAACGGAGATGAAATAGAAAAGCATACAACATATGAACACAAAGATTTTTCACATGAAAGCTCTCGTGGAGATTTGTCTGAGTTCTCTATATCCTTGAATCCATTATTTGAAGAATATTTTATATACAATCAAGTCCATCAACATCATGATAAAGATAGTGAGCCTAGTAATCATTTTGAAGATGATGAAACTCAAAATATGTATGGGGAAGTGTATTCAGAAAGTGAGAGATACATTATTTCATCCTATCAGCATAAGTTGTATCAAACATTTGAAGATGAGATGGAATCAAACAGACATAATGAGGAGAATGTGTTGAAGATTAATTCTGAAAATTATCTGAGTATCCTATCTAATCAAATTCTTGATAAGAAGGAAGTTCCTGAATGTGAGTTATCTCCAAATCCTTTTTGTGAAAAGAAACAACATCTTGAGTATAGGGAAGATTGTGTACGTAAAGGTGTCCAATTAGATGAGCTTAATATAGTTATTTGTAGGGTTGATCAAATGCATGGGGATCTTCTATTTAGCAAGGACTACAGTGCACCTGCTGACTTTTCTAAAGGTAAACAAAATTCAAAGCGTGTTAATAAAGAAATGAATGTTGTCCATGAGAGTGGTGGCATCGTATTCGGGAGATCCAAAGTATTACATGATCAAAATTATGTATTTGATAGAGGAAAGAAGCAGTGTTCATTTTTTGGGGAGCCTGGGGCCACCCAATTGAAAGTTCCTATGAAAGTTCTTCATGAGCCTGTTGGTATAAAGATAAATCTTAAATATGAGAACCAAATCACTTTGCATCAGATTAAGTGTCGATACTTGGTCTGCTTCTCCAGAGATAGCTAAATTCTCGCTATGCTCACAAGGAGCATACGTCCCCAGAAAGACCCATTGGTGGTACCCTAAATTTTGAAAATTTAGAAGTACCAATCCATTATCAAGAAGCATGTTTCTCCATACTAAAAAATATCAAAGGAAGGAAGATTTATGACACAAATAAATAGAACTAACTAATCGAAGCCTTCAAAAAATGCTAGAATTTAGACCTGCTACAAAGATGATTTTGACAAAGGATAAAGATGATCAAATTTTAAAAATGTATAAATGACCCAGTTTGGGCAATCAAATTTCCTATCTCCAGCAGAAATATTATCTTTTCACAAGGTGTTTTGGATTTTTTACCAAAGCCATATCTGAAAGTTAGGTAGTTATTTTTTAGTTAGTTTATTATTTTTTCAAAATAATTTGTAATAAGAGTTGTGTCTTTTCACCCTAAAGAGGTGTGAAAGCCACTCAAACATATATATACATAATGTAAAATGTAAAGAAAAGACAGTACAATAATACAATTTCACATATTTGGATAATTTTTAATCGACAAGTATAACATGGACCTGGATGTACTATTTTTTCAAAATTAATAAAGATAAGTTTTTTTTTGTTTCACATGTGTAATAGTTTCATTATCATTTTACAATTAGTCCCTCAGATAAACCAATAGAACTTCTTCAAAGTGATAGTTTGATGTGCATGGTTCCTTATTTGATTCATAGTCTATATTTTCAATTGGATTTCTCATTTTGCATGGTTAAATTCTGTTGATTGAGACCTTAGTCAATTGGTTTGTCATCTGATAAGTATTACCCTTTTGAAATATCTCTGAATTTGTTTTAGGTTGCATGTACATTCCATAACACCTTTGAAGTGATAAGTTTTCTTGTAAAACTGTCTCTAAGGTTGAACATAAGATTGGAATGATCTT
>MU223155.1:2282153-2302459 GCA_018584345.1 Thuja plicata
GTGTGTGTGTGTGTGTGTGAGAGAGAGAGAGAGAGAGAGAGAGAGAGAGAGAGTTCACTATGATTATATTTTTTCATTTTTTTGTGTTATGATATTGTCTCAGGAAAATGATGGAAAGAAACACATTTATGAACCCTAATGGAAAATATAACATGCTTCTAGTAGTGGGATAGATATATGCACAAATATGTGTCTTTTTGGGCTGGTTTAGTAACCAAAAATGGAGGGGAAAAAGAGTGTAAGAGGTCAGGAATAGGGAAAATATAGAGCTAAATCACAGTGTATCTATAAGTAGCCTATGGTATTTCACCTATATAGAATAAGTTGAATATATTTATGAGAGAGAGAGAGAGAATGCTAATTTTCTATACGTTGCATGTACACGCAATAATGAGTATCTATTTTATACCTTACTTGATTCAAATGAATGGTACAAATAATGTTGATCACTAAAGATGATTGTAGGTTAATCATGTGTTAGATCATCTCAAGATCTTTCCTACACTTTTTGAATAGAATCAATCAGACTCCGTATGTGGAAGTTAGGGCTTCCAGAGCAAAGCCTATTTTAGTTTCTTCATAACCCGATCGGGTTATGGAGAATAAAATACATAATTTTTACTTCTTCAAAACTCGATCAGGTTTTGAAGTACTTTTTTCTTTTCAGAACTTGATCGGTTTATTTGAGATTTAGAAACCCAATCGAGTTATTGCTTGGGAAGAGGCTTGGAAAATGACCTAAAGGCTTGGAGGATTATTTTCCCTCCATTTTTATTTGTTTAGGCATTTTTCACTTTGTAAGATGAATTCTCGACTCTATCTTCATCAAGTTTGTAATTTGTCAAGAGGGTAGCTCTATAATTTTTACCATAATCTCATGTCTTCTTAGCTTTCTAACCATATAAATTTTTCTATTTTTGGACAACATTAGCATAGTAAACTTTAATTTTCTTTACCAGTGTCTTGACAGTCCTCACAAACATATGTCTACCATTTTTTTAATAACTTTTGATATACTTAACCAAATAAAAATAAATTACATATTATTGTTCTACATTTGATTCTATACACTTTTAAAAAAAAAATTATTTTCAAAATTATTAGGATGCAAGTTATGCCTAGTGCACGAACATGTACCAAATTTTTAGGATGTGGTCACTTCAAAAAATCATAGAAAAACAAATACTCATCAGAAAATTACAAAAAAATACACAACTTTTAGATCTCACTCTTACCTATCATCCTACCAAAGGCATTTGAAAAATACTGAATATAACTATATGTTTTGTACAGCACATGGAAATAACTATGTTGTGTTTTTCTGAAAAAAAATCAAGAACAGGTTTTCATGCGCGCGGGGTTTGGCCTTCTTAATCTTATTGGTTTTCTTAAAAGACTAGTATTATAGAAACTAGATTCAGAGTAATACAAGTTTTAGTTTTTACACATATTCTTATGTTGAGTGCATGACCCTCAAACGTCTGTTCCAAGTTCAAGTTTACCCGATTTCAGAAAAAACGTGTCCACTTATACCCCCCTTTTTGGTTCACAACTTGGTGTGCACACACACACACACACACACACACACACATATACCCAAATTTAAAACGTAATTATTTCATTAATTAATTACTCATCTTCCATAGTCATAGATATATTAATTAATTTAAATTATCTAATGTCCCTATCCTATTTAATTAAATGGATGTTTATTTTTATTTAATTAAATAATTAGTACGTATTCCTCTATAGTCAACTTATTAATTAAATAGTCTATTTATTTAATTACTTTCACCCTCTTTCCAATCCTTCTAGATAAATTAATTAATCTAATATATCTAATGTCCAAATCTATTTAATTAAATAAATCTATGTTTAATTAAATATCTCTTTCCTCTATTTGAATTAAAATAAAACAAAAAATCAAATTCATATCCTCTCATCCACTTGCATTCTCCTACTTTTCCCACTTGCATATCTAATCATACTTTAATTAAATAATTACCCTATTAATCTAATTAACCCTTATCCTCCCCTAATCCCCACCCACTTGAAAAATCCTAACCTACCCACTTGTCCCATAATTAACCTATCTCATTAGCCTAATCATTTGTACATTCCTAAGTGTGAGGATTAGAGAAGCAAAGTCCAACTTTGCTTCTTTCATCACAATCCTCACCCAAAATGCCTTTAAGGCCCTTCATTAATGCTTGGACTTTGAGGCATTTTGAGGGATAAATGACATTTACGGAAAGTCTCTTTCCCCATCCATCAACCACGTAGAGGTTTACATATGGTCACCCCTCATTAATGGAAGATAGCCCTCACCTCCTCAATTCCTCTATATAATTCCCTCATTTACCTTCAATTCAGGATTCTATTATAATCCATAAATTTTAGTCATCCATTATCCTTGTGAACTCCTCATTTGATCCCACCCCATTATCATATTTGAATCCAAAAATCCTTGAAATCACTATCAACTCTCTCATTATGCAAAATCATGCATTTTTTAGAGAAACTTAGCCACAATTGTGAAAATCCTTTGAATCCCTCTTACAGTTTCTTCCCCTAAGCTTGAGCAACTATGGAGCACTCGGATGCTGTTATGTTGTCAAAATTGTGAGCACACATACAATCACAACATCTTGGAAAAATCATTGCAACAAAGGGGCTACAATAGGGTCTTAGCTGGTTTGCTTTCCCTCTTGTTTTATTGTATCTTTATGTATTATCTTGATTGTTGCACTATTTTTGTGTTCTGAGTATATTTAATAGCTAACTGCATTCCTTTGCACACATTTCTCTGCACACATTTATTGAACACCCGGTGGAACTCACTTCACGGGTTCACAACTAACATTTTTGGTATTCTAGGCACTTTCTAACACTAGCAAGTTTTGGAGGCTTTTATACATGAAACATCAGATTCACCTCAGAAAGTTTGCCAATCAGTAGAATAGCAGGAAATAAAAATAACATTTTCCATATTTTTGGAATCGCTCTGTGAAACAATAGATACATCATTGAGAGGAATCACTCTGTGAAACAATAGATTCACCGATCATCAAAATTGTCGATTAGAATATTTGCTAATTAGAAGAATCGTTGATCAGCAGATTCACCTATCAGCAGAATCACCGATTAGCATATTCGCTCTTCTACAAAATCACTCTATGAAAAAGAACATTTTTCATTCTGCAAAATCTCTATTCGAAATAGCAGATTCGCCATTCTAGGAATCACTCTGTAAAATAATAGATACATCATCCTGCGGAATCGCTCTGTGAAATAACATATTTGCCCTGTTATCCAGTAGATAAACTATTTTAAATTAATTTTTTCCAGAGTTATTTCATCATTCAATTTTGCTAATCTGCTAACACTTGTTGTTTACCCTACTTAGAAAGAAGGTTGCTTGCATCCATTAAAGACCCCATAAACATTAACATGTGTGTTTGCAGGATGGTCAAAGAAAGGGGATTATTTTCAAAACAAACTAATTAATCAATGAACTGCATGTCTTTTTAGCATAGGAATGCCTCATTTAGTACTTAAAAATGAAGAAAGATTTTCTTGATGTGTTTTGTGCGATAGACATGCTTTTGTTTCTTTAGAGGGTCTACCTCTTGAACAGCCTATAAGGCCAGGTAAGAGAGAACAAACCAAGCGGTGACGGCTAATGCCAAACATTTCCAAAACACAATATAAAAATGTGGTGAAAAAAGTCACAAACAACAGGCGTGAGTTCGTTATACAAGCAAAAAATTCCTATAGTATCCTTGTGATATGATAAAATCCTTCACTACAAGACATAAAACACCTTGTTTTGAAAGGTCTCAGCAAGCCCCCTTCATTGGGAATATCATTTGATTATAGCCACCTAAATGGATACCCTTACTAAACACCATTTGTCTAGTTTTCCAAAATACCATATTTGCTAGCGTGATAGGTCAGAGACCGACTAAGACGCCCCACAATTTTGTGATTCATAGTAGAGATAACAGTTTCTTGGGAATTGATGACCCTTTGAATTTGAAGCTTGGTGTGCCTGAGAAGTGAGTGCACAAAGGAGGAGCCTGTGCCTCCAATATTATAAGTTATCCACTTTGAATAAGCGCAGCTATAATTTATTCCAAGTGGGGATTCAACAAATAGTACCCCTTTCACATTAAGTTATACATGTTCTTTGGTTAGAAAATTTGTCCTTGTATTTGTATCACATATCTTTTACCAAAACAAAGTCAGTTCAACTTACTATCAGTTAGCATACCAAGTTCCCCAAATAAGCTCTGATTTTGTGCAGGTGTGCATCTTCCTTTGGCAATATTGAACATACTTAGCATAGTCAGTGTTCATGTTGTTCAATGGATTTGTTGGTCTATTCAGCATATTTGATATCTATTATCCTAAAGATATGCTCTGTCAAACCCAAGATCCACTGTTCCAGAGATATGCTTTGTAAAACCCCAGATCCATCATTCCATAGATACGCTATGTGAAGCCTTGGATTTGTTGTGCTACAGATGTGCATGTTCTTTGACCGATTCATTGTCCCCATATATACATCTCTATACCTTTCTAGATCTACCTCATCAACATATTTTCAAAAAAATACATCTTGTCAGCATCATCCTTTGGTTCATAATCCATCTACCTTTGCGAATAGAGTCTTGTGAATTTTTTAGGTCTATATTGGTTTCACATCATTCACATCCTCCATATTGTGTTTCTTAGAAATCCTTCAACATTATCTGATTAAAAATCAAAGATCCTTGCCAACCAATTCAAAACCTTTTTTGTACATGACCTCATATCCTTGAGCTTCTACACCTACATCTTTATCCAACATCATCTCATAGCTTACTCTTAGACTAATCTTGTCTGAAGTTGCTTGTTCGTCATCATTGTCATATCACCTCGATCAAGAGGTTCAGTATACTTTGATCATCTTGTAGCCTAGGACCATTAGTCTTTTCTACGACTATTATCTCATCCTGTCCAGCTAGCACTAGGTCCTTCAACTCATGTCTAAGTGTCATAAATTTTTTCTCTTAGCACACCCTTGTTATCTTGCATTCAGTTGTCACCATCATCCACTTATATTCTTTCCTAGAGCATTTTTATTTCCACGACATCCATATCTATCATCACCTTTCCTTCCTCTTTAGAGTCATTCCTTCCTCCTAATCTAAGCTAAATAATCATCCTATTCTGAGCTTATTGTTCATCCTAATCTAATATTTTGTCTATCATCCATCTACATCCTTCATCCCTATCCAACTCATGAGATAATCATTGTCACAATTCTACTATGATGAGTTTGGTCGTCCTACCATTTCTTCCACACCACCCCATTATGATGATGATGAGAGTGTTGTAGATCATGATGAGTACATTGAAAACCTTAGCAAGATTTCTCCTAGCATCCTCTAGTATCTAGTCATTCCTCCAAACTATCCCATAATGCCTTCATGCATACTCACTAGCATTTCCTATCATACCATTAACAAGGGACATCCATTGGGCCATCCATCCACATCTCCCTCCTATATCACAGCCCAATATCCTCCTATTCCCCCATAATTCATGTCTGCATATTCCCCCATAGTCATATCCCAATCTCCATCTTTGTGTGATAACACTCTCAACTTCACCCCTAGGGTAAATTCATTTTCCCACTATCTTTCAACCCATACACCTAGTCTTCTGCTTGACACTAATCCAGCAATCCATTACCATAATCCATCTACCAACCCAAACCCACCATCCACACTATTCTACCCCACTCCTCAATCTACTTTCCGTACCTCACTCCCCCATCCACACCATTTTATTCTAATCCACCTTTATCAACAATATCTTATCTCAGTCTACCATCTTTCATTCCTTCTTACATTACCACAACTCCCATTCCACAATCTCCCTAAGTCCCACAATCTACCTCATATAATATATCACAATCCACTACATTTCCCCCATCACCTAGTCAATCTAATTCACAAGTCACCTCTACGCCTTCTTATGTGAATTATCTAGCCATGTCATCCTCCACATCCACTTCCTCCTCATCATTCCATCAACTAGGTTCACAACCCACTTCCACACCTTCATATGTTAACTATCATAGCTTCCTACCATCCACACATGTTACCCATCCCACACAACTTCAAATACGTAAGTCTCCAAGGAAATTCACAAAGAAGCCACCGGAAAATATAGCTCCTAAAAATGATGAGTTGTGTCATCCCACTCCATCATGTGAATTCATTAGTGATGAGGCTCTTCTACCTCCCTCACTTATCATTTCCCTTCCACCTCCCACACCTATTATCTCTCTTCCATCAACCCCACTTATTGATCATGTTCCACCTCCCACACCTATCATCCCTCTTCCATCAACCCCACTTATTGATCCTCTTCCACCTCCCACACCTATCATCCCTCTTCCATCAACCCCACTTATTGATCCTCTTCCACCTCTTAACACAAGTGAAAATCCCCCATCCATTGACTCTATCCACCTTCAATCCACATCTTCTCTTATGGTCATCCAAACCCAATACAATGAACCTGACCATTCCATCTTCCATCCATCCATCCCAATCAAAGAACCTCCCATTATTCCATCCACTCCATTTGAAGAGTCTATCCAATCATCCCTCATCACACCATCTACACCAGTTCAATCATGTCAAGAGATTTTCCTATAGCATTTCCAAATATCCATTGACACACCTTCAAATCCTATCACTCCCCCCACTCCATCTCAAGATCCATTTCCATCCTTTCCTCGACATCATGCCCTTACAATCCCAGTTCCTCCATCTCATGAACCATTATCATCCCCTCCTTTAAAGAAAGATCATATCACTCCACCTACTCCAGGTCAAGATCCATTACCATTTTCCTATCCAAATCAATGTCTTAGCATCCCATCCAATCCAATTCATGATCCTTTATCTCCTCCAATCCAAACTATCCCACCACCATCACTATATCCCCTTGGTTCACTTACATTCATCCATGGTGGTCCACTTGTATAAAAATAAATAAATTCCATATCCACCACCTACACTCCACCTAATAATGGACTCACATCTTGTTCCCTAAATAAGAAGTACCCTATCTTAGCTCAAATGCTCAAGAAAATGAATTATCAAGGTAAAGGCTTAGGCCTCCATGAACAAGGTACCCTAGAGCCCATCAATGTCAGAGAACATCCATGATCTCATGGTCTTGGTTATAAATCCTGAGTCACTTCATCCAAAAATGTTGGTACAACCAATACAAAATCCAAGCATATTTCTCAACCCACCATTGCATCTTCCCATCGTTTATCTAAAATATTTACTGCCATCCCCCTCCTCCATCATTGCAACCTAAAACAACCTACCAAATGCATCCTTTGTCATCTGAATCTATTTTAAGTCCCTATATCCCAAAATCTACCATTACATATCCTCCACATAATAAATCCATTTTGGGCCCTTATATTCCAAAATATCCTCCCACATCTTATCCTACTCATTCCTTCATCCACTAATCCCATATTAAAAATCTCACCTCATATATGCTTTTGTTATATGTTTTTTTTTATGAATAGTTGTATGATTCTGGCATGATACTGTGTGACTCTTCGCGGGGTGATTTTTAATCCCCTGGCCCTTTTTTGTGAATATTGTACTTTTTTCTATATATTAATAGTAAAGGCCTCTATTCATCAAAAAATTTCACCTCATACTTTCCCGATTAGGATCAACAACAATAGATGCCCACACACACCATCCCCATCCTCCCACTATAATTCCATCCATATCTCCTCCATCTCATACAACAAATCATATTCCTTCCAATATTACTTGCAATAATTTGGATGCCAAATTACAAAGGCCTAAAGAAAAAGATCCACAAAAAGCTAAAGATTGTCATGTCCACTCTAAACGACATGCTCAAGAAAATAAAAATCCAATCAAAAAATGTACTGCATTTCAAAGGCCCACAAAAGAAAAAGAAAAAAATATGTGGATCCCAAAGAAAAAATAAGTAATGCATCTAAAATAAGAATCCACAATATAATCCAAAGTTTTTAATCCACCAGCTAAGCATTCCTCCCCTTCATCTCCTAAATCCATTTTGGGTTCTTATGTCCCAAAACCACCTATCATAACTCCTCCATCATATCTACATCTACCATCCACTTCCCCTCCAATCTTTCCACACCCCTTACAACATGTGCCAATGTTAATCCTAACAACATCCCACTATCACACTCACTCCCCTTTCTTCCATCCAAACACTTCCTACCACCATATCCCTTAGCCCACATATATCCCACATTATAACAAACTTATCCCTGCCTTTGCATAAGCCACCCATACCTAATAAGGTTGTACCAACATCCAGTGATCACTCTAAATGGGCTCCTCCTACCTTGATATAGAACTTTATGCTTGATTCCTCCATCCTCCATCCATATCCTCCTTATCTAAATTCCCTCAAAAAAATTCCAAAAAGTCAAAAAAGTCAAAAAAAAAAAGTAAAGAGAAAAAAATGTGTCCAATGGTGAAAACTTGGCAAGCAGGTGCCTTGGACAAGTACCATGATAAAAACTTGGCAAACAAACATTGTGTGTAATCCCCCCATCTAGTTTCTCTTCATACTTAGGGGCAATATCTTCTAGCTACCTTTCCACCCCTTCCTCTACCTCATCCACCTACCATACCTATCATATCTTATCCATTTCACTCCCTTCATCCTCCTTTGGACCCT
The DNA here is from genome assembly GCA_018584345.1 of Thuja plicata. Classification (NCBI taxonomy): domain Eukaryota; kingdom Viridiplantae; phylum Streptophyta; class Pinopsida; order Cupressales; family Cupressaceae; genus Thuja; species Thuja plicata. The sequence goes on from MU223155.1 coordinate 2,290,926, forward strand.
AATAAAATAATAAAAGCCACCATGTATACATTCTCTAGAAACCTCTTGGCGTCCATTTCCCAATACAATCTTTAATTTACCTATCCTTTTGTCCACCCTATCCTTCATCAAATTCATATAAACCCTTCAAACGCCTATATTTTCCCAATCCACCGGTTATCCTAGCCTTCATCTATCTTCCTCATCCTCTTTTCATCCTCTCTTCCATATTACTACACCCCTCCTAAAGTCTCATCATGCATGACATATCCTAACTGGAGGCATTTTACTCCGTGGTAACATAGCCCTTGGAAATCCAATCCCATCCACTATCCATCTCAACATCCTTCTATATCTCCATCCTTTATCCTCATTCCATCTATCTCAACCTACTCATTCTATCGTTCATAATCCTTCCATCCCCCCGTCATTTTCTACCTCCATCCTTTATCGCCACTTCATCCATCTCCCAATCCCTATCCTCTTCCATTCTAGTGCAAGAGCACCTAGGTAAGGCTAGATTGTAACCTAGGCTCCTAGTTTTATTTTGGCTTGTAGTGGTCTTAGCAAAGCCACTGGTGAAATAATAGGACTAGATAGGTCCTAGGGTGTGTTGATTTGGTTAGAAGACCTAACTAGATCATTTCATGTTTAGAAAGTAATAATTTCTCCAAATTAGGTATATGTTCCAAGAATGGTAGAACCATGGATTTTATGCTTGTTAGAGTCTAGGAGGGCTAATTTGAGGTCTAATAGTCTTGATAGTGCATTTGGATAAGTTTCATTGTGTGTTGACCAAGTTAGAGTGAAAGAATCAAAAAGTTGTAAAAGTTGTCAATGTTGTTATTGACAACATTGACAACATTTCTTGCAATAATGCATCTTCGAGCATTTGGTTGTATAAATGTCAGAAAAAATTGAATTAGTGTCATGGTCAACTATATAAGGCCTCCCCTGGCCTGTGTATGGGGTTGGATGAAGTCTTGATGTCAGTGTAGGGACTGTGTAATTGGATAATTGGTTGCAATTGAGAATTTTGTACACATTTTGGATTTTAATGGCTTGAATTATACATTGTGACTTGTGAATGAGATAGTCTATGAAATTTACTTTTTCTGCATGTGATTAGTTAGTGTTTTTGTTCTAGTTTCCTTATTTTTGTAAATTCTTTAGTTTTCTACAACGTCACTGGTCTGAACCAAGTTGTTTGTGTAAATGGAGTCATAGCTCAGCATTCCACCGTGGCACTTGTATGGGCTCTTGGGTTCCAGCAAGAAGTTGAGTCCCCTTTTTGGCTAAAAAGTGGAACTATTTTCCCTGTTTTTCAAAATTTGTCTCAATTGATCAAAAAAATTGAAGCACTTAAAGATTGAATCTTAAGAAAAGTCAATAATATGAAATGTAGTACTCAAAATCTAGTTTCCCAATATGCAGTATATATTGATACCCAGATAATAAAAATTGGATTTCACAAGGTGTTTCCAAAAAGAACAATTTAAAACTCAGCTTTTTGGGACCTTCCATGCCTGTGTACGACAACCATAATTTGACCTAAATGAAATTTTTTTTTTAATCCTTTTGGAATATCACTTTTAAGACACTCAATATTAATGAGCATATTTTTTTGTAATTTTTTACTAAATTTATTTTTTTCTACTATTTTTTTGTTTGGGCGTAATTTTGATTTTGTAAACCCCTCGTGTACGACAAGCATAAGTTGTCCTAAACTCATCATTTTTGAGTTTTTATTTTTTTCAAAGTGAAAATAATTGTCTTTAGTTTGATGTCATATAATTTGTATTTCCAAAAAATATGAAAATAAATTAATGTTATAAAAAATAAGGAAACATGTTATTTCACTCTTATTGACCTATTTTATTAGAAATTATTTAGAAATTAAAACAATCAGTCCAATTTAAAAAATAAACTATGTATTTATAATACATGTAATCATATCTAAAATGGGTTTTAATTTGGTGGGAAAATCTTTATAAAACATCTTTTTTCCAAAAAGTGGGTTTCACGCGCAAAAAGTTCCTCTAGAAGTGGACTCAAATTCTTGCACTTGCCCTCTTGGAATGGGTGAGGTGAATCCTTGTACTTTATGGGTGGAGAAGGATGGGCCCTGGAAAGGTGATTTTCTAATTTTATAGCGATTCCCTAGGCGAGCCAGAGATGCATGGCTAGGGATCACAGTGAATTGCAGGGGAAAAAGGAGTGATTGAAAGCATTGGTTGCTTCAATCAAATTAAGCATGTGGAGAGGAGGAAATATGTATGGAGAAGCCCCAAATACAATGGGAAGATCTGGTGATGTGTTCTTCATGATGAAAACTAAAACTCGGATGGACATGCTCTGTGAATGGTAAAACCCTTAAAAATAGGCTTGCAAATAGGAACCCTCTATATGGACAGTTTGGGAAGGCAAGACCTAGAAAATCCTTTAGGACTTTGAAAAGGGTGTCAGGATCTAGAGTCAGTTTTTCATCTTGTTAAAAAGAATTTCAAGTTGTTTGAAAAAGGTGCCTAATTAGGCCTAATGCTTGTAGCCCTATTTTGGTGAGTTTGGAGCAAGTTATTGAACTCATTTAGGGTTTCATTGAAAACTAAGTTGTTAGGCATTGTGTTTGATACAATCTCCTTGTTTTAGCCCTTCCTCTCTATTGGTGGACAGTGATATCCTTATTGGGTCACTTGGTGTGAAAAAATAAGAAGATGACCATGAAGCTTATGGTTGATTGCGTTGAATTCCTTAATGATGTTGACAGGTTGAATAGGTGAAGGATTTGAGTTGAGAATCCTTGGAATATTAGGGTTATTTAAGAACCCTAATAGGCTAGTGAAGTGGCCTATAGGATACCCTAGGAGAACATAGGGCTGTGAGAAAGACTTTTCATTACATCAGATTGGTATCAGAGCCAGTTAAAGATTTGGGAGTTGGTGTATGTCTCTAAATACTGGTGAATTAGTAGGGGAGATCAGTATGGTGACTAATGCAGAGATAGCTAAGAAGATGGGTGAGAAAAAGGAGAAGAAGAGACTCCTTGAAGAGGCCCTAGATGAAATGAGGATAAAGATAAAAGAAGTAGTTTATGCCAAAGATAAAGGCAAAGAAATTGAAAGCAGTGACAAAGGTAAAAAGATTGCTAAAGAAGATATCATCCCTGAACCAGACCCAGTTTTGAATGAAGAACCATTCTTGAAAGCCATCAAAGCCCTAGGATGAAAGGCATTGGAAGGATTACCCCTCTTTAGTGGAAAGATGGATATAGAAGCAGTAATGGAATGGATTGAGGGGATGAAGAACCATTTTGAATGTGAAGGTGTTATAGAGGCACAAAAACTCAAAGTTACAAAGTCAAGGCTCTGAGGATCAACATTGACATTGTGGAAGTATCTACAAGATGAGAGGGTTAGGATGGGTAAACAACCTATTTCTAACTGGCAAGCCATTGTCACCAAGGTAAAGGAGAACTATCTGCCAGAGGACTATGAAATTCAAATTCATAGAAAGAGACAAGGTCTGAAACAAAAGGACTTGGATGTGGCCTCTTGTATAGAGGAATTTCAGAAGTTATGCCTTAGGTCCAAGATCAAAGAAGAGGAACCTATCAAGGCAGCCAGATACTTGGGTGGTCTAAAGTGGAACATCCAAGAGGAGATAAGTTTGTGGACTCCAGCCATTGTTCAAAAGTGCCACCAATTAGATCTAAAGGTGTAAGAGAGGAACAAGAAGAAGGGAGACTCTAATCTCAGAGGTAGAGGCAAAGGTAGTGATCAAGGGGGTCATAGAAATGGTTATCAAGGCAGAGGTAATGAACAAAGGAACAAAGGAGAGTCCAATTTGACAGAGCATAGTAATGAAAATACTCCAAGAGAGGGTTATACCAAAGGAAGAGGTACTCAAGGAGGCTCTAGCAGAGGAAGGGGTTCAGGAAGGAGAAACTCATACTTTGAAAGTATGAAATGTTACAATTGTGGCCAATTGGGTTAACCTGCCTATAGGTGCTTGGATAAGCCCACTTCTTATAACAATAGCAAGAGGATTGCATATGCTCAAGAGGACACAACAAGTGTCAAAGCACTAGAGGTTGATCACATTGAGTCAGAGATGGGAGAGAACTTGATGTTCAGAAGGGTTCTGATTAGACAACCAGTAAAGGATGAGCCCAAGCATAAAAGAGCACTGTTAGGATTAGATTTAAAATCCTTGGTAAAGTTTGCAAAGCGATAGTAGATTCAGGCACCACAAACAACATAATATCAGAGGAATTTTTCAATAAGCTAAAGTTGACAAAGATACCTCTTGTCAATCCTTACAAGGTGACATGGTTGAACAAGGGCCAGAGTGTGTTGGTGAAGGAGCAAACTTGGGTGGAGTTTTCTATTGTAGGGTACAAGGACATGTTACTATGTGATTTTTTGCCTATGGATGCATGTCATCTACTCCTATGCATGCCTTGGAAATATGACAGAGGAGAAATGTATGATGGGAAGGAAAACTCCATATCCTTTAAGAAAGGTGACAGAACTTTCAAAATACAGTTCTTGTTGGAAGAAGATGAACCACAACCTATGACTCCAAGTATCTTGTTGAGTAGTAGAAAGCAGTTCATAAATACCCTTAGAGATGAAGGGGGTGAAGGCTATGCCATATTTATTAAGCCTAAGGAAGAAGAGAAGCCCAAACAAGAACCATTGTCATTGGAAATCAGAGAGCTACTTGAAAATTACAAGGATATTGGTAGTGATGGGACTCATACCACTTTGCCTCCTAGAAGAGTGATAAGTCTTCAAATTGACTTTGTACCTAGTGCATCATTGCCAAATAAGGTAGCATACAAGCTTACTCCAGACCAGAACCTAGAGGTGGCTAGATAATTGTAGGAGTTGTTAGATCAAGGGCTAATCAAGAAGAGCATTAGACCATGTGTCGTACTAGTGGTCTTAGCATCCAAGAAAGGTGGTAAGTGGAGACTTACTACAGATTCTAGAGAAATTAATAGGATCAAAATTAGGTATAGATTTCCAATCCCTTGGATAGAGGATTTGATAGACTCTCTCGGGGGGGGGCAAATTTTTTCACTAAATTAGAATTGAAAAGTGGGTACCACCAGATTAGGATCAAAAAGGGGGATGAATGGAAGACAAATTTTAAGACTGTTGATGGGTTGTATGAGTGGAGAGTTATGCCATTTGGCCTCTCAAATGCCCCTAGCACATTTAGGAGGCTCATGAATGAAGTGCTTAAGGACTTCAGAGGGATATTTGTAGTAGTATATCTAGATGATATACTTATCTTTAGTAAGACAGTAGAGGAACATGTGAAGCATGTGGAGATGGTACTTAAGAGGTTGCAAGAAGAGAACTTGTCAATCAACCTTGAGAAATGTGAGTTCTTCAAGAAAGAACTTGTATATATTTGGGATTTTTTGTATCCCAAGGGTCATTTAAAATGGACCCAAGTAAGGTGGAGGCTATCCTAAATTGACCCACACCAGCCATAGGGATAGAAGTCAAGATTTTTCATGGGTTAGCCCAGTTTTACAGAAAGTTTATAAGGGATTTAAGTGGTATTTGTGCACCAATGTTAGACACCATTAAGGGTGGTCTAAAGACTAAGTTCAAAAGAACTTCTGGAGAAGAGAAAGCATTTGAAATGTTGAAAAAGAAAGTAGCAGCACAACCTATCCTTAGACTCCCTAGTTTTGATCAAATTTTCACTTTGGAGTGTGATCCAAGTGGAATGCTAGTAGGGGGTGTGTTAAGCCAAGAACGTAGGCTAGTAGCCTTCTTCAGTGAAAACCTAAATGAAGAAAAGAAGAAATATTCTTCTTACGATTTGGAACTATATGCTTTGGTTCAGTCTCTTAGGAAGTGGAGACATTACTTATTGCCCAAAGAATTTTTGGTATTTATTGATAACCATGCTTTGAGCTATATAAACACCCAAGAGAAGCTCAGTAATAGACATTTGAAATGGATGGAATACCTTCAAGTATTTACATTCACAATCAAGCAAAAGGAGGGACAATTGAACAAGGTTGCAAATGCCTTGAGCAGGAGGTTGCTAACTATTCAAGAAGTTCAGTTGAATAAAATTGGGATAGAGAGTTTCAAAGACCTCTATAGGGAAGATGAAGAATTTGGTGAAGCCTATAGGGTATTCTCTGATTTTCAGAATCAATTCCATAGTCAATTTCCTGATTTTACCTTGCAGAGTGGATTGTTGTTTAAAGGGAACCAATTGTGTTCCCCTAAGGGTTCAATGAGAGAAAATATCATTTAGGAAAATCATAATGGAAGCTTGAGTGGCCATTTTGGTGTGAAAAATCCCCTAGGGTTAGTTCAAAGGTTTTACCATTGGCCCAAGATGGTGAGAGATGTAACCAAGTATGTTAAACATTGTGTAGTGTGCATGAAAGAGAAAGGAGGAGCTAGCAATGCAGGTTTGTACCAACCTTTTCCAATCCCTAACAGAACATGTGAGTGTGTTAGCATGGATTTCATTGTAGGGTTACCTAAGACAAAGCATGTCCATGACAACATTTATGTTGTGGTAGACAGATTTAGCAAAATGGGTCATTTTATACCTTGTAGGACAACAAATGATGCTAGTAACATTGCACACTTGTTCTTTAAGGAGATTGTACGAATCCATGGACTACCCCTAAGTATTTTATTAGATAGGGATGTTAAGTTCATGAGCCATTTTTGGAAAACACTGTGGAGTAGATTGGGTACAAACTTTTCTTTTGGTTCAGCTTACCACCCTCAGACTGATGGCCAGACTGAGGTGGTTAACAAAGTGTTAGGTTACTTGTTAAGGTTCCTAACCAAGGAGTATGGGAAGACATGGGATGTGTTCATTCCCCAAGTAGAGTATGCATACAATGACAGTATTAACAGAACCACAGGAAGAAGCCCATTTGAAGTTATTTATGGGATGGACCCAAGGGGTGTATGTGAGCTTAGAGACCTTGGAGCCATGGAGTATAGGAGTAGTCATATTGAAGACTTCACTCAAACCATGAAGGAGATCCAAGAGTAGGTGAATAAGACTATACTGGATTCTACCCAAAATTTGAAGGCCAAAGTAGATGAGAAGAGAAAATATGTTTAATTTGAGGTAGGTGATTATGTCATGGTACATTTGAATAAGTCTAGGTTGCAGAAGGGGATGCCTACAAAACTACAGATGAAGAGAGTGGGACCTTGCAAGATATTAGCCAAGTATGGAGCTAATGCCTATAAGGTGGATCTACCTACTGAATTGAGCATCTCACCTATCTTCAATGTGGCAGACTTGATAAATTTTAAAGGACCTTTGATAGAGATGGATGTGACCAGAGAAGAGGTTGGCAAGGATGTGGAACCTGATGCTTTACCTCCCAAGATGTAGTTAGAAGTAGATAAGGTGTTGGAATCAAGGGTCAAGAAGACTACTAGGCATAAGGTTTACATTGAACACCTCATCAAGTGGAAGCACAAACCTGAGTCTGAGGCAACATGGATTGCTGATACAAATTTCAAGAAGATGGGCATTCCTGAAGACATTGTGTCCACAGGAGTGACATAACTTTCCTTTGTGGGAGAGTATGTTATAGGAGCACTAGTGCAGGAGCACCCTACACAAACTAAGTTTTCCTTTGGCATTCCTAGACTCCCTCAAGTCCATAATAGTTTAGAGGACATGTTAGTCTAAAGGTTTCATATTGGGCACATCTTTGTAAGACCCAGTCCCAAGATTGGCATTAATAAGCCCTTGGTCAACTAGTGTCCCAAACCTTAGAAATAGGTTAATTTATTATGTTTTCATGTTTTTACATGTTTTGGTCGATTAAGGATCATAACATTTGGTTTTGGACCAAGTTGGTCACCTAGAGTGCAAAATTGCAAAATATTACAAAGTTGCTCAAAAGTTGTCAATGCAACTTTTAGCAACTTTCGATAAAAAGTTATAAATATATTCCCAAGTAGTTAGTTGGTTGAAACATAAGATTTAACCATTGTTAATTCCTACAAAAGCCCTTATAGGCGGGTGGTAGGTTAACTTTTGTAATTTGGCATTAAAAATCAATAAAGATCAACCATTTCTCTACAAATTCATAAACAGTCAGTTGGTACGGATAGGTACGAAAGAATTTGGATGAAATTCTGATACATTAAGTTGGCCCTATGAATTATATTCCTTTTTCACTTGGTCTCATGTCTTAATCTTCTGTCCATTGCAAGTTATTGAATTTTTACTCTTGCTGCCTGGTTTGTAGGCCCCAAATCAGGGTTTCATTTAATAATCATGTTTTCTCTTTGATTCCACCATGGGAATCTAATGCCCCTTGGTTGAATTCAAGCATTTTCTATGTATTTTGAGTTTATGTAGGTTGGGTTTGGTAAATTGAAGGGAGATGGGTTTTCCATGATGTCTTAGGGACCTAAATAGATGAAATCCTAGACTATAGGTCACCCCTTGTCCTTGGAGTCACTTTATGGGGAGTTTGAGCAATTCTAGTGAATGTGCCTAGTAGCCAACTATTGGAAGTTGGTGTTGAAGACTTGTTTGAACCTAGTGATTCGGTTTCCCTGTTGGGAATAGGTTGTGATAACCTAGTAACAAATCATTTCTGCACTTGTGATAAGTGTAGAGGCACTTTTCCTTTTGGAACACCTTGTTTGGTGGTGTATCTCTTGAGTTTGAAGATTTGAGGCTTCAACTTGTCTTTTGGGACTTCTGACTGCCCACTCTACATCAAGTGGTATCAGAGCTATGTCTTCTCCTGAGGATGAAGAAATCCTTGTAAGGGTTACAAACATAGAACTTGTAAGTATGGTGAGAGAACATAGGGCAGCGAATGAAATCCTGTCTAGGAGGCTTCAAGAACTCGAGAACAAGGTAGAGAAGGGAAAACAAGACATGTCTGATGGGGAAGAAGGGAGTGAAGATGAAGATGACACTCTTGATCAGAATGAGAACATCCCTGCAAACCAAAGACCCCTCATAGATGCCCTAAAGTCTATGGGGAGAAGAACCATGGACAAGAAGTTGGACTTACCAACTTTCAATGGAAAGTTGAATGCAGATCTGGCCCTAGATTGGATTGATGCCTTAACAAGATTCTTTGACTGTGAAGACATCTCTAAGAAACAAAGAGTAAAGATGGAGAAATCCAAGTTGAAGGGAGAAGCCCTAACTTGGTGGAATTTCATCCAGACAGATAGGGTGTAGAATGGTAGAAACATGATCACTTCATGGAACAAGATGATAGCACTAATAAAGGAGACATATGTACCTGAAGATTATGGGGTAAAACTCCATAGAAGGAAGCAAAACCTAAAGTAGAACTACATGGATGTAGGCTCATACACAGAGGAGTTCCTAAAACTATGCATGAAGACTAATGCAACAAAGAATGAGGAAGAAAAGTTAGCAAGGTACATGAATGGTCTCAAAGTTTCCATTGAATAAGAACTTAGCCTACACTGCCCTACATTAGTAAACAAATGTTATCAAATTGAAATCAAGGTAGAGGATAAATGGAAAAGAAAACAAGATTTTGGCAAAGGGAAGAGAAATGATGGTGGAAATAGTTTTAGAGGAAGAGGTACCTCTTGGAATAGAGGACAATACAGTGACAGCAGTAGAAAGACCCCTTACCAAGGCCAAGGAGACAAAGAACCAAATGAATCAAATTTCAGAGGGAACTTCAGAGGAAGGAGACCCTTCAATAGAGGAAGAGGGACAAGAAATGGACCTTTGAAATGTTACTACTACAACCAAATTGAACAACATGCAGGAAGATGCCCTGAGAAAGGAAATAACAACAATCAAGGAGAGAGAAGGACACAACTCATCCAAGAAGATTAAAAAAAAAAAAGACAACACCAATCTAAGGGATCTTGAACTAGAGGAAGGAGCATGTTTGATGATGAGGCAGGTTTTTCTACAAGTACTACAAAACCAAGAACCACCTCAAAGGAAGAACCTCTTTAAGAAAAAAATCAAATGCCATGGCAATGTATGTAATCTACTGATAGATTCTGGTTTAATTGAAACTTTAGTGTCTTTTAAATTGGTCCAAAAACTAAATCTACCTAAGAAACCACGCCCCTTTCCCTACCATGTCTCTTGGTTGACCAAAGGTCAACAAACATTAGTAACTGAACAAGCATGGATAGAATTTTTTATAGCATATTTCAAGGATAAAGTACTTTGTGATGTAGTAGAAATGGATGCTTCCCACATCTTACTAGGAAGACCTTGGCAATATGATATGGATGCCACACATTATTGTAGGAAGAACGCCTACTCCATCACAAAGAATGGGGAAACTTTTACCATGAAGCCCCTGCCTGATGCTAAAACAGATAAAGAACCTACTGTTATCACCTTAGGTGAAAAGGAAATGTTGCAATTATTAAAAGAACCTAAAACTGAAGTTTTTGCACTAATCTCTAAACCCAAGGATAACATAAGATGTGATGATAAGGAACCCATACCAGATGAAGTTAAGGAACTATTGGATAAATACAGTGATGTCACGGGCAGTGACCAACCCTCTAGCCTCCCTCCCTTAAGAGACTTTAGCCATTAAATACATCTCATACCTGGCTCTTCTTTACCAAATAAGGCACCTTATAAAATGAGGGTAAAAGCACAATAATCTATCACCCCTAAGGACATTTCGGGGCGCAAATTCGCATTAGTCTCGGCCGAGTCATCATGGGCGCCACGCGGCGCTGAGTGTCGCCTACGTGGCTTCAAACTCTCTGCCGAGAGGTACTCGGCCGAGTATACCAATCTTTTTAAAATGCTGAAAATAGCCCGCTAGCCCCTGATTTGCACTTTGAGGGGCTAGATTTCAGCGTGTGGGGTGAAGGTGACTACTCGGCCGAGTATCAGGTAGGTCCCCTTTTTTTTTTTGTTTTTTTTTTTGTTTGTTTAAATGTTTTACTGTATTTATGCATATGTGTAAAATGATTTTTTTTTATGTAGCATTATAATATAATTGTTTTTTTCTTCATTTTCTAGAAATGAATTTTTTTAGGTTGAATATAAATCCAAACATAAACGCAAACGCAAACTCAAATTCTGAAACATAAACGCAAACCCAAATTCAAAATTTTGAAACATAAACGCAAACCCAAATCCAAAATTCTGAAACATATATACGTGTAAACTTTAAATCAGGTAAAATCATATAATTTAACCATAACGTAAAATAAAAATATAATATATTGATGTTATTTCAAAACATTTAAATGCAATTCCAAACATTTAATCATAAAATTTAATTCCAGTTTACTTACCCGCACATCCATCAGACCAGATCTAGTGTTGTGAAGTATTTATGTCGCGACTCGCAAGATTCTGGAAAAGCATGCCGAAATAATGAGCCACATAACTCCTATCGTGAACCTTATCATCGCTAATATAGAAATGAACCTCCTTGATGATAATGCGTTCATTTTGATCTATACTTTCAATCTCATCCAAATCGAATTGTGCATGTCTATAGGTCACATGGACAAATATTGCAACTTGATCAGAATGATAAT
>MU223155.1:2312822-2325912 GCA_018584345.1 Thuja plicata
TTCAAACTTCAAACTTAAATTAAATTCAAAACATAATGAATAGATAGATAGAAGATCTAATCTTAGAGCAAATTATATACATAAATTTTCAATAGATAACTTTTAGTACAATTTCAATTTACCTAATAAAGTAATTGAACAATTTACCTAATCAATAGATTTTTAACCTACATACTTAATTTAACAATTTTTCTAGAAATTGTTCATACTTAATACATTTTTAACCAATTCAATCTAGATCTAATTTCAAACAATCTTTAATAAAATCATTTAGATAATTTGATTCAAATTGTTCAAAGGTATTGAAAGTTCCTCAAGGTCTAATCCATTAAAATTCAATAGAATCAATATAAATTCAATCTAGAATCATGAATTACAAATCATTTATAGCTCCTGATACATGTACTCTGGATCCTCTCTATCCTTTATTATCTCCAAAAGTTTTTCATGTTCTTCAATAGTCAACTTCCACTTTTGGTTTCCACGTCCTTTTTTTGGCATAGTCTCAAACTGCAATTTTTTCGCTATAACCAAGTGACTATAATGTAGAACTCTTTGTCTAGGCATGTATTCAATAAATTGAACTCCATTTTTTTCGATCTTAGCTTGTTGATAATAGGTGCCTTCTGATAAGGCCAAGATAGGGCCATGTAGTTTTATGTTTTCATATGTTTTATGGCTACTTTTGAAAGACTTTATATGTTTTCATGATACTTTCCAGACTGTTTAATATCTTAGAACTATTATATCTATGGGTGTGTGCAAATATACGTGAAATGTTTTTAAAAAGTTTATAAATATGCTATCTATGTGTTGTATGGATATATGGAATTAAATCTGATACCTTTCTGTCTTACCTTAAGTTGGGTGGGTTTCCTGTAGCCATATGATGAAGAGCGAGGTAGTAAATAAACTTGTTATGAATTCTTTGTCTTGGATATGTACACGTGCTAACCCTTTTGCAGAGGCAATGGATCCATGAATAAGGAAGGAATCAACATAAGAGGAACAGAATAATGCTTTGAAAGGACCAACCGTTGCGGAGCTCATAATGGTTCTACTACCGTGGGTGAGAATGAGTCCTGTTACGGATGAATCACAGCTAAAGCGGTCATGATGGAGTCAATCTAGCAGCAGTGTGTTCCTAGATTTCATGAATGTATAAATGCAGTCTGTTCCTTCAGTTTAAGTTGTTGGTCGTGTTCTTGATGACTGACATATCCCTAATGTTGGGGAAGTCCTAGTCAATAGGATTTTGTTTCAAGTTGTTGTTAAATAAGCTAGAAGTTCTATTCCTAGTAGTTAGTCGATAGATAGAAAATTATTATTACAGTACTCTGTTGTAATTCAGAAAGAGATATACAGTCTTATTTTCTATATCCTGTGTAATCCATGTTGTATGAATAAATTATGAGAGCTTCAATTTCTAGTATATGAGATCTTGTTCATTCACACTTCCGTGGGGGCCCACACGGGAGGTGAATCTAATTCGTAGTTAAGTAGGTTGCAAGTTATTTGAAGCAAGTAGGACTCTGTTGCTCCTATAGCCATTAGTAACAGCACTAACGGTTGTTCCTGCAGCAAAGGTAGTTAGCTAGTCTGTTATTCCTGCAGCATAGAGTTAAACTTCCTATTCCAAGCAGATTCCTTTATCTTTAGATTACGCTATTGATATTTCAGTTCCTAGTTTAGTTTCATTTCAAGAATTTCCCATTTACTATAATGATGGCTTTTAGAATGGATTAGAGCATATACTTTGTTGTCACCATTTCAAGTCTACACTCCCTGGTCAATAATTTAATGAGTTCAATGTATTGTTTCTAGTAGAAGGGATGCATAATCCTTAACTATAAGAGGTATTATATAGAGCAGTCATTTTTGGCGCCGCTGCCGGGGAATGGTGTCAATCTAATCTAGCCTAGAGTCATTTTAGGCCTAGTTTAGCATTTTTTTTAATGCATAGAAGAAGAGATCATCTTGGGCGTTTCCTTCCTCAAGATCGTCAAGCCGAGCCATTTAATCTATTCCATTCTAAGCTTGAGGAACCCCAAGTTGCACCCATAGAAGTTGAAGAACCATTTGAAAACATATTTTCCGATGCATTTGATCACTTACTATCATCTGACGAATCCTTGCAATTAGACAAACTATTTGCTGAACCAAAAGATCTCTTACTGCCGCCAGGGCCTCCTCCAAGGATGGCTCAACCAACCTTTCCCTTCCCAATTCCACCTCAGCAGGGAAATCAGAATTTGAAGAACATACCCTCTGCAGCCTTGCCCAAGTTCTATGGCCTCATCACCGAAGACCCTGAGACTTTCCTTTTTGAGTTCGACATCCTTTGTAGGAGCTGCGACTATACAACTGATGCACATAAGCTCAAGTTGTTTCCATCCACTCTGAAGGAAGCTGCACAACGATAGTTCATGGGCCTTGGTGCTAACGTTGTAGCAGATTGGACTGCCATGAGCAACATGTTTCTTTCCAAATATAAAGAATACTATCGAGGGCAAGATTTGAAAGGTGATGACATCTTCAGGATGACCCAGAAAGAGGACGAGACCCTGGAAGATTATGTCTCGAGGTTCATGTACAACCTGCAGCATAACACTCAGCATCAACTGAATGAGGATTCTCAGAAACACCTTTTCATTAAAGGTGTCAATGAAGCAAGCATTGAGGCTCTAGACCTGATGGCTGGAGGCGACGTTACACAAAAGAATTGGGATGATATCAAAAATATCTGTCTGAATTACTCCCAGGCCACTGTCAAGAAGGGTAGGGGAATTTGAGACCTACCACACAAGTCTGCTGGCTCTGGGGTATCCAAGATGGAAATTTCTAATCTGCTATCGGACTTCAAATAGGACATCATCAATGATGTCGCTACCCAGCTGGATACCATGCATGCTAGAAAGAAGGAGGATGTTGATGTTGTGCTTGTTGAATACTGCCCGCATTGCAGGGAGAAGAAAAGAAGCTGCAAATGAAAGACCATCACCAATGTGGAGTCCCAACCGATGCCTACGAAGTTCAAAGCTATAGATGAAAATGACAAAATACTATATGTCGCTCAGCGCAGGCCATGGGCCCCACGACCAGGTATGCCTCAAGATCCCCTTCAAGCTCCTAGCAATAATAATCAATGGAAGAATTTTTCAAATTCAGGTCCTCATAATTTTGGAGGCTATAATAATTGGCAGCAACCTCAGCAGGGGTGGCACCAGCCCCAGCAAGGTTGGCAACAGCCTCAGCAGGGCTGGCAACAGCCCCAGCAAGGCTGGCAACAGCCTTAGCAGGGCTGGCAACAGCCCCAGCAAGGCTGGCTGCAACCCAATCAATGGTCTAATCAGCCCAATCAGCAAGCCATAATGCCTCCTCCACAGCAACAATCTCTAATGCCTCCTCTTGCAGCTGCTAATAATCCTCCTAAACCACCACAGCTGCCTGCACAACCTAATCCTAATCCCAATAACAAACCGCCTGCTCAACAACAGAGCTATGCCTTGCATGACATTCATCTCAGGTCAAGAACTACTCTTGCTCCACCTCAACCTCCTATCATAACCGAGGTTGAGGAACCTCCTGTTGACCACGAAGAAGTGTCAGTTCCTATAGCCAAAGAGCCTCTGTTTCCTCAAAGATTAGCTAAACAAGTTGAACCCATAGTAAACCATGTTGTAACAGACTTACTTGACCAATTAAAGCATATAACGGTAAAGATTCCTTTCCTAGATGCTATCAAGGAAGTCCCTACCTATACTAAAGCTATTCGGGAGGCCTGCATTAAACAACCTGGAAGGAGGAAAAAGGATCCCAAGACCATTCATGGAGTCGGCTAGCTCTCTGATCTTATGTTAGACAAGTTGTCTGTACCCAAGTATGCTGATCTAGGAAGTCATGTGGTTACAGTTACCATCCAAGTTATACAAGTTCCAAATGCCTTAGTGGATTTAGGTTCGTCTATAAATGTTATGACCAAAGAAGTCCTGTCCAATCTTAACATTGTTGGTCTTCGAGACACACCAACAATTTTGCAACTGGATGATAGTTCTACTGTTAAACCTGATGGGGTAATTGAAGTTGTGATAGTCACCCTACATTCCTGGGAGTATCCCGTAGACTTTGTGATTCTCTCCCCTAAAGCTGATATGGGTGGGTACCCTCTGATTTTAGGACGACCGTGGTTGGCCACTGCTGATGCCTTCATAGCTTTCCGGTCAGGAAAGATGACCATCTCTAATGGCGTCAACACCAAAAACTTGACACTCTACTCCCCTGCTCAACCCATGTTGCAAGACGAGGATGCCATGTGGCCAGAATTAGATGAACTTGATCTCAAAACCAACTCAATCCAGCAACTCATGGTAATAGGAAGAGAGCCATTTCTAGCCTCTAGGGAAGAAGATGAGATAATTTCATCCATCCTCACTAATAACTATGGCATAGATTCCCAGTTGTGTCTGCAATCGAACTATGTATTAGATACTATTTTGACCACTCACAATGCATCTCCATATTCACTATCCTCCAACTATCTACATCTCTTATTACCCCATGAACTAGCTTCACCTCCAATTACTGAGTTGGCCATGATGGATAATTCATCAAAATGGAAATCAGTCCTGGAAAAGAATTGAATATCAGCTCTAACCTATCATTATCCCGCCAAAAAGATATCCTACAGCTGCTACAGGACAACCAATAGGCCTTTGCCTGGGATTACACTGACATGAAAGGGATAGATCCTAAGCTTTGTACCCATCGGATCTACATAAGTCTAGATTATAAACCTGTTAGGCAACCACAAAGAAGATTCAATCCTATCCTAAGGGATATAGTCAAAACTGAGCTCCAAAAGCTCCTTAATGTCGAGTTCATCTATCCAATTTCCGATAGCCAATGGGTGTCACCTCTTGTCATAGTGCCCAAAAAAGGAGGTAAATGGCGCGTTTGTGTGGATTACAGGGAGCTCAATACAGCCACTAAAAAGGACCATTTCCCACTCCCATTCATAGACCAAGTCCTAGACAACCTAGCAGGAAAGAAGTATTTTTCCTTCTTGGATGGGTTCAGTGGTTACAACCAAATTCAAATAGCTCCTGAGGATCAGGAGAAAACTACCTTCACCTGTCCTTGGGGCACTTTTGCATATTTTGTCCTCCTTTTTGGCTTATGTAATGCCCCTACCACTTTCCAGCGAGCAGTCATCAGTATCTTTTCAGACATATCTTCCGATTGTATGGAAATCTACATGGATGACTTCACTACCTATGGGAACACCTTTGATGAAGCCAAGGACAATCTTGAAAAGGTCCTCCAAAGATGCCAGGACTATAACCTCTCTCTCAATAGTGAGAAGTGTTTTATGATGATGGAAGAAGGTGTCGTCTTGGGACATTTTATTTCCTCACATGGCATCCAAGTAGACCCTGCCAAGATCTCAGTCATCAGTACTCTTTCCACACCAGAGAAGCAGAAGGATGTCCGGAGTTTTCTAGGCCATGCTAGGTATTACAGAAGGTTTATCAAGGATTTTAGCCAAATTGCAGCCCCCCTCTATAATCTGTTATAAAAGGATTCTGACTTCGCTTGGAATTCAGAGTGTGATAAATCTTTCCTGCAGCTTAAGGAAGTCCTCACAACTGCACCAGTACTACGCGGACCAAATTGGGGTCTGCCATTCCACATTCATACTGATGCCTCAGATTATGTTGTTGGGGCAGTATTGGGCCAGCAAGAAGATGCAATTGAGCATGCCATTTATTTTATCAGCAAGAATCTGCAGGGGGCCGAATTCAATTATACAGTGGCCGAAAAAGAGTTGTTTGCAGTAATTTATGGTCTGAACAAGTTCCAGCATTATATTACTGGTTACCAGATTTTTGTCCACACTGACCATTCTGCGATCTGGTAACTGATGAATAAACCAGCTATCTCAGGAAGATTGGCTTGTTGGTTACTACTCATGCAGGAATTTGACATCACGATCATCGACAAGCCCGGGAAAGCCAATGTTGTGGCTGACTTTCTCTCTCACTTGCACGTTCTTGATGATCCTGCAGCCATCGATGACATTTTTTTGGATGAACATTTGTTCCAGTTGCAAGCACACAATCCATGGTACGCTAATCTTGCCAATTATCTCACAACTAGTCTAACTCTGGCCCATTTTTCTTCCAAGGAACGCAGGTTGCTAGCTGAGAAGAGTTTTAACTTTTCTTGGATAACTGGTTTCATGTTTTACACTAGCCCAGACCAAGTTATGAGATGATGCATCCGTAAGGATGAGACTTATGACATCCTCCGGGCATGTCATGATGAGCCATGCGGTGGCCACTATGCAGCCAAAAGGACGGCCTTCAAAATTCTAACTACAGGGTATTATTGGCCGACTCTCCACAAAGATGTCGCTCAGTACACCAAGAAATGTGATCGGTGCCAGCGAATGGGGAGGCCTACTAAGACCGATGAGATGCCCCTACAGCCACAGGTAGTGGTCACACCCTTTGATAAGTGAGGCATTGATTTTGTGGGCCCAATTGACCCTTCTTCTCAAGGTAAGTCTTACATTTTGGTCTGTACTGATTATGCTACTAAGTGGGCTGAAGCTAAACCAATGAAACATCCAAGAGACAATAATGTTGCTAAGTTCTTGTAAGAGTGCATTTTTACCTGCTTTGGTGTTCCAAGGGAAATTGTCTCTGATCAAGGGGCGCAGTTCACTTCCAACCTCATTGCTGCTTTGATGGAGGAATACAACATTCGTCATGCCAAGTCATCTCCTTACCATCTACAAGCCAATGGTCAGGTTGAGGTCACTAACCGCGAATTGGAGGCCATTCTTACCAAAACCATGGTTGTTCATAAGAACGATTGGGCAGCTAGGCTTCCTGAAGCACTGTGGGCTTACCGCACTATGTGGAAGTCTACTACATGATTCACCCCATTCCAACTAGTCTATGGCAAAACAGCAATGATGCCAGTCGAGTTTGAACATAAAACCTTGCGGACAGCATTTGAGCTCAACTTTGATCTCACTGCAGCTCAACAGAAATGTGTTCTCACCTTGAACAGTCTGGATGAATGGAGGAAATTTGCTTTAGCTAACACCAAGTTGGTGCAACAACAGAGGAAGCAGTGGCATGACAAGTTTATCAAAGATAAACAATTTTCCGTCGGCGACTGGGCTCTCCTGTATGACTCCAAATACCACCACACTCCTAGCAAGTTCCAAACCCGCTGGTTAGGACCCTATGAAATAATTGTTGTATTTTCAAATGGTGTTGTACAATTGTAGACCGTTGACCTTGTTCGGTTCAAGCTACTGGTTAATGGCCAGCGACTCAAGTTGTACCATAAACCACAGAGCAAAGCTGAGTTCCTGCAGCAGTTTGCCAACATTGCAGTTCACGATCCTCCTGTAGCACAAGAATGTGAGCCCCTCGCTCATATTCGATCTTCACTTTAAAAACTGGTCGCATCACCCCATAATAATTACTTTCTTCCAAAAAATACTTTTCTCCGCAATAAACATTCATTTCATTCTTTCTTTTCTGCCACCCATCCAACTCATCATTTCCCAACGTTGAATGGCAATTACTTCATTCATTTCGCGGAGCCGCCACTACGTCATCAGGTGTGTGTACTTTTCCTTGGCATTTAAATTCATTAATTCATTTTTTATTAGCTTCGCTCTCGTCGTATGCACCATGGTGGGACCCTTGGTTACTTAAGTTGGGGGGGAGAGAAAATCTATGATTTGTCCTATATAACTATGCACATATTGTATGATATATTTTTCAAACTTTTAAAAATCTTTGTACCTTTTTCACAAATATTACACGTTGTATCCTTGATTGGACAGCCTCAAAATGAGCGATTAAATTCGCACAAATAAGCCAACCAAGGTGTCCATTCAGACGTCTGTTGAGTAATCATGAATAGTTAAATCTTTCGAGATATGATAGATATGCATTCATTCCTCCATTTAGCATTTGAAATCTCGAAGTCCAGAACTTTCCATTTTCCTGCAACTTTGTTTTTCCGACCTTCTCTGCAAGTTTCTTGATATAGCTTATAAAACATCTCTGTGTTGCTTGTACATTCTTGTGGTGTGTATCCTTCAAACTCTGCAGACATGGGTAGCGATTTAATTCATTGTGAACCCACGGTTCACGACGTTCTGTTGAACAATCAAGTCTGTAGGCCATTATTCCAAGCCAAAGGATGGATGGATTACATTCTGAAGCTCACTAGTCAGAATGAGGAGGTAGCATTAAAATTCTTGAGCACACTTCGTGACGGGGTAGCTACTGTTAAAGGACTAAGGGTACCATTTTCACAAGAAATTGTAGCAGAAGTAATGGGGTTTCCGCAAGAAGGCGAGGAGTTTCCAGAGAATTTTGACCTAGCAACTGTGAGAGCACAGTTTACTCTACACACAGACCCACCACTGGAGATTGACAAGAAACAAGGCACCAGCAGATTGTCTTTACCAGAAACCTTTAAGCAGTGTGCGATTTTTGTGATCAAATATTTCACCTGTGAGGGTCGACAAGCCTACCTACATGCAATACATTTCAAATTCCTGAGCTATTTAAGGCATGACAACAGACCTATCAACGTGCCAAATTTCCTCTACAACATTCTACATAAAAGAGTTGCGGTAGTGCAGGAAGGTAAGCCTAACATTGTCTCCCATAATTGTCTCATTAAGCTTATAGTAGAGAAAGCATTATGAGACTACCCTAATGTAACATGGGAAGAATTCTTGGAAGGGAAATTAGAAGAAACCCTAAGACCATTAGGGAGTAGGGTTGGCAGAAGACTCCAAACAGAGCAGGGGGTTTTTAAAGTTATTGAGGAACTAGGAGCAAGTTCGTCCTCAGCAAGGAAGCCTAGGACTAAAAACTCTAGGCGTCCTCCTGAAGCTTCTACATCTGGTTCAATCCCAGAACAGGGGCAAACAGAAAATTTCAGAGAAATAAGTCCAGGAGAAAATTGTTCCTCCTTTTGATGATACAACTACTACCCCTGCTGGAAAAGGGAAGGAAAAAGAGAAGTCAGCTACCTCTGGTAATAAAATGGATCCTACAGCTTCAGGTACTTCACGGAAGTGAAAGACTGCTAATAGGAAGGAGGAAACTCCTTTACAAAGAAGCAACAGGCAAAGGAAGGGTATGGCCACAGATATGTCGCCAGAGAATGCAGCAGTCAACCTTGATTCTCCTGAGTCAAGAGAACCATCAGGAGGTAAACAATCTTTTGAGGTTGTTGTGGACGAAGAATGTGTAGTGATTAAGGATGATTCTACCTCTGAGGAGCAAGAATTGAGATTCCAGAGAAGGGATTCCTCTACCCATGAAACACAAATCAGTTATGATTTCATTGAAGCAGATAATAATGATGACTTCTCTAAGGGGGACCCTGTTCCTAATGAAGGTATGCCGAACTCACCCCCCACAATAGTAGAACAGCATTTATTTGAAAACAATTCTGATGTTGCTATGAGTGGGGATACACCTACAGTAGAAGGGGAGGATCTGTTTAAAGAAAACCCTAGCATTGACATGATGGCCGAGCAAGTTTCGGATCAAGAGTTGGATAAACTAGTTGCTATAGCTCAGCAATATAGTAATCCAGAAAGGGCCATCATAATTCATTCAAAGTTTTTGAAAAATGCAGCTACAGGAGATGATGGATCAGTAAGAGAAAATCATGATGAAGGTGATATGCCAGAGGTACCTTGTCCTGTAACTCCGTTCTCTGTTATTTTTCAATTAGTTAATCAGTTAATCATGGAAAGAGAACAATGGAAAAGGCAGAAGAAAGATTTACACCGGGTTATTGATCAAACTTTTCAAGAATTGGTAGCGAAGGAGGAAGAGGTAGAACAGCTCCAAGAAAGATTGGCTAAGGTAACGTCAGTTATCCCTGACCTAAAGAGTTGTAGGTCCCCTTCCCCAGTATATGCCATTTTTCTTAAGGAACAACTATTGAATTATCAATTGACCAATATAGTCAAGGGCAAGTCTCCTTTGTTAAATGAGCCCATTTAGTTTTTTCAAGCCTTCCATAATTCTCCTGCAGCCAAACAAAACTTATTATGTGAATTCTTCCTGCATAATCTAGCTGTACCTAACGATAGGGTTTGGAATCCACTACCCTATGTCGGAGATATCCAGCTTAGGGAACTCATGTCCTGGATGCAGAATGAGATCAGTAGGGAGTCTCAGGCTAAAATTTATAGGGAATTAGAGGATGAAATTCCTCTACACTTACAGCCAGAGGCTAAAGATCCCAAAACATACTATTATGACTGGATGAAGATAGCGCAGTCAGAATCAGGGGAAAAGATCATCAACCCTCTCAGGGATGCAACCTACAATGAATACACTCAGATGGCTGAAACTGAATTAGTTGAGGCCACGAAATCCCTCCAATGGCACTGGATTACTATGACAGCAGATATGAGGAATAAGGAACCCCATTCACCGCTTAATTTTGCAATGGAAAATAAGCGTGCTCCCTGGTATGTCATGTTGGGTAGAGAAAGAAAAAGCTATTGGCTTCCATTAACGTTCCAACCACCTCTTCTTCTTTCACCTCTTCTTCCTAATTCAGAAAACTTGGAAAATCGTGACACGGCAGCAGAGGTCAGAAGGTGGGAAACATATAGGGACAATAAGGGTTTTTACTGGAGTTTTGTTGATGGAGGAGTTGGACAGAAAGTAGTTGTAGATCTCAGAATGCACGCCAGTATAAAGAACTACCTCTTTGCTCAAGGACCAGCAAAGGATTAAGCTGGGGGGAATGATAAGGCCGAGATAGGGCCATATAGTTTTATGTTTTCATATGTTTTATGGCTACTTTTGAAAGACTTTATATGTTTTCATGATACTTTCCAGACTGTTTGATATCTTAGAACTGTTATATCTATGGGTGTATGCAAATATATGTGAAACATTTTTAAAAAGTTTATAAATATGCTATCTATGTGTTGTATGGATATATGGAATTAAATCTGATACCTTTCTGTCTTACCTTAAGTCGGGTGGGTTTCCTGTAGCCATATGATGAAGAGCGAGGTAGTAAATAAACTTGTTATGAATTCTTTGTCTTTGATATGTACACGTGCTAACCCTTTTGCAGAGGTAATGGATCCATGAATAAGGAAGGAGTCAACATAAGAGGAACAGAATAACGCTTTGAAAGGACCAACCGTTGTGGAGCTCATAATGGTTCTACTACCGTGGGTGAGAATGAGTCTTGTTGCGGATGAATCACAACTAAAGCAGTCACGATGGAGTCAATCTAGCAGCAGCGTGTTCCTAGATTTCATGAATGTATAAATGCAGTTTGTTCCTTCAGTTTAAGTTGTTGGTCGTGTTCTTGATGACTGCCATATCCCTAATGTTAGGGAAGTCCTAGTCAATAGGAGTTTGTTTCAAGTTGTTGTTAAATAAGCTGGAAGTCCTATTCCTAGTAGTTAGTCGATAGATAGAAAATTATTATTACAGTACTCTGTTGTAATTCAAAAAGAGATATACAGTCTTATTTTCTGTATCCTGTGTAATCCATGTTTTATGAATAAATTATGAGAGCTTCAATTTCTAGTATCTGAGATCTTGTTCATTCACACTTCCGTGGGGGCCCACACGGGAGGTAAACCTAATTCGTAGTTAAGTAGGTTGCAAGTTATTTGAAGCAAGTAGGACTCTGTTGCTCCTACAGCCATTAGTAACAGCACTAACGGTTGTTCCTGCAGCAAAGGTAGTTAGCTAGTCTATTATTCCTGCAGCATAGAGTTAAACTTCCTATTCCAAGCAGATTCCTTTATCTTTAAATTACACTGTTGATATTTCAGTTCCTAGTTTAGTTTCATTTCAAGTGTTTCCCATTTACTATAATGATGGCTTTTAGAATGGATTGGAGCATATACTTTGCTGTCACCATTTCAAGTCTACGCTCCCTGGTCAATAATTTAATGAGTTCAATGTATTGTTTATAGTAGAAGGGATGCATAATCCTTAACTATAAGAGGTATTATATAGAGCAGTCACCTTCAATAACAACTGAACTAGTTGGATATTGTTGTCCATCACCATCAACAATTTCTCGCACCAACTTGGATTTTTCTTTGGTGCATCTTAGTAAATAATAATCTACACGTTCTGCGTTCTCAAGATCCGCAACAACAGCAAAAATATCACCTGTACAATTTATATATAAACATAAATTAAATATTTACTGTAAATAAAAAACCTAGAATCAATATACACACACACACACACACACACGTGTGTATGTCAACACACACCTGTGACACCTAAACCAGAAACTCGTTCATAATCAGTTGAATATATGGGATCATGGATGTCTATGTCATTGTCATCATATTCATAAGGAGGCATTTTGATTGACTATTTCTGATCCCATTGTGAAACATATCCATTTGCAATATTAACACATTGACTCATTGTGTTGTTGTTAACACAATCTTCTGATGCAGGAGCATCCCAGGGTAGTTGGCTATCCTGCATGTTTGGGAGATTTGATGGAGTTGTGTGGACTTATTTTCAAGTGTGAGGGATTTGGTAGAGTTGTGTAGACCTACTTGGGTCTTGGGTAATTGGTTTTAATGTATTTAATGGAACTTGGCATGGTCTTGGTTGCTCGACATGGTCCGGGAGGAGCTCGGCCTTGCTTAGGAATTTGGTACCTATTATAGGCCGTATAAGTAATTTTCCACAAAGAGTTAGAGGATGCAAATTTTAGGGATTGAAGAGGGCCTAGATTTCTACCTACGGTTTGAAACACGAGTCCTAATTCATCCGGAGCTAGGAGATATCGCGATTTTACTAAGACATCTATTTTAGGCATTTAATTGTTGTTGTTGTTGGCCGACTTGTGGCATTTAATTTCAGTATTTGTATTTAATTTATATTCAGGGCCGACCTATGGCTTAGATTGGTATAAGTAGGGGTTGTGGGGGAAGTCTTTAGTCATTCATTCATTCATCCTAGAGAAGAGGAAGAGGTAGAGGAGTGAGTTTTGAGAAGAGCTAGTGGCTGCGGCTTGGGGGACA
>MU223155.1:2333206-2345984 GCA_018584345.1 Thuja plicata
CTTCCTCAAAAAACTTTATATAGTCCGAAATAAGGATTTAATTTCGCAATTGATACTTTAAAAAAAAAAAAAAAAACTTTAATATATACCTTTCAAATTGAAAGGGTGGGTTGTCCACGCGACTGCTCACGGGTGGCCAACCACTTAGGTAGACTTGGCCGAGTCACCCTCGGCCGAGTACTACTCGGCCGAGTTATACTCAGCTGAGTCATCCTAGGTGGCATGCCATGTTGGCAACCAAACCTCCAAAAACACACCAAACCAACAAGTTGGCACTTCTGCTAGTTTTTTCTCTACTGAAACTAAACAATGTCAAAAAACTAAAAGTACCCTTTTCTAGATCTCGGAACTATGATTCATGACATATAATTTTTATATTGTTTCGACTACATAACATTGAACAAATTTGTTAAAAACTGTATGTAGGTTATTAAAGCTTTTGGAAGTCGTTGATTCGGATAATATAAAAAAATACTAAATCAATTCAGAAAATTTTTGAAATCATAGATAACACTAGAGAAGAAAGTCTTCTTCAATAATATGTAATTTATTTGGTTTTTGGTATAGTTTTGATAGGGGAAAAATGGCAGGAGACAAAAACGGTTGATTTCAACTAAGTTCGACTTTGAATACTTATAACTGGCAAAGTATACATCGAAAATGCTTCTTTCTTTTTTTTGGCACTAGCTATACATGTCATCTAAATCATATTCTGAAATTGGAGGAAAAACTAATGTTTTACTTATAATGATTTGGCGGGAAGTAAACTCCCTAATTTACAGTATTTTTCACGAAATGATAAATAGACCTTAAAATTTCAAAAAACATATTAATTTTGGTTCAATTTTTTAAAAAAAAATTATAGGCATATAATTAAGCCTATTTCACACATTTCATCAGTTTACATCATCTTCAAATTCTCAACAGAAATATGAATTTTATGCCCTTGAAGTTTTACAGTTTTGGTGTTGTCATTTTCCTTTGTAAAATGGTGACAAATTATTGTGCATTTACCTGTATATGTTCCAAGAATGCTGGAAGAATGGATTTTATGCTTGTTAGAGTCTACGAGGGCTAATTTGAGGTCTAATAGGCCTTAATGTGTTGACCAAGTTAGAGTGCAAGAATAAAAAAGTTGTAAAAGTTGTCAATGTTGTCATTGACAACATTGACAACATTTCTTGCAATAATGTATCTTCGAGCATTTGTTTGTATAACTATCGGAAACAGTTGGATTGGTTCGATGGTCAACTATATAAGGCCTCCCCCGACCCGTGTATCGAGCTGGATGAGGTCTTGAAGTTAGTGCATGGACTCTGTAATTGGATAATTGGTTGTAGTTGAGCATTTTGTATACATTTTCGATTTTAATGGATTGAATTCTGCATTTTGACTTGTGCATAAGATAGTCTATGTGATTAATTGTTTTTGCATGTGATTAGTTGGTGTTTTTGTTCTAGTTTCCTTCTTTTTGTAAATACTTTAGTTTTTTGCACTGTCGTTGGTCTGAACCAGGCAGTTTATGTAAATGGAGTCATAGCTCATCATTCCACAGTGGCACTTGTACGGGCTCTTGGAATGGGTGAGGAGACTCATTGTACTATATGGGTGGAGAAGGATGGGCCTTGGAAACCTGATTTGCTAATTTTACAGTGATGCCCTAGGCGAGCCAGAGATGCAATGGCTAGGGATCACAGTGAATTACAGAGGCAAAATGAGTGATTGAAAGCATTGGTTCCTTCAATAAAAGCATGTGGCAAGGAGGAAATATGTATGGAGAAGCCCCAAATTCAATGGGAAGCTCTGATGAGTTCTTCATGATGAAAACTAAAACTCTGATGGACATGCTCTATGAATGGTAAAACCCTTAAATATAGGCTTGCAAATAGGAACCCTCTCTACGGACAGTTTGGGAAGGCAAGACCTAGAAAATCCTTTAGGTCTTTGAAAAGGGTGTCGGGATCTGGAGTCATTTTTTCATCTTGTTAAGAATAATTTAAAGTTATTTGAAAAAGGTGCCTAATTAGGCCTTATGCTTGTAGCCATGTTTTGGTGAGCTTGGAGCAAGTTCTTGAACTTGTTTAGGGTTTTATTGCAAACTAAGTTGTTAGGCATTATCTTGGATGCAATTGCCTTGTTTTGGCCCTTCCTCTCCATTGGTGGACATTGATAGCCTTATTGGATCACTTGGTGTGAAAAAGAAAGAAGATGACCATGAAACTTATGGTTGATTGAGTTGAATTCCTTAATGATGTTGACAGGCTGAATAGGTGAAGGATTTGAGTTGAGAATCCTTAGAAGATTAGGGTTAGTGGCCTATAGGATACCCTAGGAGAAGATAGGGTTGTGAGAAAAACTTGTCATTACATCAAATTCCTTTACCAAAATCCTTGCGTCCATCAATCCTTGTCTACTAATGCTTCCACCGCCATCTCTCACTATCATCTCCTTCATCCATCCCTCTTTCTTATCATATCATTTAATTTCCTCCTACATCCCTTTTTATTGGTATCTAGTTCTAAGCTACACTCATGCACTCTAATGCCATCCATTTTCCATTCTATGCATATTCTCCATTCCATTTTCTCATGCACATGAAAAATATTCATTTCCACATAGCCGCTCTGCTATTTTTCATAGCAAATCTATCATTTTGATAGCATAACATGAGTCTCCTTGATTCAACCTGAAACCATCACCCAAATCTCCCCCTAGCCTATTTCATCGAATCAGTCTTTGATGGTCATTCTACACCATCCATCTCCCAATCTTCATTGTGTATTGTCCTGTCATCCATAATCCTTTAAATCCATCAATCCTTGTCTCATAATGCTTCTATTTTCACATCATCCATCATCTCCTCCATCTCCACATCCCTTGTCATTTGTAGGTCACTTGAGGCTACCTCATGCTCCACGCAATTTATCATCCCATGCAAATCCCATCCATCTCCGACTATCCAAACTTGAACATCAATACACTCATCCACTCCAATCTTTTGTCTTATTCCGAGCCTTTCTACAAGCCTTGATCACAATCCAATCATCATCGGGATGCATCCTTCCCAATCCTTATGTTTTTTAGGGATATATCATTCCCACATCAACAACACCCCATCCACCATCAATCCATCTTATCAATTCTATCTAGTTTTACAAATCCGTTGTGTCAATGGGTAGATTTGCATCTTTGCATCCTCTTCCACAACCCCCAACCCCTTGTATATCTTGTACATATTGTAAATAGCACCTTGTACATAGTCTCAGTTGAGCATGTCTCAACCTAGAATTATTTGTACATTTGTGTCTTTAGGTCCCATCCTTTGTGTTAGACAGTCGTGTGTCATCAAGATTGTCCCTATCTAGCTGGTGCTTCAACAATCATCTTTTAGTCCCTTAGAGGTTTGAGTGTCTTACTTGTCCCATGTCATAGGAATCCTAGTTTCGCAATCCATCATCAGTCTTCGCAGGATATATGCTTCCTCATATCAGACCAATCAAATCAATCCCCACCCATAATCCTCCCTATGGAAAAAGATACATGAGATGCTTGTTATTTATTTGGTTCTTTTGGATCTTTCTTTATCTTTTTATCTTGAGCTTCCTTCTTTTTACCTCCTCAAAGTCGGCACAATCCTTTATATCATGGTGTGCTACGAATGGTTGAACTTGGGGCACAGTCTTGATCTTTTATTTTTAATTTAATTAGATATGACCCTTGCATTTTCAACTTATGATCCCCATGGTCACATGATGCACTTGGGAAATATCGTTTGCTTATGGCTTCCCCAGTATCCTATCTGCCCTGATTCCGTTTTGACTCAGGCATGATAATGGGGCAATCCTTTTGTGTTTGTTGTGTCATTCTTATGCATGTGATTCAATGTCACCTTGGTTTCTCATACCCTGGTGCATAGTATCATATGTTAAAGAAAATTTTGTGCTCACTACATAAGAGCTCCCTTGTAGGGTGATCCTGCTCAAGCTTTTCTCCCATCCTTAATCATCCACCATCCTTCATTCCTAACTATCCATCTATCACATTTCTTTCTTTATCTATCCTCTTATCAGTGCATTCCCATTACCACTCATGCATTCCCTCATCCATTTCAAGAGCACATCTGTGTTCTCTAGAAACCTCCTATCCTCTCGACGGGGCATCCTTATCTCCATCCCCCACCATCCTTCCTCCTAGTCACCCTTTTAAATGACTGGGGCATCTTTTCTAATCGAATCATCTTCTTCCTAGCTTTATGTCTTAATCTTGTTTGAAATTATGCTACTCCATAACACCATGTCAAAGAGCGGCAAAATGTAGACACTCAAATCTGAAACGTAATTATTTCATTTAATTAATTACGCATCTTCCATAGTCTTAGATAAATTAATTTATCTAACATCCCTATCCTATTTAATTAAATGGACATTTATGTTTATTTAATTAAGTAATTAGTACCTATTCCTCTATAGTCACCTTATTAATTAAATAGTCTATTTATTTAATTACTTTCACCCTCTTCTGAATCCCTCTAGATAAATTAATTAATCTAATTTATATAATGTCCAAATCTATTTAATTAAATAAACATGTGTTTAATTAAATATCCTTTCCTCTATTTGAATTAAAATAAAACAAAAAATCAAATTCATATCCTCACATCCACTTGCATTCTCCTACTTTTCCCACCTGCATGCCTAATCCTACTTTAATTAGATAAATACCCTATTTATCTAATTAACCCTTATCCTCCCCTAATCCCCACCCACTTGCAAAATCCTAACCTACCCACTTTCCCCTAATTAACCTATCTCGTTAGCCTAATCCCCCTCTAATCGTTTGCACATTCTTAAGCGTGAGGATTAGAGAAGCAAAGTCCAACTTTGTCTTTTTCATCCCAATCCTCACCCGAAATGCCTTTAAGGCCCTTCATTAATGCTTGGACTTTGAGGCATTTTGAGAGATAAATGTCGTTTATGGAAAGTCTCTTTCCTTATCCCTCAACCACACAGAGGTTGACATATGGCCACCCCTCATTAATGAAGGATAGCCCTCACCTCCTCAATTCCTCTATATAATTCCCTCGTTTCCCTTCAATGCAGGATTCCATTATGATCCATAAACTTTAGCCATTCATTATCCTTGTGAACTCATCATTTTATCCCACTCCATTATCATATTTGAATCCAAAAATCCTTAAAATCACTATCAACTCTCTCATTATGCAAACTCATGCATTTCTCAGAGAAACTTAGCCACACTTGTGAAAATCCTTTGAATCCCTCTTACACATTCCCCTAAGCTTGAGAAACTATGGAGAACTTTGATGCTGTTATGTTTTCAGAATTGTGAGCACACATACAATCACAACGCCTTGGACAAATCGTTGCAACAAAGAGGCTATAACAGGGTCTTAGCTGGTTTGCTTTCCTGCTTGTTTTATTGTCTATTTATATATTTAATAGTTTACTGCATTCCTTTGCACACATTTCTTTGCACACTATGTGTGTGTGTGTGTGTGCGCACGCGCGTGCGAGCACTTGTGTGTGTGTGTGTGTGTGTGTGTGTGTGTGTGTGTGTGTGTGTGTGTGTGTGTGTGTGTGTGTGTGTGTGTGTGCNGTGTGTGTGTGTGTGTGTGTGTGTGTGTGTGTGTGTGTGTGTGTGTGTGTGTGTGTGTGTGTACACTGAAAAAACCAATATAGATCTAAAGCATGCAAACCTGTGTGGAACAACATTCCATCACTTTCTTAGGGTTCAATTAACTCCATCCTCTCTGAAATATAATGCAATAAATAGTAACTAACCCCTTCTACATTTCCAGGCTCAATAATTAGTGCGAAGACATCTCTTGCACAACAAATTTATACATGAGAGAAAATACTTACTTCAAACTAGATGTAGATATATACATGCGTATGTGTAAGGTAATTTATTATACTTACCAATCTTCAAATATGGTCATAATCACTAGAAATCAAAGGAATGCCATCAAAGTTTTCATCTTCAACTCCATCAATTGTACCAGTGACAACAAGTAGCACCAAATTCCATGCACCTACATATCCACGTTCCTGAGTGATGCATTCCTCATAGTTTTCAGCAATGCAGTGACAACAAAATTATGAGTACTCCCTAGTGTTCAATGTCCAATTGCGACAATTTGTACTCTTAACTGAATGCAAAGATCATGTCTTATGTATCCTCTTGCAACCAGACATAGTTTTTCGATCCACATCTTAACACACACACACACACACAATATTTAAAGGGGACAAATTATGAATTTCATTTTTAAAATTTGAATATAGGATGTAATATTTAAACAAGAATATATATCTCACATGCATAATTTAGACAAGTGCATACTTGTTATCTTCCAAAATACTCTATGTGGTACTACTTGACTCATTCTTGATGATGTGCTAGCCTCATTTGGTGTGAAATGTATCTTACACCATTTAAAAACATCTTGTGCATCTTGTATACGAAGTCCCTGATAATTCATTTAATACTTTCGTAGAGCACATTTGATGCAAGCTCCAATACCATCATGTTCACCTTTTCCATGTCCACTCTCAAAGAAACTCCACACATGTGGTATATTGTCATTACGATGATATCTACATAGTGCATAATGGTCTAGATGATTTTAATTGTGTCACACATCCATCTGACCAAACATAATGTGTGTCAATTTATGCTCCTTTTTTTCAAATTTGCAAAAACTTTTTGAAGCAGTGTTCTACATAATGAATATCATGCTCTTTATCATCAGCGAAATAAAAGTGATATTCTTTCTTGATGAGTCATGGTTCAAATGTGCTCTGAACACCGTCCAAATATAATTGTGCATGTCTATAACACATATGTACCATAATAGTAATCTGCTCTAAAAAATATTATTCTTATTGAATGACCTTTTGATGAACAAATGAATAGTTTTATGGAAAATCAGCAACCGATAGAATAGTTTCAAATGGGAAATTGTCTCTCAGTGTTTGGAATTGTTGTGCTTTTCACTTTGCAAAAAAAAATGGGATGAATGTATGGTTGAATCAATTTTTTAAATTTCTCCATAAATGCACCAATAGTTATCTCGTCTTCAACATATTATAACATTTTTTATTCTTTCCCAAATTTTGTTTCATTCCTTACATATTTGTAACTATTGCGATTTACCATCTTTGTCACATAAATGTCTTCATTTTTCATAGAGAAAAAAGCCAAATCAACACATGTTTCACATATTCCTTTTATGTAATTTATTTGATCCTTTGCATCATCTCTTTCGTCACATTAAATGGATGAGATGAACTCAATTCGTATACTAGGAGGAGCATTTTGAAAATCATAAGTGTCTTCTACAAACTTTCAACCTGATAGTAGACATCAAATTTTATATGATAACGATAACAACAAGTTTCAACTACTTTGTTTGTCCTCACATAATATGGCTTCAATATTTCAAACAATGTTTTCCCAATATTTATATTAGGATTTGAACTACAAAATGACACATACATTTCATGTTGCATTGTGTCCAACCAATTTTTTGTATGATGTTCATATTCATTAGCTCTAATCCCATGTCTGATAACATCTCTATTGTTTGATGAATGATGGGTATTATCATTCCAAAATGATGTGATCAAATTCTTGATTCCCTCTTCAATCCTATCAGAACGAGGAGCTCTACACATAATTTCCCAATTTCTTTCCAAGGTGCTATCATCCTTAAACATTCTCCTCTTAACATATCTTGATATTTTTTTCCTACTAAAACGAATCTAAGATGAAAGTGAAGATAATTGTCTATTTCGAAGCATAGTGTTACTTATAATGAATGTCAACCTCACTCTTCTTGTAATGACCTTATCTTTTTATCAAGATTGCTTCCCTACAGAACTCAAACCTTTCCTAACATTTTCAATAATCACTTGGCATGTTAGAAATTTTTCTCTTTTTTATGTTGTGTCTACACCCAACAATTTTAATGGCTCTTGAAACTTTTATTGTATAAGTAAAATTTAAATAAATTGGGCTTATTCAAGTGTTTCAAGATTATCAAATTTAACCATTATTTCCCTTTCTATCTTATTCATTGACCTCTTCCTAGAGAGACTTAAGAGTTGAACATCAACATGTGATCTCAATTTCTCCACATCCATTTTAAGTAAATGATCTAGGTTTCTATAATTAATTCTTTTATTTATAATTTTAGCTAGATTTATATGTTTATCCATACCAGTAGGAGCAAGTGATCTTGACCCTTCTCCAACTTCCATTGCTTGAAATTATGTAGGGAGTGATCATGACCCTTCTTCAACATCCATTTCTTCGACTTGGGTTGACCCTCCTACCTAAGCTTCTCCTTCATCTTGAACTTGTTGATTACGAGATACATGCACAAAAATGAATCGAATTAGAGAAAATTGAAAACATAGACATATAAAACTCAAGCATGTAAAATTAGAGATGCATACCTTATTTTGTTTTACAATAATATGCCAATGAAGCTTAGTAATTTTTTTGTTCTCTACCATGTGGCATTTTCCTTTCTGATGTACTTTGCCTTGCCTTCTTGTTTCCCAACTTTGTTCTTAAAAAAATTTCCTTCGAATAAATTACTAGAGGTAAACAACTTGCATATATATTAACTTTCGTACGTTTCTATTAAAAACAATGAATTAAATGGATTTATGTTTGTAAAAAAAAAGAAAAAAATACTTTTATTTATACCCAAAGGAAAAGTCGTGACCATAAAAACAAAACCAAGCGATCTAGTTCAGGCGAATACACCTACAAAAAATAATCCGACGATATCCTTTCCACCGTACTTTTTCCAGGGGGTGTTTGGGTGAAGGGGCATTCATACAAAGCCCTTTTAAACCCTTTGTGTAAAGGGGCTAATTTATTTATTTTTGCTAAGGACAATAGAATTATGCAAAAATATGTGCCCTTTCGAGGTCTCAAACAAGAGCCAAATAAGATGATCTTTTGAAACAAAAAATGCCATATTATGCTACTCTAAAAATCCTATATAATTGAGTTCATTGTGAATTTCCATTTTTAGTTTAATTAAACATAGGTTGTCAGGCCATTTAGAAACCTCTCTCTTCGACGCTTTGGGAAAAATAATAAATTAGGATATGTATTATGAAATAGGTATTTATGTTATCTTTCTATCAAAAAAATAAAAAAAGAATTTTGTAATCTACAGATCAAGTTAGAGTGATCTGAAAGAACCTATATCTAAATTACTCTTAATATCACTTCATAATTCAATAAACTATAAAATTTTGAGCCAAATTGAACGAAAGAAATTGGATCCTCTTTGTATTGGTGTTATAAACCTAATATCGAAAGAATTTTGTCACTATCATTTTTGAAGAAAAAAATTATGCCGATCCGAATGACTGTCACTCTTTAAAAATGCTTGTTTTTCATGTACAAACCACTTTTCGAAGGAGAAGGAAAAATGGATACAAATTATTTCCATTTTAAAAAAAAATTTAGAAAATAGAAGCAAAATCCTAAAAGTATCTAGTTTATATCATCTTCAAATTCTTAATTGTTTGTAGCAATATGTGTCCAAAATTGAAGTTTTTCTTTCCAGAATGTTCGTTTCAGTGTCAAAGTTGGCCAAAACATGGGACACAGTATTGTTGGACCGCCCAAAAAAATTGATGGGTTTCAGGCCCGATGCAAGGTATTTTCATTTTCCCGCCTTGTGGGGTCAACCTTTGTTGATTTGGATCCCAAAATCACTATATATGCAACCTATTTGCTTCATTTTGACATGAGATATATGCATATGATGAAATCAAGTGCAAGGTGGACATCCAATTTGATCACAACAAGCAATTGCAAGGTGGAAGCTAACACTTGAGTACATCCATTTAAAGAAAGGGTTGATTATTAAATATCTTATTCAAGCATTCAAGACATTCTTTCCTACATCATGGAGTTTCAAACAGATTATGAAGATGGCTAGGTGTACTTTTGCCCTTGGGGGCTTGGTATGATTTCCTTGTTGTTTTCAAATCTATGCTTTTCTACTTTATATTTATATGATCACATATACATGTATTCAAGAATATTTTGTTTGAATTTACATGCTAGGGTTTCACTTTATATAGGGTTAGATCTAGGCATTTACTTGATACATTCTAGAGATAAAGTCTAGATACACTAGCACTTCACACTTTCTAGATTTCTTAATGACTATTCGTGGAGGTGGAAATTACCAAAATGGGGGGGGGGGGGGGGTTGNGGGGGGGGGTGTTGACTAAGGCGAACCCCTATATAGCAACCCACACACACACACACACTTTTCCATATTTGTAGGTTTTCGAGTGCAGAATTAGCTACAGATTAGGGAACCGAATTGAAAGCACTTTCTAGATCCACTTTTTTGTTCAGCTTCCAATAGCATTGTATAGATCAAAACTTTGACCTATACCCTGATGTTTAGAGTGCAGAATCGAGTTACAAAACCGAAAAGACAATCAGAAGAGCTACCCAAATCAACTTTATGTTTCTAACGTTGAACATGATAGGTATAAGTTGAACCTCCAAACTCATTTTTCTTTTTCTCATTTTCAGGTGCACACATTCCTATCT
The DNA here is from genome assembly GCA_018584345.1 of Thuja plicata. Taxonomy (NCBI): domain Eukaryota; kingdom Viridiplantae; phylum Streptophyta; class Pinopsida; order Cupressales; family Cupressaceae; genus Thuja; species Thuja plicata. The sequence goes on from MU223155.1 coordinate 2,343,827, forward strand.
CTCTTTTTTGTATCTCCTTTCATAAATAAGATTTGTAGATCTCTTTCTCTTTCATATCCTATTTTTGAATTAAGGAAATCCAAACCTATAAGACCTAGATCTCATGTTTGTATTGTTCCTTACTTGGTTATACTTGTCAGATCTATCCTAGAGGTGAGGGTATCCCAATTGCTAATGTATTTGTGAAGTGGGAATATACATTGATAACGAATTTTATTTCAAGTAATTGAATCAAGTAACATATAGATGTTTGGTAAAAGAGGAACAAGTAGATATTATGATATTAATATGTATACTTTTCATGAACTTAATTAATAATTCTAAATTAATTATGGATGAATTAATTGTAGATTTTTAAATATGAATTTAACATTTAATGGTGAAGATGTAACTAGAATCAATATACTAAAATTCATATTAATGAAAAGAACTATATAGATGGGCCTTATATAATTTGCCTAGGCATTTATATCCCAAAATGTAAAGATATTACAAGACTGAGGAACAAAACATATCGTTTATAGAAGAATCACTCCACCAAGAACCATGTATTGATGTTTTGAACTCTATCAATAAAGTAGACAATGATCTCTATCCATAAATCAAACAAGGTAAATTAATATAACATTTTGTTCTATGATATCAACATTTTTCAAGATGTTTTAGGTAGTTCCAAGTACTAGAATAGTAAGATATCTATTTTAGTTTTAAAATATTGTTCACTAATGTCAATAATAAAATAATACAGTCTTATGTTATGCATACTCTTTGGTAATGCATCAACTCATTCAAGTTTTAGCAAAATTTTCTAATATTTAAGACACCATTTCTTTTTTCTAGACATCATTTAAGTTGGAGCCTGTAATAAAGTTAAATTGGTCTTTATTACTTTGACATCACTATCCATGAATGGCTGATTAATGAGTATAGTTTTTAGGTGGCACTATTCATCAATAATTTAAAGTGGAAATGAAACAATGAACTCTTGAACTAAATTAAAAATGGCATGGCATTGCAATAACATAATTATCTTTTTAAACAATTAAAACATATCAATGCACTTTATTGGTCTATAATCCATGAAATTTTGACTAAATTACATATTATAATAAATAATTGGGTGAATGTAAAGTTACACTAATGATTGGGTGAAGGTAAAGTTACACCCATATAGTCTATGCAAGGCTAATGCTCCAATAAAAAAAATAGAGATACAAACAAGCTACTAAGAAACAACAATAGTAATAGAGAGCATACAAGAAAGGTCCCAATCATTCAATTTACCCTATACATTAGCAAGGTTTGGGGTATGTATGGGAGGGTCCCAACTCTTATCATTGTTTTCTTTTTCTTAATCTTATTCTTTCTCATTAATATAGGTTTATGAAATAACAAGTGTTAGCTAATAAAAAATGTTGGAATCAAATTAGATTGTAGCACCATGAATAGTCCATCTCAAGCGTCCCTCCACAGATGACAGCGAGGTGAAATGTCTATGAGTAAACTGCGATCCACCTTATTATCTATATTCCCTTATAATAAACAAGATGGGACCTATACTATGATGGTTTTGAATATAATATACAACCCAATTATTAATATATATATCTACAATTCTTCCAAATAAAGATTATATTACATAACAAATTTACATTAAAATATTTTAAACTCGAATGAACAAACGAAATTACTAAATCTAATTGTAAACTCTTTTAACTATACTTTAAATGTGAAGTAAGAAAACTACAGAAAAATATACATTAACCTTTCTCAGCATTCTTAAATTATTACATTAAGATAGTGTTCGTCCATTCGAACAGATGGCAGCAGTGTCGGGGCTAGACTATATCTATGATAAGAATTTCATGCAATATTTCATTATTATAATTACATCTCTTTAAAACGGAGCGGCTTAAACATCACACACTAAGCTTGACCGCTTAGTGTGCTGTCCAGTGGGGTCCACCTACCTCCCCCTCCTCCGTCAGCTTCTCTAACGCCAGCAGCTTCCGTAACCGTTTCCCTGCCTTCTAAACTTTCATAAACGTTTGTGCTCCGTGCAGTTTGTTTCTGTTTGCCGTGCGGTTTGTTCGTTTTAAAACCATGCGCGATCAACATTATATCAACCACCAACCATTATATCAACCACCAACCATTG
>MU223155.1:2346084-2358753 GCA_018584345.1 Thuja plicata
CCATCAATTAATAAAATAAAATGAAATAGAATATATTATTGGGTTCACCAATTTAATTTTAAAAATAAAAAAAGTTAGTAGTAATAAATTACATTACTTTGAATTCATCAAACCCAATTTCAACAAAGGCAATAGAGCGGCATAGAAAATGTCCCCAGTTTAATCTACTTTAATGTCATAGAAGTTTACCCGCTTCACTTATATAGCTTTTCCTCGAGTACGCAGACATCACATCAGAACGTGCATAATGCGGCTGCGCACCCGTTAAACAAGCCGGAATGGTTAGAAAAGGGAGCGGGATAAACGGTAACGGAAAAGTGCATAAATAAACAGAAGTGAAGGGGCAAGTAGAAGGACCGGGCCCACATCCACTAAGCAGTCAAAGCTTAGTGTGTGATGTTTAAGGCTGGCCCTTTAAAACCAGTTGATATGCAAGGACCTTGATCGACGGTATCACTGTCATTGTCTTCCATGTGATCTGCCAGCGCCGGTAGGGTCCTTGGAATTTGTGGCGCAGGAGCCTCCATCGTTCCTTCCAATATCTTTACCACTTCGCCCATGCTCGGCCTCAGATTATCATCGTCTTGACAACACAGTTCCCCAACCATAGCGGCTCTTTTCACCTCTTCGATATTCGCCTCGCTTGCTATTCTTACATCCACAACACCAATTATGTTTCCTCTCTGAATTTGGGATGAAGCCCAGGTAGGAAAGTACAACCTGCTCTCCTCCACCGTTAAATCCAGATTTCTACGACCGGATATAATTTCCAACAATGTCATACCAAAACTGTATACGTCTACCTTGGGAGTGATTGGGAGCCCCGTGATCCACTCGGGCGCCATGTACCCTCGAGTCCCTCTTGTGGTTGTCAATACACGGCTAAAATCTCTGCCCAACACCTTTGCCAACCCAAAATCAGCTATCTTCGGGTTGAAATCATCGTCCAGAAGAATGTTTTCAGGCTTGACATCGCAGTGAATGATTTGATTCCTGCATTCCTCATGCAGATAAAGCAATCCCCGCGCAGTGCCCACTGCGATCTGAAACCGGGTTTTCCAATCCAACACCTTCTCTGTTTTTTCCTCTTTACGAAAGAGGAATGAATTTAGAGAGCCGTTGGGCATGTAGGCATACACCAGTAGTCTTCGAGAGCCTTCTACGCAGAACCCATACAGCCTTACCAAATTCACATGTTGTAGAATACCCACAGTACTTATTTCCGCACGGAATTGCTTTTCTGCTCTTGCACAACCCTCTATTCTTTTAACTGCCACAGGCGTGCCGTCTGGCAAAGTTCCTTTGAACACCGAACCGAATGCTCCGCTTCCCAGCTTATGCTTGAAATTCTTGGTTGCAATTCGCACGTCTTTGTACGTGAATGTTTTGAGCATGGTTGGCACGTCCTCTTCTACGCTCTTCTTTTGTAGGCTTCGACGTCTCCACAGAAAAAGTGCGGCCAACAGGAGGGTGAAAACAATAGAGAAAGCCGCGGCAGAAGGCAGTAAAATAAGCAATACAGGGGCTTTCCTGCTTCTCACTGATGTCAACTGCTGCAGCTCAGAAGCTGCCAACCTGATGAAGATGGATTGGTTATTATATGAAACACGCATTTTGAATAAATCCTGAAACCACAATCTACAGGCGGGTAGATCAGAAATAACGAAAGCAAAGGCTGTACAGGAGCAATTTTTGAGACAAGCAGTCCTGCAGCCTTTCATCGTTTGCTCGTTGTTGTATGAGACAGCTTGTTCTTCGGGCAAGGATCGGTTCCAGGTTTCCAGGAAGCCGTCGGTGGTGCCCGCGGTGACAGAGCATTTCAGGGGTTTTCGCCGAGCACACCCATTTGACAAAACACCCCGAGTCTTATGCTTGGGTGTGAAACCCTCAATACAACTACACACGTCATTCAAATTACAGACTCCATACGCGCCGCAGATATCATACTGACTGCAGTGACCTTGGTATGAAGACCATCCCTGAATCCATGTACCATCATCCCTCAAGTAGTAAAGGTGTATTTCGCCCTTCTCGTCTAACTGGAACCGTCCTGTGATGGTATGATAGAACGGGAATACAGTAAAATTAACGTATATTCTTGAAGGAGAAACCTCCACACAGGACTCTTCGAATATCTCAGGAGCATGCCCATCCGGATCGTTGGCAAAATAATTCCCAGTCCACTCTCCACTAGACCAATATGGAACGCTGTTGTTATAGATTAATAGAATCTGCGTCCTTCCTGGGGTCTTGTCCATTTCAGCGGAGAAGAGCCCACTAGCTGGATACGAAGAACTCTTCCAGGAAGTTAGCTTCATGCCTTTCCACATCTTCATGCCAGGCAACCATGTATCTCCCGGATGAGCGAAACTCTCCCAAACAATCTCAGGATTGTTTTGGCCGTCACCCAAAATAATGAAATTGCCAAGGTCCGTTATCACTGCCCTCGATCCTTTGAGAGCTGTATCAGGCGACCACACTGACCGCCCCTTTCCATCCAACAGTCTCAGATGACCGGGGCTTGAAAATTTCAGAACACCGGGCATGGTTTTGACAGGATTATCTCTGTTAGCCACCCAAACTATGACCTTCGGAGAGATTCCTGTGTACCAGATGCCAACATACCATTTATTCGTTCCATTTGGAAAGAAAAATCCCAATTCAAAAGTGCCATTCTTTGATATTATGGTCTCATTTCCAGCGAGCAAATCCCCCGGCAGAAGCGAATCCCCACCATCTAGTGCCAAGGAACTGCAATTATTCAGCGCAATAATCACAGTTATTGCTAGCACCGAATACTTCATCGCCATTTCGATAACCATGGGAGTTGTATTTTTCAAATATAAAGAGAAAACAAAGAGGCAACGAAATGAACGAACACGGCCGAAGTTGTGCCGTGGATCCAAGGAAATGAATTCAGAATTCCTTTGACTGGAAACGTCTAAAAAGCAAACTGAAAAGCATATCTTATCACGGGAACACAGATTTTTTTTCAAATTCTCTTTATTTTTCTATTCACGGATGAAGCGTATTAATTACGTAGATATCCGTTTGCTTCACGGTTTAGAAATCCTGTGAGTAAAAAAATTTAGATGGTTGAAAGAAATTGTCAGTCGTGATTATCTAGCAAACTAACCCTCATGATAGGGTCTGTTTGGGTACTGGAATACCATATCTTAGATATGGTCAATTTAGGAATATCTGCATATTCAGGAAGATGCTTATCCTCAAAATGAAATTCGGAATATGGGCTGACCCGTTTGGTTCACCTAAAAGATGATTGAGAAGATGCATAAGGAAATTTTAATTCTTTATTTTTTAATTTCTTTGAATATGGTGTGAATACATGTGTGTATATATACACACATGCACACATGTATATATACATACACATGTGTGTGTGTATACACATGTGTATGTATATGTATATATATACACACATACACACGTGTGTATACACACACATACACACATATACACACATTTGTGTACATACACACACACGTGTGTTTATACACACATGTATATACACATACAAGTGTGTATCCATGTATACACATATACACACATGTGTGTATACACATATTCACACATTTATGTATATATACACACACACGTGTATATATACACACATATACACCATACATGTGTGTATATATACACACATATACACACCATACATATACACATACAAGTGTGTATCCATGTCTACACATATACACACGTGCATATATATACACACATACACACATTTATGTATATATATACACATATACACACACCATACATGTGTGTATATATACAAACATATACACGTGTGTATATACATACATATACACACACCATACATGTGTATATACACACATACATGTATGTATATATACATGTGTATATACACACATACATGTATGTATATATACACACGTGTATATATATACACGTGTGTGTATATACACATGTATATATATACATCCTTATACCAATATAATATGCATCTTTATAGTCACGGATCCCACGAAATATTAAATTTGGTTTTCTAAAAATTGGAATCCCCATTCTACTTATTTTGAAATTCCAATTCCACCTATTTAAGTGGAAGATATTCCCATTTTGGGGGCAAAATGAGAATTTCAGAATTCCAATTCCATTTTTTCCAAGAACCCAAATATGAAATTTGGCATTATCCAAAATTAGATAATGCCAATTCCTGTCATATTCCAAAAAACAAACAGGTTATGCTTTTTAATTTGCATGTATCATTATCCCATCTATCTATTTTTAATCATATTAATAAACCCGTAACTATCCAGCAAACTAAACCTCGTGACAACATTCTACAACCATCCAAATTTTCTAGACTCAAAGACATCTAAACAGAGAATCAAACAAGATGCTTTTAATATACTTCATCCGTGAATAAAATAAACTTATAATTAAAAATAAATAGATGTGATATTTAACATATATCTTTAAGAAATATATATAAAGAATGTGAATAAATGTCTCGAAATTTTATTTTATTTTTTATTTTGATGTTATTTCTTTAAAAAATAAATTTTAATTTATTAATTGTTATTATTATTTTCTATAACATAATTTTTTTCCTAATTCTCTATACAGTATAAATTTTATATTATATTTCATATAAACAAAATTTTAAATTAATCTTTATTAATTCTATAAGATAATCTAAAGAATATAATAATATTACTATTGTATTAGTAACAATAACAATACCATATCTCGGAACTAAGAATATAATAATATTACTATTGTATTAGTAATATTACAATGGTCACACCTATAGTTAATATAATGTGGGCTTAAGCAAGCATAAACCGAGTGTAATATTTTTGCAATAATGTTTAGAAGACACAATTTAAATATTTTTGAAATTTATTGAAGGATAGTGGTTTTATGAAATTTTTATTTGTTTGTTTAAAATTAAATATTCTTTAAATCAATGAGGAATTTGTGTATTTGTTTGAATTATATAAAAAAATTTGGAGGTATAATTTAGAAGGAATAGAAAAGAAAATTGAAAGAAATGTATATATTATGTGTTATATATTTCATCCTGTAACTATCAAGTATAATTTTCAGCTTCTCATTTCTTAAAATTTAACTATTCTCACTGGAAAACAATGTTTAAATATTTTTGAAAATTATTGAAGGACAGTGGTTTTCTGAAATTTTTATTTGTTTGTTTAAAATTAAGCATTCCTTCAATGAATGAGGAATGTGTGTATTTGTTTGTATTATATAATAAAAAAAAAATGGAGGTATAATATAGAAGGAATAGAAAAGAAAATTGAAAGAAATGTATGTATTCATGTGTTATATTTTTCATCATGTAACTATTGAATAATTTCCAGCTTCTCATTTTTTAAAATTTATTTTCAATCTCTAAAGAATAATAGCTATATTACTATAGGAAAAAATTTCAAATTAGATGACAAATACTATTCTCACTAGAAAACAGTGTTTAAATATTTTTGAAATTTATTAAAGGATATTGGTTTTATGAAATTTTTATTTGCTTGTTTAAAATTAAATATTCCTTCAAATTAGATGACAAATACTATTCTCACTCGAAAACAATGTTTTTTTGAAATTTATTGAAGGATAGTAGTTTTATGAAATTTTTACTTCTTTGTTTAAAATTAAACATTCCTTCAATGAATGAGGAATGTGTGTATTTGTTTGTATTATATAAAAAAATTTGGAGGTATAATTTAGAAGAAATAGAAAAGAAAATTGAAAGAAATGTATGTATCTATGTGTTATATTTTTCATCATTAATTTTCAGCTTCTCATTTTTTAAAATTTATTTTCAATCTCTAAAGAATAATAGCTATATTACTATAGGAAAAAATTTCAAATTAGATGACAAATACTATTCTCACTCGAAAATAATGTTTGAATATTTTTTAAATTTATTGAAGGATAGTGGTTTTATGAAATTTTTATTTGTTTGTTTAAAATTAAATATTCCTTCAATGAATGAGGAATTTGTGTATCTGTTTGTATTTTATGAAAAAAATTTGGAGGTATAGTTTAAAAGGAATAGAAAAGAAATTTGAAAGAAATGTATGTATTCATGTGTTATATTTTTCATCATGTAACTATGTATAATTTTCAGCTTCTCATTTTTTAAAATTTATTTTCAATCTCTAAAGAAAGAATTTTTATTTATAGTGGTTGAATTAAAAATTTATTTGTTTGTTTAAAATTAAATATTTCTTCAAACAATGAGGAATTTGTGTATTTGATTGTATTATATAAAAAAATTCAAGGTATAATTTAGAAGGAAAAGAAAGGAAAATTGAAAGAAATGTATGTATTCGTGTGTTATATTTTTCATCGTGTAACTATTGTATAATTTTCAGCTTCTCATTTTTAAAAATTTATTTTCAATCTCTAAAGAATAATAGCTATATTACTATAGGAAAAAATTCCAAATTAGATGACAAATACTATTCTCACTTGAAAACAATGTTTAAATATTTTTGAAATTTATTGAAGGATAGTGGTTTTATGAAATTTTTATTTGTTTTTTAAAATTAAATATTCCTTCAATGAATGAAGAATTTGTGTATTTGTTTGTATTATATAAAAAAATTTGGAGGTATAATTTAGAAGGAATAGAAAATAAAATTGAAAGAAATGTATGTATTCATGTGTTATATTTTTCATCGTGTAACTATTGTATAATTTTCAGCTTCTCGTTTTTTAAATTTATTTTCAATGTCTAAATAATAATAGCTATATTACTATAGGAAAAAAATTCAAATTAGATGACAAATACTATTTTAAATATTTTGAAAATTTATTGAAGGATAGTGGTTTTATGAAATTTTTATTTGTTTGTTTAAAATTAAATATTCCTTTAATGAATGAAGAATTTGTGTATTTGTTTGTATTATATAAAAAAAAATAGAGGTATAATTTAGAAGAAATAGAAAAGAAAAATGAAAAAAATGTATGTATTCATGTATTATATTTTTCATTGTATAACTATTGTATAATTTTCAGCTTCTCATTCTTCATTAAGCTTCACTTTTCATTTCCTCTCATTTCCTGACATTTCGATGAAATTTCTCAAGGTAGTTACCTCAACAATATCCATTTGCTGAAATTTCATTTCATTTGATCAAAATCCCATCAATAGGTTTGGATTCTCGTAATCACGTTTATGAATTAGTTTTGTTTTTTCCTTGAATTTAGCTAAGTCGCGATAACTGTTGATGTGATAACTGCTAATGTTCAGCCTTGCAAATTTATATGGCTAGAAAGAGGGAAAATGTGTGCCCAGATATTAAGTAAAACAAGCTTAGATATAGCTTGGTCATTCCTTAAATATCAAGAAGAACTAGTAAAGAAGGGGAAAGAAATATCTAACTAATATGAATTTTTTGAAGGAATATTGCTAAAAATATTGTACGTCAGTTCTATGCATTTCTTCCATATTTTGATACTGTTAAAAATTGTAAATTGTTATGAATGCATTTATCACTTGAAGAATTAAAATATGGTGTTTTCATTGTTTCTCGACCAAAATAATGATACCAAAACAAATAAAAAACATACCAAACATGAAAGAACTGTTGCCACTACTTGTTAATTTTTATGAAACCACAGTAAGTCTGAAATTTAGGAAATTGATGTTTTGGGCTGATGCAACTGGCCAGTTTTAACTTACTAAATTTAGAACTGCGAGCTCTATCGCATCAAGCCTAACCTTATTTGTCCATCTACACCTGCAGTACCTCTAGTGATAATAATAATAAAAAAGGTCAAATTTTTAACCTACAGGCTTAAAACAAGAGTATTGGTTTTTAGGCAATCTTTTCTGATACTTCGAGCTTTCCAAATCTGTTAATGTGATTATCTTGCTGGCATAACTCACAACCTAACATAAATCCTAAGCCCTAAAAATTAGAAATTGCATGGAAAGAAACCTCAGCCTCAACAGACATCTAGATCACATCCTAAATATGTATCTACGAAGCAATTACGTGGTTTCCAAACATGGATACCTTTTTCATTCGAAAAAGTCTTGATAGCATGTGAACTCACCTCTCCGGCATTGAAGATGAAGCGCTGATGATAAAAAAACAACAGAACAAAATGAGATGTGTCATGGTTGTCCATCACAATCCCAAGAATCGGTAGCAAACCAAAAAGGTATAAAAACTTACATGGCCGTCAAATGGAACCTTCACGGATCTTAGCCTGGACAAAAATGGGTTTCTCAATACAATGACATCTTTAATCATGGTGTCCACTGGACTATGTAAATTTCTCCTCTGCCAATTTCATGCCTGCCGACATGGCCCAAATGGAGGACCCGTTGAGAAACAATCGGCAGGCCCAAATGGAGGACCCGTTGAGAAACAACCACCGCCAATGCAATGTGATGAGCCTGAAATTAATAGGTATTCAATTGCCAACAACACACAACTAACCCTTAAAATCCACTACCATGTCCGCTAAAATTTGCACAAAACTCAGGTTAAGGAGGAAGACAGCAGCGGAGAACAACATTTTTTCCCGGCCTCAAAAGAGTGATCGAATTGTTTTTTCCATATCAGACGCTTTTCTTGTGGGTGTTGCCCACAATAGAAAATCCCATCGGCTTAATTATATTATGATAATATTAGTATTATACAATTTTAGAATATTAATTATATTATGATAATATTAGTATTATACAATTTTAGAATATTACTAATAAAATAGTTCTAGTATTATATATTAAAAATTTATATTAATGTAATTAGTATATAATTATTTCATTATTATTATTATAATATATTATATTATATTTCTCTAATATTTTATAATATTATCTTGTATTAGAATTATACTATTATATTACTAATATTATATTGTATTTATATTATTATTTTCACTATGAACGCTCAAGATCCATATCTAAACGGAATATAATATATTATATTAGAATTATATTATTAAAATAATAGAGGCAAGAAAAACCTCTGGTATAGCCCGGGACCGTAGTCCTGTTACCCCTTGTTACAAAATAGTTCAAGGGCCTACCTTTGTTTTGTATTTCATTATTAGTACATTCAGAGCTAGGGGCATACCCCTAATTACATGTTGGTTCAAGGGCATACCCTTGTTTATAAATGAAAAATCTAAGGACAAGACCTTAGATATACAAACATAATTTTAATACAATTTTACATGACTATGAATCTTTCATATTCACTTTTAATCAGAATATGGATTTGAAAAAAAACAGCCATCTCTGTTATGTTTTCAGAATTGAGCCCTTTAAATCTGATAAAGATGTCCTCTTCATGTTTTGATACCGATGCCAACAACTGCACCAAGGGTTAGATTACAAAATCTTGCACCATAGATGTTAGTAACATCACTAGATTTATGAATTTACATAGGGGGGAGGTTGTAGAACAATCCTTGTTTTAAAGTTGTGGAAAAGAGTATTTAAACTTGAGTGTTGATCTGCTTAACATCTCATCCTTTCACAAAGCAAGAGGTGATCCACTTTTTGTTAGACCAAAAAATGCCCAAAACTAAACATATCAACCTTATTTCAACTTCCTCTACTAAGCAGATAGTAATGATTCAGCAGAAAGCTTAAGTGAGAAACATAGGACATGCCTTAAAGACCAGAGTTACGCGAGTGATTGTGAACAAACTAGCTTTTTGCCACAAACTATCACTCAACATATAAAAAACCAGAGATATTAAGCCAAAGTAATATTGATGTCATGCTATCAGTATAATATCATATATTAATTAAACTAATATTTTATACCCAGTCAAACTTCTCTTAATAAGATTTATATACCCAGTCAAGCTACATGTCTTCAGTATCTTAAACATTTGTTCTACTGCTACCAGCTACAGAATGGATACTAAAGCTAAGATAAAATGCTATGAGATGTTTAAAACTATATAATGTTTATGTTTATGTCTTTTACTAAATTAGAACACACTACCTATGTAGAGATAAAATCTAGAAAACCATAATGCTGACAACTATTTCTTCTTGATGATTATGATCTCATCCTAGCTATTCTCCGAATCTTTGAGATACATAAGCAGAGGGTCCTCTTTTTCCTTCTTTTATGGGTTGCGCATTTTGAAGGAATTATGAATCTTAACCTGCAAGCTGGAGAGGTCAAGATTCTTATAGAGAGAGGTTCAACAAATTTCTCTGCAGCCAAGTAATGGAAAATCCACTCTGTGTTGTTAAAAGGGAAATATTTAGCCAATGGAGAAGGAAGAGGACGTTCCTCCTGATTTCAGGCTAGTGGATATCAAAGATATCCTTGTACTTGAATGTTAGTATCAACTTATAAGAGGCAACCTGCAAAGTGGGGAGTTCATCTATGTCAACATTCATGTAAACTTCCGGGACAGGGATCAGGTTGTTCTCATCAATACTATAAACTGCCTATTCTAAACCTTTTAGAATTTTGTTGATAAAGATTGGTTTACATAAATCCACAATCTCGGGTTTAGGAATTTGAGCTAGAGTCAAATAGGATATGAAGGTACCTACCAAATCACCATTGGCCCTCAGCGTGAAGTTGTAGTCAAAGTATCGTTCTCCAAATGCTTTAATAACGCCCCTGTGAACCATGTCATCCTTCTATCTCAAAATATGACTCCAGTATTTGGGGGTAATAGGTCTTGCATGCGCCATTTCTCTATTTATCTTGAAATGAAATGTATGCACATTCGTCTCCATCCTGTGGGTGAGTGCAAACTAGCTAAAAATGGGGAAAATTAAGGAGGCTGGAAAGTTCTAGGAACAGGGAACGAGCCCATAGTAGGAAATGATAGAGAAACATGGACTATGATGATGAAACCAAGTAGTGATCGAGTCAAGGAGAAATCATGATGAAAGTTGGAATCAGAGAAGCACGGGTTAAATATAGAAGGGGAGGCAAAGAACATGATAAGGTCTTAACCTAATGAGAAACAGGGCAGAGAGGAAACAGAGAGGAGAAGATATAATAGGAGGCCTCTATATTTATCAATATGATCAGATAAGGATCTGATACCAAATGCTTACATAATGCCTCTATTTATAGAGGTCTGAGAATGCTCCAGAAGTTTGAGAACATTCTGGAATTGTGCAGAGTCTCTGTGGACAGTCTTTGACAGTGCTAGAAGTTTCCAGCTTCACTGTGCTGCCGACAGTGGTAATTGGACAGTAATTAATTTATTTTCCAACATCCCCCCATAAATTAATTATCGAATTGTTTAAGATATCCCCCCATAATCTAGAAACGATGGGTCCTGGCTTAAAGCCTTGTTAGGTACCCATTTATAATCACTTATCCAATTCTTTACATTGTTTCCCCTCATAACAATCACTGTTGGGTTTTAACAGATTACCCCTAAACAATGTGCAAGTTTAAAGTACTTTTTCAGTCACCATAAACTTTGCACTCAAGTGGTTTTAGCTCACCACAAACTTCACACATGAAATAAGAAAGTGGTTTAAGGATGACCACGAACCAAAGTGGTTCTAATAACCACAAATTATCATTACAGGGAAACTATCATCACTCTGGGATTTTCCCCTTTTTTTTTGTACCTGTATCAAAATTGATTATGGAGTCCATATAAAAGGAAATCCATCTACCGAGATACATGGGTGCCCAGCCGCTGTACTCGCCAGTTCTATAGGACTCCTTTTTAGATACATGGTTCATCAATAAGTTAAACCAAAAACTTCTGGGGTGTCGGGTACAATCGAGAATGCACCCCTTCCATCAAATTAGGTACAAAACACTCTTTAACATCATGATTGCATACGATTTGGAATAGGCCTTTTTTCAAGAGCCATCCAAATACTATCAATCACCAAATGAAAACATGTTTGAAAATCATCCTTTATTAGTTTCTACCAACACTCCCTATGAAGTGGGCAGAGGCAAAGAGGGGAAAAAATAGGGGAGATGCACAACACCAAACACAAACCAAATTTTCTCACTTTTCATAAAAAAACAGTAAATAGAACTGCCCAAATAAGCACAGCATGATACTTTCACTTAGAGTGCTCAAATGGCACACACCTTTCGACAAAAGCACTCAAAGGAGAAACCTTATGACCCGCTGATCACACAACACATATTAGGGAGTCTACAAAGGAAAAGAGAAATACAGCAATACACTTCAATTGCAATGCACTACCTGCAGACTACTGGCATTCAAGACAAATAATTACCTCCGATAATTTTATTCTCCACATAATGCAGAAACAGTAATAACTGCAACCATGTTTAAAAAAAAGAAGAGCAGCAATCTCCCTTAACACTTCAGCACTTCTGTCATCTCACCAGTCCATTGGGATGTGCAATTTAATTCCAAGCAGCTTGTCTTCACCAAAACTCTGTCAGATTTATTTCCTCCTCAGAATCATCTGCCATTAGCTCCTTGTACAGCTTTGAACACTTTTAAGAAAGGGAGAAATACTACTCCGGATTCTGTTCTGTTACCAGGCTATTCACCATCAGCTCTGATACCATAATGAAAAACAGGGCAGAGAGGAAACAGAGAGGAGAAGATATAATAGGAGGCCTCTATATTTATCAATATGATCAGATAAGGATCTGATACCAAATGCTTACATAATGCCTCTATTTATAGAGGTCTGAGAAT
>MU223155.1:2358803-2369455 GCA_018584345.1 Thuja plicata
ATTTATCAATATGATCAGATAAGGATCTGATACCAAATGCTTACATAATGCCTCTATTTATAGAGGTCTGAGAATGCTCCAGAAGTTTGAGAACATTCTGGAATTGTGCAGAGTCTCTGTGGACAGTGTTTGACAGTGCTAGAAGTTTCCAGCTTCACTGTGGTAGTTGGACAGTAATTAATTTATTTTCCAACATAACCAAAGGGCTAGCCAGTCATAACGGGATAGGGAAAAATAGGAAAAGACATCATGAGAAGAGCTGGAATGAAAACAGACCAATACAAGGCAGGAGGAAAATAAAAGTTAAAGGGAAAAAGAAAACTATAATGACCATATACGTTACTAAAGGGACATGCAATGTAAGACCTCATTATACTACGACACAACTTGATCGAAAATAAAATGTAATTCACAATAAGATTAAAAGACATAGTCATAACAACCACAAATCTTCTGGATATACTAAGAAAGTGGCGGAAGTGCAAAAGCCTATTTCCATAAAGGCTAAAAGGATTATCGATAAGTCCAGCATATAATTATTAGTAATCTAAGTTTTTTCCTTAATGAGAAATCAATCTTTGCACCTTAATAGTTCGTAAAAACCTTGGGTTATATAAGGGAAGGTCATATTGAGGCTAATTTTACAATGCCCATTGTATCCATACATTCATATCTATACATACAAATAGATGCATGATATAATTGTAAATTCATTTAGCTCTTCTGCTTATATTTGCACACATAGATATTTATTATATTTATTTATAGGTATAATTTAATGTAGAGATATAATTAGGTAATAAAATAATGTTAATTAAAATTTAGATTCTTATAAGCAGTATTAGGATGTCGTCGAAGAAGTGTAGCCCAATTTACCCCCTCCATTCAGTTATACAGATAAATAGATATAATCAATGTTTATACTTTAAATAAATGCAAAGGACTGATCTCTATCCATCTGCATGTATTTGAGAATATAAATAACTTTTATATTTAATTATAAGTATAAATTAACGTAGAGATATAAATTGTCCATTAATCTTTAATTAGATTAAATTTTAATTTGCAGGGTACAAAGGAAAAATTACACTATCGATATATGAAATCATAAATGTCTGAAGGGAAGGGGAGGTTAGACCCATGTTACAGAGAGGAGATTTAAGGGAGAAGTGGGCTAGATTCCAAAAGTTTTATTCCATTGGCCCCAAAATTAGCTAACTTTTCAGCCTCTTTATTGCCTTCACAATATATATGGGTGTAGCTAATATTATCAAAAAAATTGGAAAGGTTGATAGCTCGGTGCAATCTTCAGTTGTGGAGCCAATTTGGTGTGGAACAAGTCATAAGGGCATTAATGATGATTTGGTAATCTCCTTCCACTACAAGGTTTTTAATATTTAAGGTTTTACATAATAAAAGACCATCACAATGGGCTTCAATTTTTGCTATGTTGTTTGTGGCTCTGCCAATGGGTTTGGCTAGTTTTCCACATTTTTTTTTGTTCCAGTCATGAATGATGCAACCAATTCCAGCTACCCCGGGATTGCCACGGGATGCCCCATCTAAGTTAAGCTTATTCCATAGGGGTGGAGGGGGAGACAATTTTCAAGTCAGCATGGCTAATGAGGCTTCTTTCCCACCTTTCCCAAAGAGAGGAGGAATGATGAGGTTGGTCCATTCTTTCCTAATCTTATTGTTCCAAAGGGAGAAAATACAATTAGTGTTATTGAAGGATCTCAACCTATTGTTAGTTACTACAATAAGGCTTTCTTCAATTTTGTTGATCAATCGGGGCACACTTATTTCGACATCTTGGAAGATCCTATGATTTCTCTCCTTCCAAATTTACCAAATCATGATGGAAGGAGATATCTGGCATATAGGGTAAAAGGTATAGTCCTTAAAGGGGAGAGGCCAACTTTTAAAAAAATCAAGAAGGTTTCATGGGATAGCAAGTTGGAAATGAAGTTTTTGAAGAAGCCAGAACCAACATTTTTGGGCATATGGGATATGGTCCACGGATTCTTCATCTGCTCCACAGAGGGCACACCAGGAGGGACTCTCGAAACCAGTTTATTTAACCATTCAGTAGTGATTATACACTTTTTAAGAGCAACCCACATGAACATACTAGCTTTAGGAAGGCATAGCTTGTCCCAAACATAGAAGGAGGGGAAGATCAAAGGGAGACCAATTCTGATTATTCACCAAAGTTTTATATCCCTCTTTGACTATGTACTTGCCCGTTTTGGAACCCAACCAAATCAATGTATCATTTGTGAGTTTAGGAGTTGTCATTATGGTGGATAGGGCTGATAGGAGTTCCTTCATATCATTGGGAGTAAGTGAAGTGTTTTCAAGGGATCTTCATTCCCACTTTAAATAGGGGTTTGTGTCAAGAAAAGTTAAATAATTATCAAGGGTATCTCCCCATAGGTTTATAAGAGTATTTCTTATATGGGGGAAGATTGATTATGATAGAGGGGGGTATCCACCCCAGGAGTCATCCCAGAAGATGATATTGTTTCCCCTATCAACATCCCACGAGAGTTTGCACGAGACAATTTTCCTACATTCTAACATGAAATTCCAAACCTTGGAACCCTTGGGGGAATTAATGGTTCTAAAGATATAGAGCCTATCCTCAGGGTCCAAATACTTATGAAAAAGAATCTTGGCCCATTTCCTATTTGGATTTTGATACATATTCCAAATTAGTTTAGCTCCAAAAGCCTTATTTTTCCAATTCAGCTTCTTTATACCTAGCCCACCATTGATGAACAATTTACATAACTTTTCCTATCTAATGAGGACCATTTTCTTTTTGTCAGATACACCTTGAAAGAAGAAATTTCTCATCTTGATTTCTAATGCTGATTTATCTTTGGATGAGGGTAATACATGACATTTGATAAGAGGGTAAAGCTGAGAGAAAAACTTTTTACCATCGTAACGCATCCAGCATTGGACAACCATGTTAGCCTTACTGGAGTTGTCATATGTTACATTAGTGCCTATGTTTGTCATTGACGTCAACATATTGTTTGGATATCAGCATAGTATTTTAGTGAAGATTGACAGAGTAGCAAACATAGATTGAGTTAGCACAGACAGAGAATTGCAGAAGAGGTTGTGCGCAGTTGAGAACTTATTTCTGATAGTATCTTGATGATGTGGTTAAGAACACGTACGGAGATTCAATTGTTGGTAACAGTTATTCGAGATTTATTGAAGATCATATTTTGACAGAGTTTCTGAGAGACAATTTGCGATGTTTGGATTATATCTTTTGACCGGTATGGAATTTGGTTTTCTAAAGTTATGCAAAGTTTGAAGACACTATGAAGGTGATCTGACTAATACCACTTAGTGTGGGATAAAACATATGAAGAATTATTAAGTTTGTGAGCCGACAATGTTGTGTAATTATCTAACATGTATATACCATAATTGTTTAGGCTTAATTGGCTGACTCAATTGTGAAGTATTGGGCTTGGTAGAAAGGAAAGATTGTTTATTTGATTTCATATGGAATAAAAGATGATGATATAGAGAGCGAGCATGTATACATGATTTTGTAGCAGTATTGAAAGGATTGTATGTGAAGCGAAGTTGGCAGATCTGGTATTTCAGATCTGATAGTATTTGGTGCAGCAGAGACACAGTCAGAGAAGAGAGGATATAGAGTTTCAGAATTCAGTTTATTTGGTATTATTATGTTCTGAATAATACAAAGATTAGTTGGAGAATGGGTTCAGTGGTCTTGCCCTTGAAGCTGTTTGGACAATGGGTCCTTCTGCCTTCCACAACTCCTAACAAGGTTAGAACCTTTTAACAAGGATTCAAAATCTCCTAGCATGGACTGATATGTACTGAATGTATTTCATAGACTCCTAACAGAGTCCATCCTCTCACAAGGAGTTTTTATATAGTACATCTTTTGTGGGCATCATTCCCACCGGGGTTTACTCTTTGATAAAGAGGTTCTCTAGTTAACAAATATGGTGTTATTGTGTATGGTTATCTTTTTGTGGTTGCTGATTATTGTTATTTACATATTTCAGATTTAATAAGATTGATAAAAACTATATTACTCAGATAATTGATTCACCCCCCTCCCCACCCCCCCCTCTCCGTTATCTTGGTGGACTTTACTTTCTAACAAACCATTTCCCTTTCAAATTATCTATCTTATTCTCCATTTTGTTGATCAAAGGATCCCAAGATTTATTAGATTTGCACTCATTGTCTAGGGGAATACCTAGATATTTACATGGGAAATTACCTTTTCTGTAACCCATAATTCTACAAATGCCCTGTTCAATAAGGGGTTTAGTGTTTAGGAAGAATATTTCAGATTTCTTCGAGTTCACTTTTTGACTTGATGCTTTCGTGTAAATGTCCAAGAATCTCCTTATGATCAGGGGCTTCAGTTTTGGAGCATTCTACAAGTAAAATAGTATCATCAGCAAAATTGTTGATGAGTAATATTTCCAACCCCGTTGGTAACTTTCACTCCTTTTATTTTGTTGGTCTAATGGTAACCTAGGACCATTCTTCCATATGCTTCAGCCATTATTACGAAAAGGAAGGGGGAGATAGGATCTGCCTCTCTTAATCCTCTTGAAATGTCAAAAAACCTTCCAAGGTGCCATTAACAAGAATAAAAAATTTTGGGGTAGAGATGAAGTTATAGATAAGGTTAATCCATTGGTTTGAAAATCTAAATACTTCAAGATAGTTGCAAAGAAATCCCCAGTCCACCTTATCATAGGCCTTTTGGATATCAAGTTTGATTATCATTGCTATTTTTTTGTTTTCTGCACAAATGTGCATGAGTTCTTGTATTATAATGATACCATCGAATATTGATCTCCCTGGAACAAAACTTGTTTGTTCTTCAGAGATAAGATTAGGAAGCAGTATCTTTATTCTATTTTCTACTGCCTTGGACATGATTTTATAAAGTGTGTTGTAAAGGCCAATAGGCGTGAAATCATTGAAGGAATCAGAGTCCATCTTTTTAGGGATAAGGGAAATAAATGTTTTTTTTATTTCCTTAAGAATATTACCAGACTTTCTAGCATTTTCAATTTCCTCCCAAAGTTCATATCCAAGGAAATGCCAGCATTTTTTTAAGAAGCTGGAAGGGAAGCCATCAAGCCTTGGTCCTTTATGAGTTTTCATTTGGAAAATAGCCATTTTATTTCATCTAAGGAAAATAGATGATTTTGCATCAGATTGTCTTCCGTAGTGATCAACTTCAGTATACTACTTAAAAAGGCTTTTTGTGCCTTGAGGTCTGAATAGTCCCAATTGTTGAGTGTGTTTTGGAAGAAGGATACAACTTCTTGGGCAATGTCTTTGGGGTCATCTATTAAGAGACCTTGCTGATTCTTAATTGATTTTATCATGTTAATGTTCCTTCTGACTTTAGTGCTATTAAGGAAAAATTTGGTATTTTTATCACCCTCCATCAACCAATCTTCTTTGGATTTTTGTTTCCAATAAGTTTCCTCTTTAAGAAGAACATCTTCATGTTTATATAATAGATCTTTTTCTATTAAGTATCTATATCATTATTCATTCCGTATTGAAATACTTCCTCATTAAGCTTATTGATTTCTAATTCAATTCTTACCTTTTCCTCGAAGATGTTTTTAAAGTGATGTTTGTTCCAATCTAGGATTTTAGACTTTAAAGATTTTAATTTGGATACAAAGCAAAAAAAATTTGAACCATCAAAGGAATTCCCACTCCACCAATTCTCTAGTAGGGACATAAAATTGTTGTCTAGATACCACATATTCTCAAATTTGAAGGAGTTTCTAGCAGGCTTAATTTCTTCGGTGATTTCAAGGGAGATGGGCACATGGTCAAAGCTTGAGGTGAGGATTAGAGAAGCAGCTAAATTAACTTCAAAATTATCTAAGTCGCCAAAAATAAGATGCGGTCGAGTCTTTCAGATATTAAATCAACCCCTGCCCTCTTATTGTTCCATGTAAATATGCCATTGGAGGTAGGGAGGTCCAACAAATTATTTTGAGAGATCCAATGATTGAAGTCCTTCATGGACTAGGTTTCAGATTGGATCCCCCCTGCTTTCTCATTAATAATTCTAATTGCATTAAAGTCTCCACCTAGTATGATTGGGATGGAGTTATATGCTGAGAGAAAGTTTCCAATATTAGCCCAAAGTTCAGATCTGCCCAGGGTAGTGATAGGGTCGTATACATTAATTAGGATGAAGGAGAGTTTACTTTGGATACTTTTTATAACACCCCCCATCCAGTTGGTTTCTATAAAGAGGTTATCATATTTGGCTTTCCTAGGATCCCAAAGAACAACTAGCCCACCAGAAGTATAATTTGTTGGGGAGCCGATCATCTGCCAAATACATACCCTCTTACTATATTTACTTAATTCATCATTCTTTATCTTAGTTTCCTGAATTAAAATTATGTCAAAATTAAATGTCTTCTGACATCTTTTTAGAAGACGTTGTTTGTTAGGGGCGTTGAGGCCCCTATCATTCAAGGAAGAGAGCATCATGGCTCCATGGGAAGGAACTTCCCCTTCCCTACATAGAGTAAACTTGATAATTTAATCTGATTTTCCGCTTCCCCATCTCTTTTTCAAAGTTCTGAGATGGATTTTCTGCCCCTCTGTTTTAGGGATTTACCATAGTTAGGGGCTTCTAGTCTTGCAAGGTTTTAGGGATTTACCATAGCTAGGGGCTTCTAGTCTTGCAAGGTTTTGAGCAATACCTAGCTTATTGTTTTCAGTATCAGTCAATATTGTTTGATCCAAACCTTCTTTTTCTGGTTTGAGATCCATATTTTCACATAAATTATCCAACAGTTTTGGCTGGGGAGAGGAGCTGTTATTCCCCTCAAATTCCACAATATCTTCCATGTTGACATTGCTAGCCATAATATTGTAAATTGTTTCTAACTCAGGTGGAATTTCTTGATCATGCAGTAAGTTACTTTGGGGCAGAGTCTTGTCTGCAATTGCCTTAATCTCTGCCTCCCTTGTTGAGGCCTGCTTCTTTAGATTGTGCCAGATAAGTAGTTCCTCGCTAATGTTTTTGTGCATGGATATGATATCTTTTAACGGGATGCTAAGAGTATGCATTTTATCTTCCATGTTTTTCACTATCTCTTCTTGATTGGCCAAATTTGGTATTCTTGTTAAAGGCTGATTTTTCGGGCAAGTAGATGGAGACTCTGCATTATGAACACGAATATTACCATGTACCGAGTCTTGGGAGTTACCAGCTAGCGTTTTGCAAGGGGTGGGGAATTTTGTGGTGGTGATGGATTTTAATTTTCACAAGTAGTGGAGGGGTCGCAAGGGATGGAAGGGCTAAGATTTCTACAGGATGGAACAATGGATTCCATGACCAGCTTGATCGCGGGTTTGATATTGGTGTCTGGTGGGATGGAGACAAGCATATCCAGCAGTGACAAGGGGTTGGTTTGCCCTAAAATAGTGGTATGCCCATTTAGTGTAGAGTGATTGTCTAGATCAATGAGTGGTCTCATAGGCTCCTTAGTTAAGGTGGGGGAAGAATTATTAATGTCGTCGGGGATTTCACCTACCTCAAGGTCTTGATTCATTATCATTTTCAAGACAGAAACCCCCATTGACGAAAAAATTAACATTGGGGTATTTAGGAATCGGTTTGGGAGCGATGATGTCTGGTTTAGAATCCTCATAGAAATCCTCCGTAGTGTCAGGGTTTGCAAAGGAAATTTTTGAATTAATAGGCCCATCCTAAAGAGAGTGACATAGATTGTATACTGAGTTGTTAGCAATTAATTTAATAGGTTTCAACTCCCTGTTTGCTGGGTACTCAACCAAGATTTTGACATCGTTAGATTGTATGAAATTTTCTGTTAATCCTCTAAATCCTCCTAAAAAATTCCCTGTTTGAGATAAGATCTGACAATTCAATGGGAAAATTAGGGATATTGATCCATCTATACATTGAGAAAAAGAAAACCTTAGATTTCTCAAAATCGGGTTCCCAGGAAAATAAATGAATGGAAAATCCTTTGCAAAATAATGTAGGACCATTTACTAGCAACTTTCTAAGCTGCCGAGATCTACATTCAACATAAACAAATTTATTTTGAGCTTTGGTGGTACTTACCTGGCCACCAAATGACATTTTGAACCAGTGGGAGACATCATAATCTGAGATGTAACATCCCCCCCAAAGTGCATAAAGCACTTTTTCCTTGCATCGTTCCCACAGGTTGTTAGAGCAATTGTTGCTGGATATGAGATAGTCGTGACTACACGTAGCTTTGACTGTAATAGCATGTGCCCTGTGTTTGGGAGAGGGGTCATTGTGGGCCGGTTTATGATGGGCGTTACTTGCTCGGCCCAGCTACACCGTGTTAGCGCCGGATGCAAATTTGGGGGTGATTCCAGTTATGGGTATTGCCCGAATGATCTGATCAGAGATACCATCGCACCGCCTCAATGCCCATTTCTCATGAAGCTGCCCTACTTTTTGGTTATTCCTATGACCATCGGACCCTGCTTCCGAAACTCGACTTTTTAATCCGCTACGAGGATGCTGCCTTTCAAGTGTATTAATATTATTGAATACATCGAAAGGGTTATTAGTCTTAACTGCATATTTTGTCCGTACAAAATGTTGTTCCTAAGAATAATTTGGTAAATGTGAAATTAACTTCGCACATTTCTACTTTTTGCGAAGTTAAATATATTATTTTATATTATATTCCTCTAATGTTATATAATATTATTTTGTATTAGAATTCTATTATTATATTACTAATATTATATTGTATTTATATTATTATTTTTCCCTATGGACCCGCGGATCTATATTCAAAGGGAATATAATATAAAATAATATGTTGTATTTTTTGTATTGATAATAAGGTAATCACCACAAAATTACAGCATCAAGTTCACAAAATCACAGCATCAAGTTCACAAAACAGAGGCACAACTTCAAACCGAGAGTATCAAAAGATTAGTGTTTCTAGGTTTCATTTACAAGATACATAAATTTAGTAAAGAAGATCATCAAACACATCCACCCATGCGGTCCATCCCATGTTGCCCTCCATCCAAACGATATTTTTCTTCCTCTGAATCTGGTCGAGCAAGAGGATCATGTTCTCCAAAGTGTTTTTGATGTTCCTTTTAAGTTCCAAGTTGAGCTACTTTATAGTTCTCTCAAATATCTGCAAGTTGTCAATATGGCTCCTCCACTCATGACCATCCTTAAGCTCGAAGGCAAAGAATGTGGCGTATCCGTTTTTTAGGAGTCTTTTAAACTTTTCATTTTCCACCCTCATGGTAATGTGCACCTGCAATTTTTTTTAAAAATAAGTGAGACTTTTGAAAGACTCAGTAAGAATCTGGGATTGTTTTAAAACCTTTCCTTGTTCCTGCATTTCCAAATCTGCCATAGTATGTTAGAAGAAAGAATATTCCAAAATAAATTAGTATCCATTTTAATCCCATCAATAATTCCAGTAATGATTTCAAAAACATTAATGTCTCTAAGAAGAGAAATACCAAACATGAGCTAGATTTCTTTGGCAAAATTGCAATAAAAAAATATATGTCTACCAGATTCAGGAAGTCTACAAATGTTACAGTATTTGGTCATAGAAAAATCCTTTCTGATGGGGAGTCTGTCAAGAGTCAAAAGCCATTTAAAACATTTGATCTTAGGATCTATGGGGCTTTTTCATAACTTCCCAAAGTATTTCTTCGAGGAGGAGATATCAAGATTAGAGTACCAGAGATTATTGACATGATCAATGATGGAGTCATTATAACCAATCACATCGTAGACATTTTTTGCTTTGATTTTGGTCATAATGGTTCCATCTAGCCATTTAGTATTCAATATTCTATCTGAATCAACATGACAAGAAGTGGGAAGATCCCTGCAGGCTTTAATGATCAAATTATAAGTTCTTTTTTGAAATAAAGGGATGTTAAATTTGAGCCTTATCTCATCCCAACCAATGATACTGTCATGTTCAAAAAGATCCATAAACTATATATTAGGATTATATTATTATATTTGTAATATTATATTGTATTTATCTTATTATTTTTTACTATATTAATATTATATTCTTATATTTATATTTATATTTATATTATTGTCTAATTTTGAGAAATCTATATAATATTGTAATCTCAAAATAAAGTAAATTGTAACCTAATTCTAATTTAACACTAAATGCAATTCAATTCTAATCATAATTTTCTAACCATAATCCTAATCATAAGTTAACATTAACCTTAATTGAACTCTAAGATTATCCCTTATGAAAGCCTAACTATAATCCTTATGAAACTCTAACTCAGTTTGAAGTGCAAAATTGAAATATAATATTATAATGATAGTAATGATATAAAACTAGCATACCTATATTTTGAAAAATATAAGAATTTTTTTTATGAAGATAAATTTATGTTATAAATTTAAAAAAATCGATTTTAAGATTTTAATATTGTTTATTAAATTTACCTTTTTTTAAATATTCTATCTTAAATTAGTTAGTTTAGAACCGCAATTTTTTATTTTCATAACAAATATTTATATTATCAATCTTTAAAAATTTGAACTTATATATATATATATA
>MU223155.1:2426178-2436442 GCA_018584345.1 Thuja plicata
GCCTTCATTAATATGAAGACCTTAAGCCCATGTCTCTCCCATGCCTTATTAATGCCTTGGGCATTAAAGGCTCTTACATATTCATTTATGAGCCTCCAAGTTCATAAATGAACCTTGTCCCCCCCCTATCTCTCTCCCATTCTTCTATAAATAGAAGCCTGTTTTGAGAGAAAATAAGCCTTCACTTGAAATCAAAAATACATTGTTATGCTGTTAGATTCACTCTAGATTCACAATTCACCTATTATCTCATGCTAGTTTATAGTTCTTATTTCATGTTTTAGAGCTAGATTGCATGTTTATTGTCTTTTAGCTTGTTTTTAAATAAAAATCCTTCATGCTAGGTTGTATTCGTCACTGATTTATAGCATATTCTGAGGGCTAATATGTTGTTAATCACACTCCTCCTAGTTAAAAGGCAATAGGTCAGTTTTAGTGGGTTTTACATGCTTTTCTAACCCTTTTGGACTAATATAATGACTTATTGAGTGTTTGTGTTGATTCTAACAGGTACCCATTTACACACACATTTCTGGCACCCACCGTGGGGCTCGAATGTGATTAAGGACTCAACCCACTTGAGAAATTCAACTTTCTCAAGCTTGACTCTCTCTAAGCCCACCTTCTCAAGCTTGCCTCTTACACCCTTCCCATGCTTCTTAAAGACTCTCATTAATGCCTCATTGATGGGGATTCCTTAAGCCCATGCCTCTTCAATTCCTTTGGCATTTATTTCTCTTACACCTCATTAATGAGTTTTTCAACTCCATTAATGAACCTTGTCCCCCTCTCTCTCCTCATTTCTTCTATAAATAGGAGTTTTTAGCACAAATAAGCCTTAATTTTTTAATGTAATATTCTTATTCCCATATTTTGAAGGCGTTTCAAGCATTGTTATGCTATCCATTTTTACATAGCTTCATATTACTTCATAGTTTCATTATCATGCATAGTTATAATGTTCATTTTTAGAGTTAATATGCATTGCTTAATAATTAAATAATTTGTTTTAACTCAAATATTTCATGCTAAGTAATATATGTCATTGATAGTAGCATAATCTGAGGTTTTTTTATGTTTCTTATCATACTCTTCTTAGTTAGAAAGCAATAGGTCAATTTTAGTGCTTTATATGCTCATCTACCCATATTTTCCACTAATATAATGACCTATTGAAGTGTTGTGTCGCAAGTAACAGGTGCACAATCTAACACACAAATTTATGGCGCCTATCGTGGGGCAAGATTCTAGATTTGGCCTCATTTTAACTCCATTTTTCACTAATCTATCCTCCCAATTTTTGTTGGAGATTTGATTCTGAGCAGTTGATTGATTGTATGTTTGTCATTGATGACAACATATAATACACAATAGTAATTTTGTATGTACTTATCAGAATGATGACATGAAGACTTGCATAGTTAGATACATGTTGCTTCAACATGTTTATTATGTTATGTTCATACACGTAGATCCAGATATGATATTTTAGTCAAGTTGTGTAATTCTGTTATTGGTAGTTACAATTCTGGAAGAGTATCTATTCAGAGCCGACGTATGTAACATGTTTCTTGAGTTGCACCTATCTTTAGGATATGCATGTGTATATTCATGATTAGTTATGAGTTGATAATATTCATCTAAAGGTGCCAAACGTGTTTCAAGAAGATTGCAAAGTTAGAGCTAATTTGGTGAGGCCGACTTAGTGAAGCGTCACGTCTATTCAGTTTATACTTGCGCGGTTGTAATTATGCTTGTGTGCTTAGTAGAGCTAACAAGGATGTTATGAAGAGTTGTCTTATAGGTCTCATGATCTCATACTTTGAGAAAGATACTTATAGCAAGTCATTTGTGATACGCTAAGTGTGAATGATACGAAAAGAGAAGAAAGTTATACAGAGTAGATTATCAGAGTTGGTTCATTCATCAAGAGTCTATGTGAAGAAGAAGTGAAAGATTGTAATACACTAGAACTGATCAAGAAAACAGGTGTACTCTACAGTTCATCATTAGATATAGTGCATATCTGTTATATAGAAGGTTGTAGCCTTCACCATTAAGCAGTGAGCTTTTGGATAGTGAGTCCACCACCCCTAACAGGGTATTTGTAAAAGACTCCTAACAGGGTCCGACCCTTAACTAGGTCATTATACTTATTGCATTTTAAAGTACAACTCCTAATAGGGTTGAAATATCTTCTAACAGGGATTACTATAAACAAGTATAGTTCATTGTGGGTGCTAATTTCCACTGGGGTTTTTACCATTTGGATTCCCCGTAATCAAATTGTGTGTTATCTGATTGAGCATTTACTTTGTTGTATTCTAAAGTTAAAGAAGAAAAAGAATTAAAGTTATTGATAACTGATTCACCCCCCCTCTCAGTTATCATTTGGGATTATTATAACAATTGGTATCCAAGCCAAGTGCCTTGGAGAAGAAGCCTAACAACTTAAGGTAGATCAGATGTCTTACTTCAGAAAAGAAAGCCCTAAGTTCAATGGAGAAAATTATCTGGATTGGAAAAACAAAATGATAACTCATCTACAGTGCATTGGCTTTGAGATCTTTGAAATTGCTACACAAGAAGTTGTAATTCCATCTCTGAAAGACCTTGAAAAGGATGATGCTACTAATAGACAAAAGGAAACATTTACCAATAATGCTATTGCCAAAGAAGCCCTAATCAGTGCCTTATCTGACAGTGAATTTTCTGAGATAAAAAAAATTGACAGAGCATATACCATATAGAAGTATTTAGAAGATATGTTTGAAGGAGATATTCAAGCAAAGAATGCACGCAGGAAGACATGGAAAAAGAAATACAATAGTCTTGAGATGTTACCTAAAGAGAACATTAGAGCTTATAATCAAAGGATAAATGAAGCAGTCTCTGGAATCAGAAACAATGGTGGAGAAATATCAGAAGAAGACATAATGGACAAATTGCTAACTAATTTAACATCTGACTATGAAAATAAGATAAGTATTCTAGAGGAAACCATGCAATTCTCACAAGACTTCAAGAGAGAGACTTTGATC
Source organism: Thuja plicata (assembly GCA_018584345.1). Taxonomy (NCBI): domain Eukaryota; kingdom Viridiplantae; phylum Streptophyta; class Pinopsida; order Cupressales; family Cupressaceae; genus Thuja; species Thuja plicata. The sequence goes on from MU223155.1 coordinate 2,429,220, forward strand.
AGCAAAATTTCTACATTCGAGATATTAAGATTGAAGACTGAACCTAAAAGTGAAACAACTTTCAAAGCCTCAGTCCATGGTAAGAAATACTTACACATCTCGAGTCATAATGAGAAAGAAGAAGTTGATGAAGAACTAGAAGAAATCATTGCTATGATTGCTAAAAGATAAAAGAAAGGAAAAGGAAAATATGAAGGACAACTTCCATTCAAATGCTTTTCATGTAACAAGATTGGTCATTTTGCATCTAAGTGTCCCATAAGAGTCAAGAAGTTCAGATCTGATTACAAACCCAAATATAAGAAGGACTCTTATCATGATGAAGAAGGTGTAACTGATGAAGATTCAGGAGAAGATGAAATTGGATTCATTTCCCTTAGAGACATGGAAAGTTTTCTTGAGGAAATGGACATTTCAAATGAAAAGGAAGAACAAGAGTTAGCCTTAATTTCCAAAACAAACATCAGGACTGATTGGATCATTGACAGTGGATGCTCCCATCATATGATAGGTGAAAAAGATAGATTTATTCATTTAGACAAATACAAAGGTGGTATGGTTAGATTTGGAGATAACACTCCTAAACCTATCATAGGCAGAGGTTCTATCACTTTGGATAGAAAGAACAAGATAGATGATGTTCTATATGTTGATGGATTACATCATAACTTACTGAGTGTTGGACAAATAATTGACAAAGGTTATCATTTGGAGTTCAAAGACAACAAGTGCATCATTAACAATGAGGATGGAGACATGATTGCATCAGGCTCTAAAACAAAAGGTAATGTTTTTCAGCTCAATTCAGATGTTAGTTGTTTTGTTGCAAAAGTAGATGACAGTTGGTTATGGCACAAGAGACTATGTCATATCAATTTTGATAACATAGTAAATATAAGTAATGTCAAGGCAGTCAGAGACCTTCCTAGTATTGCAAGACCAGTTGACACAATATGCAGGGAATGTGTTATGGGTAAGCATGTAAGGAGTTCTTTCAGAAGCAAGCAAAACTCAGCTAAAAACAAATTGGACTTAGTACACATAGACTTATGTGGTCCTACTTAAACAAGATCATATTACGGAGAAAGGTATTTCAATTTGTTTGTTGATGATTTTTCTAGGATGATGTGGGTTGCGTTCTCAAGGGATAAATCTGAAGCCTTTGAAAAGTTCAAAATATTCAAAGCTAAGGTTGAGAATGAATCTGGACTAAAACTAAAATGTCTAAGATCAGATAGAGGAGGAGAGTTCACCTCTGATCAGTTTTATGACTATTGTGAAGAACATGGAATTAAAAGACAGTTGAGTGCACCTAGAACCCCTCAGTAGAATGGGATTGCAGAAAGGAGGAACAAGATCATACTTGATACAACGCACACTATGATGATTGAAGGAAAAGTTGCGCACACCTATTGGAGAGATGCAGTGAACACATCAATATATACTATCAACATAACTCAATTGAGGCCAGACATAGATAAGACACCTTATGAACTTTGGTTTGGTAATATACCTACAATAAAGTATTTCAGAATCTTTGGCAGCAAGTGCTACATCAAGAGAGATGATGGTGTTGGTAAGTTTGATGCTAGAAGTGATGAAGGTATTTTCCTTGGTTACTCTACAAAAAGAAAATCATATAGATGTTTTAATTTGAGATTAAAGAAGATAATTGAAAGCACTCATGTAAAAATTGATGAAAAGTTTATGGTTCAAGAAAGATACTATGAATATGCACCTATGATTGAAGATGAACCCAGGCCTAGCAGCAAAGATACTATTATTGAAGAAATGTTTGATTGCATTAATGTCTCATGCAATAACCCTGAATCAAGCAAAGAAGAATCACAGATTATAGAAGAAGACAACACACCTAAGGTTCCAAAATTCACATCTAGATACCACTCTAAAGATGACATCATTGGAGATCATAGCAACAGTGTTTTGACCAGATCAAAAGCAAAAAGTCTAGCAGTGGATGAAGAGGTATGTTTACTTTCACATATTAAACCTTTAAGTGTTGAAGATGCTTGTAATGATTCTAATTGGAAGAATGCAATGAAAGAAGAATCAGATCAGATAATTAAAAATGATACATGGGAATTAGTCCCTAGACCCAGTGAAAAAAATGTGATCGAAACAAAGTGGGTATTCATAAACAAGATGAATGAAGATGGTATAGTAGTAAGAAACAAAGCAAGATTGGTATGTAAAGGATATGCATAGAGAGAAGGAATAGACTACACTAATACATTTGCCCCAACAAGCAGATTGGAAGCCATTAAATTGTTTTTGGCATATGCAACATTCAAAGACTTTAAAGTTTATCAAATGGATGTAAAATCAGCTTTTCTGAATGGTGACTTGAATGAAGAAGTCTGCATAGAACAACCTGAAGGATTTAATCTTTCAGATGAACCAGACATGGTATGCAAATTAAAGAAAGCACTCTATGGTCTTAAACAGGCCCCAAGAGCTTGGTATGAGAGACTTGATGGTTATCTTACCAAGATTGGATTCAAGAAAGGAGCAATAGATTATAACCTATTCACAAGGGAGACACCTGATGGATTATTATTAGTTGCCATATTTGTTGATGACATTATCTTTGGAGGTAATGACAAGCTCAGTACAACATTTGCAAAACAAATGCAGAATGAATTTGAAATGAGTATGATTGGTCCTATAAAATAATTTTGGGGACTAAATGTAAAACAAACAGATAAATGTATATACATTAATCAGTCAAAATATGTGAAGGAAATACTGAAGACTTTCTAGATGGATGACTGTAAGCCAGTATGCACTCCCATAATAACATGAAGCAAGCTTTCAAAAGATGATGATTCTACAACAGTTGATAAAACATTGTATAAATCTATGATTGGTAAACTCATTTATCTAACTCAATCTAGACCTGACATATCTAATACAGTTGGCATTGTTGGAAGATTTGCAGCTGAACCCAAGCAGAATCACTTAATGGCAATCAAGAGGATATTAAAATATCTAAAGGGAACTATAGACTATGGTTTATGGTATCCAAAATCAGAGAATGTAAAACTTCATGTGTATACAGATGCAGATTGGGTAGGATGTATTGATGATAGGAAGAGCACTTCAAGAGGAGCAGTATTTCTTGGAGACAGGTTGGTTTCTTGGATAAGAAAGAAGTATAACTATATTTCCCAGTCAACAACAAAAGCTTAATAAGTTGCAGCAGCACTGAATTATTCAACCATGGTTTGGATCAAGCAGATGGTTAAAAACTTTGGCATTCAGGTTGATTATCCTATTGTTATTCACTGTGATAATACTAGCACTATCAACATGTCTAAGAATCCTATGATGCATGCAAAGACAAAAAACATAGAGATCAAGTACCATTTCTTAAGAGAAAAGGTTGTAGACAAAGAAGTTAAATTAGACTATGTGAGTACCAAAGAACAGTTGGCAGATATTTTCACAAAGCCCTTATCAAAGGATACTTTTGAGTATCTCAGGGAGAAGTTGAGAGTAATTCTGTCTCCTGAGTCTGTTTAGAAGAAGCAGCAAGATACATCAGTCATCAAGTGACTGATGAATGGTTAACTACTCTACTTCTGGAGTAGTACCTATTCCTAAAGATTTATGGCACCCTTTGCCATTGATGTCAAAGGGGGAGTATATAGTAAGAGGGAGTATGTACTAAGGGGGAGCATATACTCCGGGGGAGTATATACATGGAACAAAAACACAGTCAGAGGAACTGCAACAGTATAAGAGAAATATTTGATGAGGATATTGAGAAGATTGTAAAAGAAAGAGGACACCATGAACAGAGGATGTTTTTGATATCATATGTTGCCATCAATTTCAAAGGGGGAGATTGTTAGAGATTTGATTCTGAGCAGTTGATTGATTGTATGTTTGTCATTGATGACAACATATAATACACAGTAGTAATTCTGTATGTACTGATCAGAATGATGACATGAAGACTTGCGTAGTTAGATACATGTTGTTGACATGTTTATTATGTTATGTTCATACACGCAGATCTAGATATGATGTTTTAGTCAAGTTTTGTAATTATGTTATTGGCAGTTACAGTTCTGGAAGAGTATCTGTTCAGAGCTGACGTATGTAACGTGTTTCTTGAGTTGCACCTATCTTCAGGATATGCATGTGTATATTCATGATTAGTTATGAGTTGATGATATTCATCTAAAGGTGCCAAACATATTTCAAGAATATTGCAAAGTTAGAGTTAATTTGGTGAGGCCGACTTCGTGAAGCGTCGCGTCTATTTAGTTTATACTTGTGCGGTTGTAATTATGCTTGTGTACTTAGTAGAGCTGACAAGGATGTTATGAAGAGTTGTCTTATAGGTCCCATGATCTCATACTTTGAGAAATATAATTATAGCAAGTCAATTGTGATACGCTAAGTGTGAATGATACGAAAAGAGAAGAAAGATGTATAGAGTAGATTATTAGAGTTGGTTCATTCATCAAGAGTCTATGTGAAGAAGAAGTGAAAGATTGTAATACACTAGAACTGATCAAGATAGTAGGTCTACTCTATAGTTCATCATTAGATACAGTGCATATCTGTTATACAAAAGGTTGTAGCCTTCACCATTAGCAGTGAGCTTTTGGACAGTGAGTCCACCACCCCTAACAGGGTTATTTGTAAAAGACTCCTAATAGGGTTCGACCCTTAACCAGATCACTATACTTATTGCATTGTAAAGTACAACTCCTAACAGGGTTGAAATATCTTCTAAAGGGGATTACTATAAACAAGTATAGTTCATTGTGGGTGCTAATTCCCACCGGGGTTTTTACCATTTGGTTTTCCCATAATCAAATTGTGTGTTATCTGATTGAGCATTTACTTTTTTGTATTATGAAGTTAAAGAAGAAAAAGAATTAAAGTTATTGATAAGTGATTCACCCCCTGTTGGTTGTATTTCCTATTTTTTGCCTGTTCTCGTGGTTCCTTGTCCTGCCCTCTGAGTCCTGATGTGCGCAACTCAGCTATCTCTTGTTCAAGGTTGCCGTTCCTCTGTCAAATTTCAGGTTTTCATGTCTAAACCTTGCCAAAATTGCAAAAGACCTAAAAAACCCTAAGTATCCAAGTGTTAAACGATGAAATTTGAAACCCTAGGTCATGTCTTATGTTTTAGCGTTGCTTTTTCAATCACTTAAGACATGTGTTTTAAGTCAGGTCGCCTCGTCGCGTGATCTCAGCCGAATATACCAAATGCCCTCCCGACTTTGCTTTTCTTTTGAGTCGCGTAGTCTCGTTAAAAAATAGAATATTCCTTCAGCCTTTCGAGACTTAGCGATATCTTGTTAGTCGGGTAGTCGCGGGATATCTGTGTTATAAGGCTTTATAAGAAATGGGACCCACAGTTTAGTCGGGTGATCGCGAAAGATTTATCACAGTTTGCAAAATGTATTCTGACTTCGTGATTACCTTTGGTCGCTTTGTCGCCAGATGAGTCAGCAGTTAGCAGTTAGCTATGCCTTCAGTCGCATAGTCTCAAGAATAAACAGCAGTGAAGACATTTTGATCGAGACTCCGTGACTAACCGTCTGTGGTCTACAGTCAGGAAGTCACCAGAACAAGGATAATGAATCAGCACCTCAGTGTGTAGCAAAAGGACAAATGATCAGATGACATCTGTCACAAGGCGAATGACTGTTGAGCAAAGGTTATCGCGTAGTCGCCAGAAAGAAGAAATGGATTGAGCATTTTCCAGACTAAGGTATGTTGCCTCCGGTCGCAGAGTCTAGGAATGACTTAAGGGTATGTAAAAATATATAGCGATTACGCGCCAGTCGTTGGATGAAGGAATGAAAGAATCTGACGGTGGTCGCGATGTCTGGAGAGAAAAGTGTCCCAGGAGAAAAGTCCTCCCGACTTGGCGATCAGGGCGTGTCGCGCAGTCGCTATAAGTAAAGAAGGGGCACTTTTTAATGATAAGGTAAAGTTGAATATATCTCCCGACTGAGTGACTAAAGGTTGTCGCATGGTCTTGAAATGAAAAGTAGGCATCTAGCGACAAGGAGATAACTGAAAAATTTAATGATAACAGCTAGTCGCCAAGTTTGGGAAAGAAGGATGAGTTAAAGTTAACTCTTTGCGACTTCGGTTTCACTTGTGTCGCCTGATCGCCAGATAGTGACTTGGGTCAGCCAGAGTAAGAAAGTGCATTGTCGCTAGGTCTCAAGATCAAACCATGGTTAAGAACAGAGGCCCGAGACAAAGAGACTAAATGCAGTCGCTGGATTGTAAGATCTGGAAAATGGCGGCAAGTGGTTGATATGACAGAATGAATCACTCGGCAACCAATCACAGACTCTCATTTTGATTACAGTGCAAAAGGGTAGCTGAGATGTAAGACAAGTAACAAATCACAAGATGACATGTCAGCTCTCTTAAACGTTATATGATTGCGCCAAGCATTCATATTTGAAAATTTGATTTCCTGTCAACTTCGTGCAACTACAGCTAGGTTTTTCAAAGTTCACGACATGGCAAATTAATGACAGAATTGATGTTCCCGAATTATGAGCTGTGTACTCTGAATCATAACTATAAATAGATGATAGTGCATTCATTTACCTTTACCAAGTTTTTAGATTTCAGAGCCAGGTTGCTAGGTTTTCAGTAGAGGTGATATTCTATTCAGTTACAGTGTATCCAAGGTTAATTAGAAAGTTCTGAATTGCAGAAAAGTTGTGCACAGAACGATTTGCTACTCTATCTGCTAGATTTGTTTCAATATCGGTGAGAAGGAAGGAGATACAAGAAATTGCAAACATGAGTGGAGCAGCTAGTGTCGCTTCTACAAGTGGTGGGAGTGGTGAAGAGCATAAAGGGAAGGCAAGCTTCTCTGATGAGTTCCTGCGTCTTTTGCCCGGTTCAACGCAAAACAAGAAGGTTGATGCAGGTTTTTTCAAGGATGATTTCAAGGACATCCGAGATGTTGTGACCCCAGGCACAACAGGGTATTCTCTCTTTACCTATTTTTACAAGAATTGTGATAAGCCCATCCCTGTTTCAAACCCTTGGATGTGTGGTCTTGCTAGGTTGTTAGTTCCTAATGTATTTTTAGATGTAGACCTATTCCTTGACCTTGCAAATCATTATGATTCCCTGACCAAGACCATCAAAAGAGATGATGGCACTGCCTTATTGATACTAAATAGAAACTCTTTTATGCAAGCCTT
>MU223155.1:2492505-2504297 GCA_018584345.1 Thuja plicata
TATATTTCAATCAATTAAAACTAATTTTAATCAAACTAACTTCAAAATTAAATCTAAATTACAAACTAAATTTAAACATTTATTAAAAAGATTTAAATTAATTAAAATTTAAACTAAAAAGAAAATTAAATATTATATAAACTTAACTTAAAAATCAAATATTAAAATAAACAAATAAAATTAAAACTAACTAAATTTTAAACCATATTAAAATTTAGAATTTCAAATAAGACAACTCCCTCGCGAGTGCCGCACTTGCATAATGTGCGGGGTTGTGGTGGCCCCGGCCATCCACCCCAAACTTTTCAATTAATTTTTTTTTAAAATACTTTTTTTTTTCACCTTTCCTTATTTTTAAGTATGATTTAAATTTATAATATAAAAATTAAATCCAATGTATTCTATTTTTTTTTAATTCTTTGATTTATTTTTAATTTTTTTAATTTTTTAACTGGTGAAAATAATTAAAACCAGTCTATATTTTTTTTATAAAAACAACAAGGTCTCCTTTTTTTTAATATTTAATTTCTTCCAATAATACTAACAAACCATTTTTTCAATGATAGAGGTATTTCCCAACCAAATGCTCTAAAGGGGAAAAAAGAGAGATTTATAATTTTTTTTTATAAGAAAATTCCAACAAGCCTATTACTTTTTTTTAAATTAAATTCCAGCAATAATAAATAGCCTTAATTTCTTTCTTTCAAGCACAAACCCAATAAACCATATTTTAATAATATAGGCATTTTTTTCCAATAAAAATTATAAATAGAATAAGGGGTATTTTCTTTTTCTTTTCTTTTGCAACATATAAAAAAAGGAGAATTTCTAATTTAATATTAATAATTTCAAGAAGAGGTTTATTATTTTCTAGCATGCAAATTAACCCTATTTTTTTGTTTCCTTTCAGATCTGGACTCAATTTTGGTAAGCACCTGATGAAGGAAAGTTTTCTACTCTTTAAGGTGAGATAAACATGGATCTAAGGGTTTGAAGCAATTTCTCCAACAATGACCAATTTTTATCCAAAGAAGACATTTTCACCCAAATTGAAACCCTAAGGGCAATTCTAAACAGAAATATTTCATACGAAAACTCTTACGCCCAATTGGCATTCAAAACCCAAAAATGAAACCTTTATGCTCACAATCATAGATCTGATAAGCAAACATGGAGGAAAACACAAATTGAAACTAAGATCATATTTCTCAATTCTAAATCAATGAAACTATCAAATGCCCAAACAAGGAAGATCACACAAAGGGTCCTGGCTTTTAGATGCATGGAAGACGGGGATCTGAAAGCTAGAATTCAAAAGATGAAGACCCTACCTCAATAACTGATGAGAAGCACAATTTCACAAATCCAAGCAAGAAGAATTCCACAAATCCAAGCAAGCTCTCTCAAAACTCCAATCACCAGATTTCTTCTTCTCCCTGATTGAACAACCTCCAAAAAGGCTTCCAATCCAAAGATATAGATAATCCAAGAAATTAGGTTTTCAAAAAGTGAAAACCCTAAAGGGAATATAAATTATCTAATTATTGATTAAAATAATTCCTTTATTTTCAATTGCACTTAAAGCATGCAAAAACTCAACTTTATAATATCAAAGCAAAGTGTTAAATTGAAAATACATGAGATAATATTTCAATTAAATAAATCAGTTAACCATGCAACTTAAAGTGATATTCAATAATTCAACTATGCACAATTAATTACAATTAATTGAATTTAATATTTATTAAATCTCAATTATTTAAATCAAGACTTAATAATTAAATCAATTAATTAAATATAGATATTTAATTAATATTTAATTATTAAATAGCCATTTATTTTATATATCAAAGTTTTAACCTTATTATAGGTGCAATAATTAACATTAATATTTACCATGAAAATTTATTAAATAAATCAAGCTAAAAGAATCATCAAATCACCTGAAACACATCTAAACAGATAATCAACCGAAACAGACAATCAACTGAAATAGAAGCACAAACACACAAACAGGCTCACAAATCCACGTCACTTGACAAATTCAAATAGGATAGTTGATCAAATTCTTTGTCCATCAATAGGACAAAATAAGGGTTTAGGGTATGGATTTGGATCTGATATTATCTCCCATCTCTTACCATTGAGATATTGCGATAGGGGATGCTCACCCCTGCCAATTTAGAGAAGACGTAGCCTGGTACCTGCAAACCTGTCATCACAAAGACGAGCACACATGCATATAATATAGAAAATAATGGTTGAGACTAGTTTATCATGTGGATCTCGCCGAAGTAAGTAACTACGACTCTTTCCCATACCATATCAAACACGTCAAATAGTAATGCAAAACATATAAATGATCCATGAGTATATAAATCTAGGGTCTGTATTGTCAGAAAACCATAATCAAAATAAAATCCTAACATATACATAAGCATCATGAAATAACCAGAAATCATATGCAAATAGGAGATATAACATTCTAAGTAATAAATCAATAACATACTGAAATGTGATACAAAAATATCATCAAAAGCATCTAAAATAAACCACATACATGAAAAGGCCTAAAAGAGTTTGGCAACTGAAACTGAAAAGAAAACTAAGAGGTGGGTATTACAGTACATAAGGATATGAATTTCAAGGTCATTGCGGCTCCAATATCTTTCCTTACATAGATTATGATATAATAAAAGGAAGGTGACTATTTTGTTATCCTGGCTTCTATGCTTTGATGCCTAAGTCTATTTCTGACATCTCAATAAAACATAGTACTCATACTTTCATAATATTAGTGGGTATTAGTGATGGTTGTACTATCAAGTGGTATCCATTCCAAAAAGTGCCTAATGATGATAAAATGTCCAATATCTACCAATCAGTGACAAGTCCTAAGAGTCTGCATATAGCTACATTTAGAGATTGCATGATACATTTTGAAAGAAGCAAAAAGCATAAGGAATTTGAGCTCAAAAATGATTTCTATTTTCTTCTTCTAAATCCAAGTTAATTACATCCATTTACTATTACTGATATTTATATCATTGCACATCCATAGCATACATTTTGCATTCATAAAATGAGACAGAAGAAAAATACAAAAACAAAACATTTGTGCATTTTTTTCTACATCCTAAGTGTATGCATACATTTTACTTGCATAAGAAAAACTCAAAAACATCCATTTGCATATTCACATAGTATCATTTGAAACATATTTATATCAGTGATAAATCAAAATGCATAAAAGATGTCATCATCTAATCTAACTCATCGTGAGACCAAGATAAATCTACATCACATGTGCAAACAAATTTATCAAAGCATATAGAACGCATGACACATGTCAACATCAGATATATATCTCAAAACAACATAGTACAGATCAAAATGGCATAAGTCTACACAAAGAGTATCAGAGGGTCAGCATGAATTAGGTATATATGTGTGTGTGTGTGTTATGTGTCATCATACAAAAGAGAGATCTTAGAAGGATCCAGATATACAATATACACGTGTGATAAAATATATCATCAGCTCTAGCTCTAGCTCCCCCCCTCTCCCTGAACTGGAGGAGGTGGAGGAGGTGGTACAAATGGTGGTGGAGGAGGCATAGCTCCCTTTGACTACTAGGCCAACTGTGAAAATGAAACAACTCTCTATCCCTCCGACACCACCGCATGATAAAGAGCATAATAGTATGTGGCCCCCTATCCCTGGTGTGTGGTTGTAAGTGCTTGTATGTCTCTCTCTGATCAAAGTCTCTCCAGTTGTCTATCCCTATCATCAAGAAATGCATCTGATACACTAATCCTGGCCTCTATTATAGTAATCCTGGCCTCTAATGTCATGATCCGTGCCCTGAGCTGCTCTCGCTCCTGCTCACACTGAGATAGAGGGTCTCCGTCTCTGCTAGAATCCCTGCCAGAATCCTGTCGTGAAGCTCTATCTTATGATCTATCAGGCTACCTCTACTTTTGCTGCCTCTAATGTCTCTACTGCTCCCCTGTAAGTAAAGTACCTAGATCTATCTGAGGAGAAACAAATCTTAATCAGGTGCACCGACCCTCTCCACTGCCACTAGCCACATCTACAGTGCTACCCACAGCTCCACCTCCCCTGTCATCTCCACCATCGTCCCCCTCATCTGGAGGAGGGTGCCTACCATCATGTCTCCCATCTCTACCTCCATCTCTACCTCCATCCCTCCCTCCATGTCTACCAACACCCCTATCTCTCTGAACTCCTCCTCTCCCCCTGGCAGGGCGGTCATCCATATCATAATCTATAGGATCCTCTATATGAGGAATGGCCTCCTCTGGAAATTTTAACCGAGGAAATGGATACTGATGCATCTTTGTAGCATACCCATTAGAATAACCTGCATCTACCACATCATGGCGAAGATCCCAGTCAACTCCAACCATGTTTCTAATCTCCTAGTGGGTAGTCTCATACTTTAGCTGGGCACCCCACAATGGTGCCTCATCATGGACTCTAGAATAAAAAGTCACGTCCTAGGTCCTGCCCTGTTGTCGCTCAAACTATCTCAAGATTCTGGTGTGCACAAAATGCTCTACAATGTATCTGGTCCTCCCGATCAGGTACCTACTCTGAAACAAAAATGGGACCTGTCTGGCATCCGAGGTCCACTCCTCATAGTCTAAGTATGGCCCCTCTATGACCTTTGTCATGTCATCAAAAAGTCTCCTCCAGTACTCTACCTTGCCTAGATGAGGCTGCTAAATCAGAATGACATACATATAAACATAAGGGAACTCAGGTGCCCGCTGCCTGTCTACTATGGGTCGTGTCACTAGGACGTGCTCCCAGGCCCAGATCTGAAGAATCAAAATACCAATAGTCATACTCTGGGTATAGTGGTAAACAATCTCATGCAGCTCTCAGTACATGTGGGTCAAGATACAACTACCCCATGCAAATCTCTGTCTCGAGACAACCATCTTCTCTAACATGTCTACCCATCTGACAAGGAACCCATGTTGTACTCTGTCTGGCATCAGGATGCCACCAATCAAACCTGCTAAATATACAGATAAATGATCATAATGATTGCACATGTAATCCCAAGAAAGTTTTCTCTAATCAATGGTATCATCCTGGAAATACCGATGAGCCGCACTAATCGTCACCTCAGAAGTTGCCTCAAAGCGCACCTCACAGCCAATAATGGGAATGCGCAGTATGCACCATACATCCTCAAGAGTAACTATCATCTCCCTAGTTGAGAGAAGGAAGGTATTGTGCTCTGAGTGCCATCTCTCAGCAAGAGTAGTCAACGACCCTTGGTTTACCCCTATATCGAGTAAACCTATCAAAGATCGTAATCTACAATGGACCACTGTCTCCTGCTCATCATCAGACAAAAGACCAACATAGGCAAGCACGTTCCCTGGATATGTGCCTCGAAACACAACTACCTCAAAATCAACCTTTTTTGGCAATACACAGATAAATCAATGTTCTATCTATGACAAAAATGCAGAATCATGATCAACTAAGTAATTTAGGATCTGCAACAGACAAATAGTTCAAAATAGATAATTTTCTAAGTCCAAAAATGAGATGCGATGCTAGAAACTCAAGGTGCAGTCTCTTTTACCAGATGTGATCCTGGAAATATAGGATGCAATTGAGAATACAAGGTGTGATCCTAGAAATACCAGATGCGACCCAAGATAGGGGGTACGATCCTAAGAAGATAGGGTATGACATAAGCTAGATTTCTTCTTCTACACTAGGCTAAAAATAGAATAACATGATGCGATACATGAAATCCTGGATGCGACACAAAAATTCAAAAAAATAAGATGTGATCCGGGAAATACCGGATACAACACGGGTTTGACAGGGTGCGATCTGGAATCTTGGATGCGACCCAGAATTGAAAGGGCTATAAAAAATGTAAAAATGCATGAAAATTGAAATTGCAGAATTCACAAGGTAGTTTTGCGAGTACTTACCAGAAGTGCATAATCGGTCGAGTGTTGATGATGACAACTAAGCTCGAAATGATACTTCCTAACAGGGACCACCATCTTCTCTACAGAGCTCTCAGATTTACTATGCACAAAAGTGAAAATGAATACTAAAAATATAATTTTTGAGATATATATTGGCCTTTTTAGCTATTTAGGGGTTCCAAAACTCCTCCCAGGAAACTTAAACTCATTTTTATCAGGAACAAAATCAAAGTGATAAGTTTTGACAAGCAATTTAACAAGCCCACAGAGCCAGATTTATCATTATGCCAGCAGTACAAAGGTCATCTCCACTGTCAAATCCCTGGTCTGTGATGTGCAAAATAAGCAAAACAAAGGAGATACCTAAAAGGAATGTCTAGACATTCAAACTAGATTTAAGCAAGATATTATTGAAGAACATTCACAAGCTCACTTGTTCACACAAATAGCGTAGGTGCAGAATTGTGACAGCTCCTGAAAATGTAGAATTGCTCCATCTGTTCCACAAATCCCTCAAATTACACATTTCATCATAAATCTTGGTCTGACATCATTTTATCAGTCTCACCACTCACATTCTCACATGATTAACTTGGTAAAATTGTGTTTATTCTTAAACACACCTTCATTCCTTCACTTCTTCTAATCCATTCTTTCTTTCCCTACCCATTCCATGCAAGTGATACATCATTTCAACTGAGGGATTTTATTGTTTCCTTCAATTTTTTTCCCAAGGGGGCATGATCACACTATCATCAATCAAATTCTTGCTTGAAACAACATTAAAAATGACTTTGTTATCAAACAACTAGGGGCATGATAGTTTCCTTGACTAAGTCAGAACTGTTGGATAGAAAGCTTTGGTTCTCATAAGTTGGATATCTTGTATTTCCTCATTTAAAAAAAAAAAATTCTTACTAAGCTCCTGGCAGCTTCATACTGACTTTTGGACAACAACCAAGTTTAGAATCAATATTATCAATCTTTGGACAACAACCAAGTTCAAAATTGGTATCTTTAAGATCTTTTATTGACCTTTGGATGACAACCAAGTTTAAAGTAAATTCTATCAGTTTAGTTCGATCAAGTATGAGACTGATCTCATCAGACATTTTGTTCGATCATGAGTGAAATTCTCAATCTTTTTGAAGTCAAAATCAAATTTTTTTTTCTTTGAATCAATGCGCTGCTCGCACATCTATTCAAAGAGGGGCATATGTAACCACCTATATTTGGTCTACTCTGACCATAGACCCTATTTTCCCTAAGTGTGATCATACCCCCAATTATGTCTAGACAACTCTTCAATCGGTTGACATAATTCATTCGAATCAAATTTAATCTCCTAAGTGATCTAATCACTAAATTTTATTAATCACATAAGCCAATCAAATCAAATCAATTTAATTCAAATCATTTTTAAATCAAACATGACTAAGGTAATTAATTTAAAAGGAATTAAATAAATCCCTATTTATATCAAACCACTTGCAAAATCCTATCTTCTAGCATAAATTAATCTAATTAATTGGCTATAGTCCTAATTAATTATCTAAAGCAATAAAAGGCTTAAATAATTAATATTCCTATTTTTGAATGAATATATATAATATATTTCATTTCATTAATATTCCCCTAAACCCCTAACCTAACCTACCTCAACCACCTTGACCCTAGGTTCAAACTCATCCTAACCTATTCACCCCATTCTAAATCTAATCCTAATCCTAATCCTACTCTAACCCACATCCTAATGATGTCAAATTCCTAAAAATGTGATTAAGGACTCAACCCACTTGAGAAAGTCAACTTTCTCAAGCTTGACTCTCTCTAAGTCCACCTTCTCAAGCTTGCCTCTTACACCCCATGCTTCTTAAAGGCTCTCATTAATGCCTCATTAATGGGGATTCCTTAAGCCCATTCCTCTTCAATGCCTTTGACATTTATTTCTCTTACACCTCATTAATGAGTTTTTCAACTCCATTAATGAACCTTGTCCCCCTCTCTCTCCTCATTTCTTCTATAAATAGGAGTTTTTGAGCACAAATAAGCCTTAATTATTTAATGTAATATTGTTATGCCCATATTTTGAAGGAGTTTCAAGCATTGTTATGCTATCCATTTTTACATAGCTTCATATTTTTTCCTAGTTTCATTATCATGCATACTTATAATGTTCATTTTTAGAGTTAATATGCATTGCTTAATGATTAAATAGTTTTTTTTAACTCAAATATTTCATGCTAAGTTGTATATGTCACTGATAGTAGCATAATCTGAGGGTTGTTATGTTTCTTATCATACTCTTCTTAGTTAGAAAGAAATAGGTCAATTTTAGTGCTTTATATGCTCATCTAACCATGTTTTCCACTAATATAATAACCTATCAAAGTATTGTGTCGCAGGTAACAGGTGCACAATGTAACACACACATATCCAACCACCTAGCTCTATGTGAATGACATATGTAATCATAAACTAGTTTCTCTTTAAATATCATCATAAAATCGGCTATGCATATATCATTTTTCACTAACTCACACCTCTTAAGTTCTTTTCCATCATTTAGACCATAAGTTACTATCTTGTATTTTCCAAAAGAAACTAGTGTATTTCCAATCTCATTTTTGCTTTCTAGATGGTGACATATCCGCAACTTTCTCATACCACCACATGCACTACAAGATCCATTCATACACATTATATTATAATAAATGCAACCATCATCTCGATTGCATAATACACTTGATATAAAATCTCTTGATGATGTAGGAGGTGCTTGAAGACCACATTCCTACAAAATAGTGTTAGTGTGCAAAGTACAACAAACATGATGATATATATCATAATGCATAGAAAATTCAATATGTACCCCGCAACAACATGTAGTGCGCGCATGATTAATCTTGACGTAAAAGGGTTTTGTCATTTCAAAAAATCTTTGACTAATTTTAATTTGAGGAAAACTTTGGAGGAATCATTCATAAAATTGTGTTTGTGTCATATCCAAAATGTATTTTGGATGTGGCATACAATTTGTAGACCTGATTCTCCTCCTAACAATGTTTCTTTGGTTGGGTGAAACCCTTGTGTTGTCATGCCAAAAATTTTCAATTAATGATCTTAATGCATCAACGACAACCTTGTCCTTGTGTGTGAGTCTACCTGAGAATGACCAAAGAGAATTAGTGTTTGGATCCTCAATTTTGTCTCACCTTTGTAAGGCTCTTCGTAATGTTGATCTACCTATCCTTAATGACTTACTTATTTTGCTTATTATATGAGATTTTTTCATTTCCTTTCCCATTATAGTTGATGTGAGGACACGTCGAGTAACATTAGCATCTTTACTACGTGATTTTGAACCAATGGCTTGGTATGCATTGAATAGATTCCTCACAATGGTTCTCTCAGTACCATTTTTAGATGTTCTCAACCCCACAATTCTCATTGTCTCTCTAAATTTCAGATTCTTAATCATTTCAAAAACTACTTGACATCTTCCACTTTGATTTTATTTTTCAAAATAGTTATTCCAAATCTTTTTAACAATTCTTCTACAATTTCTTTCCAACATTTTATCATGTATTGGCCTCAAAATATTTTCATCAATGTCAATTCTACGAATTATTCTGGGAGGTGTTAACATAGTTGCATGCTCTACATTTTTATTAGATGAATTAGGTGCATTTATCCCCATCAGTTCAATTGGTGTATGTTGATGATTTTCATTTTCATTATGTGCATTTTGTTCATTAATGATATCGAATTGAAATGGTGCATTTGTCACATTAACATTAACACCAACATTTTCATCACTTACGTTGCTTGCATTTAATGATGTACCTTGTCGTATTCTCCTCACGCGCTCCCTTTGTATTTCCTTTCCTGTCTCTCGTTGTTCAATTGTTCCTCTTTTGTTCTTTTCCATTGTTTGTATTGAGTGGACCCTACGAATAATATCATGAACATAGAATAACATGTGAACATCAAATACAAAAAATAAGAACAAATTAACCATTTTCTTGAAATGAGAACTTACAATCATAAAATAACATTAAAAACACAAATAAAAAACACAATTTTCAATCATTACAAAGAAAAACATGCAAACAAAGTGCAAACCTATCTATTCCTTGCTTAAAACAATAGAGAAAAAGTTATGGGACCTCTAAACAACTTTCAATGATTGTTTTAAGACTGTTGAACCAAACAAATGTCCTAATTCCACAGAGCCCGATCGGGTTCAGAACCCGATCAAGTTATGAGAACATAATGGCTCTGTGTTCCTAATTAATCAAAACCCAATCGGGTTATGAGAACATAATGACTACATGCTCCTAGTTACTCAGAAACTGATCAGGTTCTGATAAACTAAGAACAAAGGAGGTTTGAGAGAGAGAGAGAGAGAGAGAGAGAGAGAGAGAGAGAGAGCAATTTCAATCACTCAAAACACCTATGTACTAACAGGGTATTAAATTGTAATAAATATGTATGAAAGGTTGGAAGATTGTAGAAAAAATCATGGATGGCCATTGAAAGAAGCAAAGGCAACCAATTGGCCATTTAAAAAAATTCATGGGCAACCATTGAAATAAGCTATTTTGCTGGAGGGAAGAGTAGAAAACTTTCACTAATTTGTAATGGCCCGAAGCGAAGGGAGCAACTCTGCTTCCAGATGTATTTCAGGTTGCCCATCTATATAGTTTAGTGAAGAAGGGTGTGCATTTTCTGATTCCTACTACTTGAATTGTTACCAATTCATGCCTCCTAAATACTGTGAAGATTACCATACATGTCTTTTATACAAACTTCGCAGGGTGAAGGAAGAAATCAAAATACTTATGGTAGAGGGTGAGAAATAATTTGGAATTACTGAAAATCTAGAAGAAGAGATGAGATTATTGTGAGAGGATGGGGAAAATCAACTTGGTAAAATTATCTAAGCCCTCAGATAGAAAATTTCATCATTTCATGTAGAGAGCAAGAACCAATTGGGAACAATTCAAAGAATGCAAAAAGAGATTGAAATCTTGCGTGTAGAGGAAGCGAAACAAAGTGAGAGTGCAGAAGAAGAGATTAGGTTACTTCAGAGAGAGAGAGAGAGAGAGAGAGAGAGAGTACAATTTCACTCACTTGAAACACCTATGTACTAGGAGGGTATTAAATTTTAATAACTATGTACGAAAGGTTGGAAGATTGCTGAAAAATCATGGATGGCTATTGAAAGAAGAAAATGAAACCAATCGGCCATTTAAAAAAATTCATGGGCGACCATTTAAATAAGCTATTTTGCTAGAGGGAAGCGTAGAAATTTTTTTCTAATTTACAATGGCCCGAAGAAAAGGGAGAAACTCTACTTCCAGATGTATTTCAGGTTGCCCATCTATGTAGTTTGGTGAAGAAGGGTGTGTATTTTCTGATTCCTACTATTTGAATTGTTACCAATCTGTGCCTCCTAAATACTATGAAGATTACCATACATGTCTTTTATATGAACTTCGCGGGGTGAAGGAAGAAAAAAAAATACTTATGGTAGAGGGTGAGAAACAATTTGGAATTACTGAAAATCTGCAAGAAGAGATGAGATTATTGTGAGAAGATGGGGAAAATTAACTTGGTCAAATTATCCAAGCCCTGAGACAAAACATTTCATCATTGTGTGTAGAGAGTGAGAACCAATTGGGAACAATTCAAAGAATATATTGCGTGTAGAGGAAGAGAAACAAAGTGAGAGTGTAGAAGAGGAGATTGGGTTACTTCAGAAAATCTCAGGCTAAGCATGGGCTAATCCACATATCACGC
>MU223155.1:2506925-2542261 GCA_018584345.1 Thuja plicata
ATTTCTTTGTTGATCCATGTGAGTTGAAAGTGGGGTGTAGACATATAATGACTAATAATGATGATTCTATATGATGAAATTCCATATGTGCAAACCAAATGAAAGATTCATGTATGTATGTATGTATATCTATATGTATGTGTGTATGTATGCATGCATGCATGCATGCATGTATGTATGTATGTATGTATTTATGTATGTGTGTATGTATTTATGTACTCAGAAGAATGTTGCATAAAGGAAAGAAGATACCATGTTTTTCATCATGAAATGATCATAAATGGGGAGTACCACACAGTGAATATCAACAGCGAAAGAAATAAAGAGGGATCAAACACTTCACACAATGCCTTGAAGGTAATAGAAACTATGCCCTAGCTCTCAAAGCTCGCGGGTCATCAACCATTCCAAATGCAAAGACGTAAACAATGCCAGTATTAAACAGTAAGCTCATAAACAATGCATGATGCCCTAGCTTGTATCCCACGAGCCATCAAGACATTTCCTCATGAAATGATCATAAACAGGGAGTATCACATAGTGAATATCAAGAACAAAACAAATAAGGAGAGATCAAACACTGCATGCTATGAAAATAGAATGGCAGTGAATCATAGAATGACAGTGGTGATTCAATGCATCTAAAACCTCAACAACATGGAAAAATTGATCCAATAACAGCAAATACATTACAAATGCCAAGCTAGTCATGGTCTCAATGAAATAAACAGTGTATATATAAAACAATATATGGTGCACAACAATAGCAAGCATGCAATGACAACAATAACATCATACATATATATGTATATGTATATCTATATGTGTATGTATATATATGTATATATATGTATGTGTATATATGTATATATGTATATACATATATATGTATATATATGTTTGTATATATGTGTATACGTTAAATGTGGCCTTCTTATTCAACCATACACTTCAACATAGTCCTTATTCATCAGCCACATATGGAGGTGAATATGATTTATTCATCCTGGATGCCTGTATGATTCGACCTGTTGCCTTCTATCTAGACGGGGTTTTGAATGGCTCTCAGAATGAGAGTCTCACAACCTAGACTAATCCAAGAACAAATGATTTTTCTCCATGAATGCAATGCAATGCAAGATTAATCTAAGAATGAAAGATGCAAGATTAATCTAAATGAGATTAAACTATGACATGATTTTGAATGAGATTGTAATGCAAGATTATTCGAAGAAAATGAAACTAATCTATTGCAAAATGAGAGCTTTATGTAAATGACATTATGAACTAAAATGCAGCAGCAATTCTTTATTCTAACAATGCATATTCTTGAATGAGAAAAGGGAGTTCTTTTATAGACTGAGAGTTTGCTCAAAATAGAAAGTTTCCTTTTGAAATAAAACAGATAAAAAAGCCAGTTCAAATTAGCAAGTTTTCTTTAAAAGAAAGCAGTGAACTATTTTCTCTTTGTTTTTGTGTATGAGGAAAATGTCAACCTACAATCACTCACAAACAAAAAATCATTAGAGGGTTAGCATCTAAAATCCAAGTGAGATAAAAGCAAGCAAGACAAAACAAAGTATCCTCATATCATCGGATAGAGCTAAAACATGTTGAACCCATGAGGCTTGTTTGATTTGCTTTTTTTGGATTGGATGTGGGTGTGCTCTCTCAAACACAGAAATGAAGTGGATCCCCAATGCAAAATGCAACTAGGAATGCGAGATTTGGGAGCAAAAGAAGAGATTAAAGAGCTATTATGAGGAACTAGTCTCAATATCTTCAAATGATTGTGCTACTATGATAATGAAATGCAATACAAGAAAGAAGCTTATAATTCATTTACCAAATTGATCCTATCATGTAATTTCTAGGTAATTTAAGCATAAAAACATGAAACTAGCAATGAAAATCTAAAGCAATTCTAGCATAATAACAATGCACAATGAGAGATGAAAAATGAAGAGGAGAAGGCCTCTATTTATAGAATTTTGGGAGAGAAGAGGAGGGCTTGAATGATGTGTCATCTATGTGGCATCCACATAGGAGCCACATAAGGGACACATAAGCTTGGAAGGGATGGCTAATTTTGAGTCAAACTTGGCATTGAATGTTGAGTGGCTCAAGATTTCCAAGTGGGAGACAAACTTGTAAGAGGAATTTAAGAGGGATGGGTGCCCATTTTGGAGAGAATTATCACATGTGGGTGAGCATTCCATTAGCCTTAAAAAGGTTAGGAATCACACTTTAAGTATGATTAGAGGACAATTAGGTAGGGAAACATGCTTAGGAAGTGAGGTGATGGGAGTAGAGGAGGAATAGGGTAGGCTTAGGGTAGGCTTAGTGTAGACTTCTAGATTGGATTAATAGGTTCCTAGCTAGGGTTTAGATTATAATTCAAATTAAATTTGAATAAATCATAGTTTAGAAGAATTATGAATATGGAGGAATTTAAATAAATATAAATTCACTAAAAAGGGGATTTTGTGAGGCAAATGTATTTAAATAAAATACATTAGAATAATATTTGGTCATTGATAAATACCAACTATGAAACTATTTAATTAAATTAAATAGTTATAAGAGAAAGGGAAATTAATATTAATATTAATATTAATATTTTTGGACATCTACATTTTGCCCCTCTTTGATGTGGCGTCGCAAGTGACGTTACATCAAAGACAAGAAAATAAATTGCCCTAGATGAAGAGGGTTTCTAGGAGTCGTGCTAAAGCAACAATGGTATAGGGTGGTGCCCCCTCGAGATAAGATCACAACAAATATGATGTTGTGGGATTTTCTTGAAAAAGGGACGCAACGGGAAGGAGGAAGAGAGAGGAGGGAATGAATAGAAGCCTTCTGAAATGCAACTAAGAATGCGATTAAGAATGCAAATGCAAGGATGAAATTAAATGTAGCTAACAAACTTTGGGGATCCATTTGCGTGAAAAATATGGAGAGCACATCCAATTTTGATATTGCAAGAGTAGGTATGCATCAGGTGTTAGAAAACACAGATGACATAATTCCTTTGCATGGACTAGATGCTCAAACAAAAGCACACTCCAAAAGATGCATGTATTAGTATCTACTAGTCACAACACACCAAGATATAGCAGATCGAGGTAGTGGTGAGTAGGTTGAAATTGACACAAAAAGATAAAATCAATAAAGAAGGCCTCATGACCAAGCAGTCATTCAGTCCAAAGTTCTTGCCATGAACAAGATTGATGTGATGAAGGATTTGATATGCTGATGCCGGAAGGATGCATCGTGATGGGCAAGGATTGGATTTGAGTTGATTAAAAGATTATTCGCTGGCAAAAGCTGTGAACAAAATGAGGAGCAAGGATAGTTGGTCGCAAAACTGATTTGGTGAAAAACATGATCACAGTCGTAGGAGTCAAAACGTCACTGAAAAGTGAAAAACTGAATGATGCGGAAAGAAACAAGGGTTTATTGCAAGATTTTGGAGAATATTTGATTTTTTTGAATTTTTGCGATTTTTGAATTTTTTGGATTTTTTGCTATTTTTGAATTTTTTGGATTTTTTGTGATTTTTAAATTTTTTGGATTTTTTGCGATTTTTGAATTTTTTTGGATTTTTGCGATTTGTTTGATTTTACAATGGGATGAAGAAGATACTAAGGAGACTAATGATACGATGCACAAGGGCTTGAGATGATGGATGGGATGAAGGGGATGACATGATGTTGCCCCAGTCAAGCTAAAAAGCTAAGATAGATGGATGGTGGATGGGGTATGCTTGAGGATAAATGGATGTTGGAAGAAAGAAAGTGATTTTATTGATACGAAAGGATTGGAGGCATAGATATAATATATTGAATTGGATAGGAAGGAAGAATAAATGGATGAAGGATAATTAGAAGATAGATGCATTAGACAAAAGGGAATATGAATGGATTGGAAGAGAAATGGATCAGATAGAATTGAAGTGGAAGATGGATGTTGGGACCGATGACAAGGGAGCACCAAGGAATGGTGGAGATTGGGAGATGGCTCGGATGGGAGATAGATAGATGGAATGGATAGATAGGTAATATTGAATGGATGGATAGAGAAAGTGGGATTGCGAGTGGAGGAAATATGGTAGGTATTTTTGGTACATAAGGCCTTTGTAGAAAAGGATGCCCCCATACTAGAGGATGAAGGATGGAAAGATGGATTTGATGGAAGATAGATAAATGGAATGGATAGAAAATGAAGGGGTGATGATAGACAAGATTTGGGAGGTGAAAGGTGGATATGGTAGGTGGATAGGAGAAGAGGACTGGGAGATGAAAGGTGGATATGCTAAAGTCTCCAAGGAATACAATGCCCCTACTTAGGATAGGTCATGTCTGAGGAGGCATTAGGATGAGGTACAATATGATGATAAGGGAGGTAGGTGGAAGACAAGATGGTGGTTGAAGGATGTAGAGGGATGGAATATTGGATGGTGGATAGGTAAGGATGATAGGATAATGGCTCAGAAGCAAGCTGAGGAAGCAATTGTGGCTAATTACAGTGAAATGGAAATGGAAGGCAAAGATACACATGGAATGGAGAATGAAAATGATAGGTGGATGAAAAGGGTGATGCAGAAATGGATGCCAAGAGGGGTCCAAAAGAATGTATACAGTTCATATTTTTATTTTTTATTTTGTATTTTAGCAAGATCCAAAGGAGGATGGAGGAGGGAAAAAGGACAAAACATGATAGGTATGGTAGACGACTGGGATGAAGGGAAGGATGGAGTGGTGGCTAGAAGAGATTTCCCTAAAGTGTGAAGAGAAACTAGATGGAGGGATTACACATGAAGCCTTTTTACCAAGTTTTCATCATGGTAATTTTCCAAGGTGCTTGTTTGCCAAGTTTTTACCATTGGACGCTTATTTCTCTTCTTTTTTGTTATTGACTTTTTTTTTTTTACTTTTTTTTTTTGGAGGGATTTTATGGATGGAATGATAAGGAGCAAATGAAGGGATGACTCAAGCATCATGTTCAATATCAAGATAATAGGAGCCCATTTAGAGTGATCCCTAGAATTGTGTACAACCTTATTTGGGATGAGTGGCTTATGCAAAGGCATGGATGAGATGGTTATGATGGTTGATGTATGTGGGGTAAGGGATATGGTAGTAGAAAGTGTTTGGCTAAAATGGTGGAAAGTGAGTGTGGTAGGGGGATGTTGTGAGGACCAACATTGGCACATGTTTTGAGGAGTATGAAAAGAGTGGATTTGAAGTGGATGGTAGATGTGGATGTGATGGAGGAAATATGGTAGGTAGTTTTGGGACATAAGGACCCAAAATAGATTTAGGAGATGGTGGAGAGGAAGGCTTTGCGAGAGGAATAACAATGTTGGATGCCATTGTGGATTTTTATTTTAGATGTATTTCATCTTTTTTCTTTGGGATCCACATAGTTTTTGAGTTTTCTTTGGTGGGCATTTTTGGCCTATGGGATGTAGTGCATTTTTCAATCGGATTTGCCTTTGTTGGAGCATGTCATTTTTTATGGACATGACAATATTTAGATTGTGGATCTTTAGCTTTATGCATTTTTGAATTGGCATCCAAATTGTAGTGAGTAGTATTGGAAGGAATATGAGAAGTTGCATGAGATGGAATGATAGAATTAGGATGGTGGATGGGGCGTGTGGGTATGTTCCTTTGTTGATCCTGATTGGGAATGTAGGGGTGGGATAAGATGGAGGATGAGATTTTGGGATGTGAGGGCCCAAAATGGACTTAGTATGCAGAGGATATGCAATGGTGGATTTTGGGACATAGGGGCCCAAAATAAATTTAGAGCATGAAGGAGGAATGTGGTAGGTTGTCTTGGGTTGCAATGATGGAGGAGGTGGTATGGCATTAAATTTTTTGGAGGAATTATGGGAAGAGGTAATGATGGGTTTGAAAACATGCTTAGACTTTTCATTAGTTGTACCAACATTTTGGGATGAAGGGCCTTGAGATGTGCAACTAAGAGAACAAAATTGTGGATGTCTTTTGATAGAGATGGGCTCTAGTGTACCTTTCTCATTTAGGCCTAAGCCTTTGCCTTGATAATTCCATTTTTTTAGCATTCGACCAAAGATAGGATACTTCTCTCTTAGGGAACCAGATGTGAATTCATTATTAGGAGGAGTGAAAATGGTGGACATGAAATTTATTTCTTCTGCTTCAAGTGGACCACCATGGATGAATGTAAGTGGACCAAGGGGATAGAGTGATAGTGATGGGAAATTTTGGATTGGAGGTGATAAAGGATCATGAAGTGGAGGGAATGGGATGCTATGATCTTGATTTGGATGGAGGGGTGGATCTTGAGATGGAGTAGGTAGAATGACATGATCTAGGTTGGGAGGAGTGCATGACAATAGAATGTGAGGTAGAGTGGGTGACAACAATGGGTCATGTAATAGAGGAAGTGGGATGGTGGGAAATTGAGATGGGGTAGATGGAATGGAACAATCTTGATTGGGGAGAGTGGATGGAAATGGATTATGAGATGAAGTGTGATGGGAGGATCTTGATTTATATCAATGGATATTTCAACATGCTTTTGGACAAGATCCTTACATGATTGGATTGGTGTGGATGGTGTGAGGGGGGATGTATGGATGGACTCTTTAGATGGAGGGGATGGAAGGATGGGTGATTCTGTAATTGGGATAGAGGGAAGATGGGTGGACTTATGAGATTAATTGGACGGGTTGTGGGTAATGTCAGGAGGAGAAGATGGGGATGGGGATTGGATCGAATCAATGGATGGGGGGACTTCAATGGTGTTAGGAGATGGAAGAGGATCAATAAGTATGGAAGCTAGAAGGGAAATGATAGGTATGGGAGATGGAAGAGGAAGAATGGGTGTAGGAGAAGGAAGAGGAATGGTGGGTGTGGGAGATGGAAATGCCTAATTAATAATGGCTTCACATGGGGAACTGATATGAATTGGCTCATCAATTTTAAAAGATGGATTTTGTGATGGCTTCCTTGTGAAACTCCTTGGATACTTACGTATTGGAGGTGAAGGATTAAAATGTGTAGATGGTGGGGAGCTAGGGCAATCCACATATGAAGGTGTGGAAATGGATGATGAACTTGTATGATTGAATGATTGTGTAGAATCTAGTGTAGGAGATGACATGGCTAGATAGTTCATGTAAGTAGGCATGTACGTGATTTGTGAACTGGATTAACTAACTAATGGAGGAGAAGGGATGGATCAAGATATGGCATATGAAGTGGAATGAGAGATGTAGGTGGATTGGGGAGGGGGATTCATGTTAATGTAGGTAGGAATAGAAAATGGTAGATTGGGATAAGATGGAGGGGATGAAGGAGAAATGTAGGATAGAGTGGATGATGGACTAGTAACAACATGGGGGTTATGGTGATAGATTGAGGGAGCAGGAGGACTAGGATTATGGATTAGAAAAGGGGTTGGAGGATAAGGGGATGGAGGATTTGGATTACGGATGTAGTTAGTAGTGTTATTGTGAAAGTGTGGAGCTTGGGATATGACTATGGAAGAAGATGGAGGCATGGAAGATGGATGAAGGAGATATGTAGGTGAGGGATAATTAGATAGGTTTCCCTTGTCAACGGTAGAGGAAGGGTAAGAAATGGGAGGTGGATTAGGATTAGGTATAGTGTGTTGAGGTAGAATGGATGGGGATATGATAGATGGATGTGGAGTTATAGAATTGACTTGGTAAGTTGGCTGGGATGAGGGATATGAATAGTTTGGAGTTGGATTATTGTGAGGCATGTATGAGTTGGATGGATTGGGTTGATAGGTTGGTTGATTTGGAGGTATGGTTTGAGAGATGGGACTTGACATATATGCTTGATGATCCTTAACCATTTTGTGAAACCAATACATATTCATGATGTTTAGATGAGGGGTTTTGGAATTGGTTTAGACTATGATGCAGATGAAGATTTAGATTAAGAGTGGATGAAGTGAAAGATTTGAGGATGGATGAAATATGAACTTAGGACTTAGGAGAAAGATTGCACTTTGTTTTGATTTAAGAGCGCATGACCATCAAGGATTTTGATTTGATTGATTTTGATTGATTAGATATGAGGGCAGGGCCTCAAGGTTGGATTTGATTGATTTGGATTTGGATTTAAAGGTTTGAGACAAACCTAGGTGAAACAAGACCCTATGATGGTGAAAACAAAGGATTGGTTTAGATGATGATATCTTCTTCTACTTGGAGATAGACTAATGATCCCAAGCAAAACAAGATATGAATAAGAGAATTAACTACTTGAGATAGAATGATGTTCTCAAAGCAATATGATTCAAATAGATGTTTTCTAATGATGAGGGTCTATGAAAAACTTTTGATAAATATTTCAACCTAAGATGAAAATTCTTGATGGAGGTGTGAAGGTGAAGTTTGATTTGATGTGAGTTGATATTGATTATGGTTGGAAGTGGGTCAATCAAGATAATTGAGATTAAAGTCCAAGGATTATGATGGTGCTCCTAAGATAAAAGTAGAAGATTTTATGAAAATTGGAATTAGAAGGTGATGCGAATGAAGATTTTGAAGTAAGAATGGATGAACTTTGAAAGATGGATGGGGGATGTTTGAAGACAAGGGAATAATTAAGGTGTGATTGGTTTTGGATGAAGAGGAGGATGAATTAGATTAGGATTGGATATAATGATATGAGGTTGACAAGTGGATTGGATTAGAAGAATGATGATTGGAGTTGGTTTGAGAAAGATGAATGATTAGAGTGGATTAAGAAAGAGGATGTTGATGTGGATTAGAGGGATGATTAGGATGAGGATTAGGATGATTGCGGATGTTTAGGATGGAATGATTAGAATGATTGAGAAGAATAAAAGGACTTGGAAGAGGTGATTGGGATAAGATGTATGATGATGATGAAGAAGTGGGATGATGTGATGATGACAGTGTAGTATTCTGATTGATTTTGAACTTTTTAGGTTAATTTGTTTATTAGCAAGAACAGATTTTCAACATACATCAAAGGCATTGACTACGCTAAGTATACCTCAACTCAGATTTTGGGAATAACTGGCAGTTATTGAAGACACATGTCTGAAAACAATCCTGGAAGGGACAAAGCAACCTTGCAGGAGACAAGCAATTTACAAATTTGTTTGTTGTGTATTCCATTCGTGTTTTGGATATGTCAATGTTCTTCAAACACATCAAGCACAAGTCTACCTAAGGAATTGGCTTTGCACAAAATATTATAGGCCCATTTCTTGGTAGTCCTTCAGCTCACACAATAGTGTCACCCCTGGAAGAGCGCCCATGTTTTTTCCTTTTTCCAGGTATTATTGTTGTGTTACGAAGATCTCTTTCATAACACAATACCTTGGGACACATATGATGGGGACCTTAGGGGGAGATTCTTCCCTCCCCTCGCACTATAATAAATCACCGTTCAGAGGTGAATTAGGTAGCTTCTATGCATAGAGTGTTTAGTAAGTGTCTCCATTTGATTGTATCCTCTATGTCTACGCAAGCACGATTCCGGTGTATAGACCCATAGAGCGTCTTGACAAAAGTAGTCATGTAAATGTGATTGAGACCACGAGGCCATACTTAAGTTAGATGAGAGCTGAGTATAAGCTCAAATGCCAATTGAATCCCGAGGCTTTAACCCCAAAGAGAAAATTTGATTAACATGAGTTGGAGTGGCGTAGCTTACACTTCATTCTCACATGGGTTGTTCCCGGGATATTTTTCCCTCAACCGGCAGGCCCATCTAAAGGATTAACTTGAAAAGAAAATTAGATTGGTGACAAAAAGGAGTCTAGATTTTTTATTTTCCCACAAGGGGAGAAGAGCATACTCTCCTATCCAATATCATTTTATCCACAAACACGCAAGAAACACTTAGTTAGTTCCCAAAAGATTTAAATGTTTAACACAGAGAAAATGAGTCTAGTTTTTTTATCTTCCCAAAAGGGAAGAGAGCATTATACAAAAAGATCTTCCTAATTAATCTAGGTGCCTAAGAAAATGATAAAAAACATGATCATTTGCTCGATTTAGAATGAGGCAACCTACAAGACAAATGTGAGTATTCTTTTAAGTTTATGTCTTTGGCAATCTGTACTGCAACACAACTAGTTAGTGGTTTTAGAAATCTATCCTTTAACAAGCGTTGTTAGTGCACAAAAAACCACTTGAAAAGCTGTTAGAAATGATAAAAATCAAAACAAACAGAGCACTGACCCTGGTTCAGGGCGCAGACACTGATTCTATGTTTAATAAGCCCAAAATAATAGAAAACAAAACTTACCAGGGTGCTAATTCATGAATTAGTTTCTGCGCAGACGTGGATTCATGAATCGGTGTCTGTATAGATGATGATTCATGAATCGGTGTCTGCGGAGATGCTGATTCATGAATCAGTGTCTACAAAGACGTGGATTTCTTGAATCAGTGTCTGTGCAGACGCTGATTCATGAATCAGTGTTTGCACAGACATTGATTCATGAAGTACAGATGTTGATTCATGAATCAGTGTCTGCGCAAATGCTGATTCATGAAGCACAGACATTGATTCATGAATCATTGTCTATGCAGACGCCTCTACGTAAAACAGACGCTGATCCATGAGTTTAGAAAAAATGAGAGAAGAAGACAAGAAGTTTAGAAGGATTTTAGGGACATGGGTCCCACCAGGTGTGCCAGAATGTGTATGAGGAAAATGTCAACCTACAATCACTCACAAACAATAAATCATTAGAGGGTTATCATCTAAAATCCAAGTGAGATAAAAGCAAGCATGACAAAACAAAGTATCCTCATATCATCGGATAGAGATAAAACAAGTTGCACCCATAAGGCTTGTTTGATTTTCTCTTTTTGGATTGGATGTGGGTGTGCTCTCTCAAACATACAAATGAATTGGATCCCCAATGCAAAATGCAACTAGGAATGCAAGATTTGGGAGCAAAAGAAGAGATTCAAGAGCTAGTATGAGGAACTAGTCTCAATTTCTTCAAATGATTATGCTACTATGATAATGAAATGCAATGCAAGAAAGAAGCTTATAATTCATTTACCAAATTGATCCTAGCATGTGATTTCTAAGTGATTAAAGCATAAAAACATGAAACTAGCAATGGAAATTTAAAGCAATTCTAGCATAATAACAATGCACAATGAGAGATGAAAAATGAAGAGGAGAAGGCCTCTATTTATGGAATTTTGGGAGATAAGAGGAGGGCTTGACTGATGTGTCATCTATGTGGCATCCACATAAGATCCACATAAGGGAGACATAAGCTTGGAAGGGATGGCTAATTTTGAGTCAAACTTGGCATTAAATGTTGAGTGGCTCAAAATTTCCAAGTGGGAGACAAACTTGTAAGAGGAATTTAAGAGGGATGGGTGCTTGTTTTGGAGAGAATTCTCACATGTGGGTGAGCATTCCATTAGCCTTAAAAAGGTTAGGAATCACCCTTTAAGTATGATTAGAGAACAGTTAGGTAGAGAAACATGCTTAGGAAGTGAGGTAATGGGAGTAGAGTAGGAATAGGGTAGGCTTAGGGTAGGCTTAGGGTAGACTTCTAGATTGGATTAATAGGTTCCTAGCTAGGGTTTAGATTATAATTCAAATTAAATTTGAATAAATCATAGTTTAGAAGAATTAGGAATATGGAGCAATTTTAATAAATATAAATTTATTAAAAAGGGGATTTTGTGAGGCAAATGTATTTAAATAAAATACATTTGAATAGTATTTGATCATTGATAAATACCAACTATGAAACTATTTAATTAAATTAAATAGTTAGAAGAGAAAGAGAAATTAATATTAATATTTTTGGACGTCTACAGTTTTTAACTATTTTCTTTCTTGATTTTAACTATTTTCTTCCTCTTTAAAGCACAGTTAATTCAAAGTTTTTATTTCTGAACTGAAGAGAAGATTTTTTAGAGAATATTTAATTAAATAAATAGAATATGACCTCATAAATGTGTTTTTCTCAATTATCTGAATAATTAAATTTAATAATTAAAATGACGATATTTATTTAATAATTAAATATTATTTAATTCCTTTTTATGTGTTTTAGCTAAAAGGGGTGAATTTTATTTAATTAAAGTGCTAGGACTTTATGATTAAATTAATTCAATCATGGGGTTTATTTAGCCAATTGATATTTTAGGAATTAAATATAATTTTATGATTAATGCAGTTTTAGGATTTTCTATATTTGACACTTAGGTCGAGTAGAGTTAGTCAAAACTCAAAATTGCCTAGTACAATAGGACTTTGATGATTGAGAAGAATGACAAATGCAACAAAATTGGTTAGTGTTGCAAGATGCCAATTTTGGGGTGTTACATTTTTCCCCTCTTTGAATTGATGTGCGAGCAATGCATTGATTCAAAGAATAGTCTGATGTCTGAAGCACAGAAGAATACATTTCAAAAATTGATGATGCAAAGATTGATTGATGAAGATTTCAAAGCCATCTCCAGGATAGAGCTTAACTCTCTGAAGTCTAAGTTAGATTGCCAAGACGCTGGTCAAGTAGAGTTTTCAAGGGTCATCTTCAGAACGAAGCTTGATCCTCAGGGATCCGGGTTAGATTGCCCCAATACCTAATATATTAAGATTTTGGGAATCATCTCCAAAATAAAGCTTGATCCTTAGGGATCTAAGTTAGATTGCTTAGATACCTAACAGATTGATATCTTTCAAAAGACTGTCCCCAAAATGAGACTCAACCTTTAGGAGTTAGGGTTAGATTGCCCCGATACCTATCCATAAAAAGCTAGTCAATAGAGATTTTTAGGACTATCTCCAGAATGAAGCTTAGTCCCCCAATATCTAGGTTAGATTTCCCTAACACTGGTTAGTTTGAATTTCAGAATCATCTCCAGAATGGAGCTTGATTTTCAGGAGTGAGGGTTAGATTGCCCTAATTCCCAATAGATGATATTTTTGAGAACCATCTCCAGAACAAAGATTAATTCTCAGGGACCTAAGTTAGATTGCTTAGATACCTAAATGATGAGATTTTAAGAATCATCTGTAGAATGAAGCTTGATTCTCAGGAATCAGGGTTAGATTGCCCCGATACCTAATGGATGACAAGATGTAAGGAACAAAGATGCCCCTATTGATTATGGAGTATCCAGTTTTGACTATGAAGTATGAGAACTGAACATGCCCCAAGTGATGAGATGCCCCTTAGCAATGAGGACTTTTGAAAATCAGATCAAATTGATTGGAATAGATTCAATGATGTAATCATCCTACCCCCTCAGGAGTGAAATGGAAAGATGACACGTCATAATGATGATGGAGAGAGAGAAATTGTAGATAGATGTGGAATCAAGGAGCAAGAAGAACTCAGAATAGATTATGGAATAATTCAGAAGAATTAGAATCAATTTGGAGCGATTTGGAGGTCAGGTTGACCAAGTTTGACTAGGGTTGACTAGAGTTGACTAGAATTGACTTTTGATGAAAAGAGTCAAATATTTGAGAAAATGTTGATTAGATAAGATTCTGACAAGAAAGCAACGTCAGAAAGTCAACTGCAGAAGTGTCTGATCCTGTCATTCCCAAAAATTTTAAAATGCAATTTTGAGCCATATAGAAGTGTCAGATTTTGATTTTGATCACAAAAATGGATTTAGAGTGGTCAAATTAGCTAGAGGTGAAATTTTCACACAAATCGGAGCACTTTTGAAAATTAGGTCAAAACCTATATATGAGTCAAAAAGGTCATTTTCAAATCATTTGAATCCGTTGACTTTTGAGAAAAGAGGTCTAAGTGAAAATGGTGGTCCCCATGAACACTCATCATTTCAAGTGATCTAGGCGGCACAGTCGGCTGACAACGTATGGACCTCTGGTAATTGGTCAAATAACCTCTTTGTCAATTCAAATTTCATTGTTTTCAGTCAATTTTCATTGATTTTTGCATTTTTAGAAAGTGGTCCGCGGGTTATCGCGTGATAAACTAGGTTCTTCGCACAGCCCGTAAAGAATTCTCACGTGAGAAACTGCCAAAAGGAAGATTCTCATGCCGGTTGGTGGGCATCCTTGCACAGGAGGGTACCCACATCTCACATGGGAAACCTTTTGACAGGGAGGTTTCTCGCGCAGACATGCATGAAATTTGGCGCAGAGATAAAACTTTACGCAAGCCAAAAAACTTCTTCATGCGAAAGGTGGCTTCTTCGCATGGAAATAATTTAACAGGTTGAATGCAAAATGAGTCCGTGTCATGTCTAATAGCATTTGTGTCAGCCTTGTTCCTATCTGTAGGATGACTATAATGCTTTATTTCTCAGTTTTGCATTGATTATCTTGAAGCATGAGCCGAGTACTAATTGTGCATTGTTGTTTACATCTCTTGTAGGTTGATTTCCTAGACATAGCATTCATGTCACATCATTCTGCTATCAGTGGGCTGGTGAGGGAGCTAGATGATGCTGAGATCACGCATATTGATAGTTTGGGCCTGTCGCATCTTTGTGAGGTATCTAAGATTTGGGTAAATCACAGTCTATTAGGAGCTTTGGTAGAGCATTTATTATGGGGGGATAACTGGTTTTCTTGGCTCATCTTCTCTGGGGATTTAGGTAAGTTAGGATTTCCTGCAAGCACACATTAGTTAACCAAATAAACTTCAAAAGATAGGCCAGGGTTAGAAGTATTCCATCTACCTATAGTCATGCAGATATATTTAAAATATTAACAATGCTCTAACATACTACACTAAAATATTGAATGCAAATAGAACCATCAATTCATACATATTCAATAGCAAGGGGAAAAGGAGGTTGTTAATCTACTTAAAATATTAGAGCAAGGGACATCAAAAACATACAACACAAAAGAATATTAACTCAGAGATCAGAAGACCAACAACAACATTGTGAGAATCCTTCCTTCTTCATTAATGGTTTTCTAGCAGCACTGGTGCGTACAACAATGGCTCCAAGGGAGCATCTATCTACTGAGAACTTCTAAGAACTAAGGAGCATTGAGCTCTGCAACTATAAGAAATGAAATGCTGAAAGTGCTATAGCTATGGACTGCAAAATAATCAATTTTGTAGACCCTTGGAAAGAGGTCAGACTTATTATTTATACACATGTTTGCCCTAAAGTTAAACTAACTTATCTGTACACTCAATAATAAAATACAATTTCTGGTGGTTGGTACTACCTGCACCATGCTACAACAACCTCAAGAAGAATAGAGGTTTGAGATGTTAGAACAATAAGACAAGAGAAAAGGTATGGAAGAATCGGCCTCGAGAAGAGAGCTGAAAGGAGAAAAGAAGAAATCTAATCCCCCAAGGATCGAGGCAACATGCATCATCAATGAAAAAGTGGCCCACTATCTTTGATGTGCCAGGTGTTTTTCTAGAGTAGTGCCTTGGGAAGACCATCTGTCATAACAATCTCTCAAGTCAACATGCCTTGCTGGGGGTCACCCACTTTCTGACACCCTTATTAACTACTATTATAATGATTGGTCAGCTCTAGGGAACCTAGATGCAGGTCATCAAAAGAATACAAAATTGTGGGTCTGGAACTCTAGGATCCGGGGGCTTATACTCCAAGAATAATGAATACAAAATGTGCTCTGTTGGTGAAGATCTCCAGACTTTAGAGAACCTTATTGTTCCTTGCTATCTTTGAATGTTTCTAGGAGTTGGGAAATTCTATCCTCATCAATGTCTCTGAGGCTGGCTTGCCGGTATTTGGCTGCCTCCACTTGTTCGCCCAGATCTAGAGTTTTTTCCTTGAATTCAGTGACCATCTTTGCAACGTCATGGCCCCAGAGCACCATGCAAGATATACAGGACATTGTCACTCTGTCAATTCCTTCCTGGGACAGGTATGAAGCTTCCATTAACTCATCAAATTTTCCCTATGACATACTCCTCTATAGTACACATCTTAGTGCTAAAGGGATCAACCCCTGAAACCCTTGTAATGAATGCCTTGTATAAATTTAAAGAATAATATATCTCTAGAACCTTGTCCCGTAGGGGCCCTACCAATTGCTTGGTTATCTCCAATGTGAGATCAAGTCTAGAGTGTTGGGTCTGGACAAAATCAAAGGACTCCTCTCTAAAATTTTTGGCTTTGTAAACAATTTCCTCTCTGATGCTCATGAGTTCTCCTAACTCACCTATCCAAGCCTCGCATTTCTCAACCTCTCCCTCCCAGATGGTAATGGTAGTTTTAGCCTGATGCAACACATACTTGATTGTGTATAGGTCAGGGAGTGTGGTCACTAGGAAACATCAGATGTTCCCTACTTGTTCTGCTACCCAATCATCAATCGCATGTGCTTTCTTTTTCATACTCCTAAGCGCTTTGATGTTACCCTATGGGAGTGGTGCTCCGGATGAGGAAGCTTCTAAAGGAATGACATTGATGGGTTGGGTAAGTTCTATCAGAAGCCTGACAAGGTTTGCATTCTTCTCTTTTTTTTCCTTGAAGTTCTATGCTTCCTTTTCATAGAGGGCTTCTACCGCCTTGGCTGCTTATTTTAGCAAGTCCAACTCACCCTGCTTTCCCCTTTTCCCCTGAGATATCTTTGTGATTGCATACTCTTTGGACTTTGCTGTCGCTACGTCTGCCTATGGGGGAGGTGTTGCAACTACCGCAATTGTATCTCTACCTGGCCTAGTCCGGAGGGTATGGACTGTTTAGGCTTTCTTTGCCTTGGGGGAATTTTGGGCTTGCGTCATCATCTCTGCCAATGAGAGATGGGCCTTTGCCGGCACTGGGTCCTTTCATTTTCTTGAATCCACCAGCCATTATGGTTGTAGGGGTGGCTTTGCTGCTAGAGTTTGATCCCGTGAATCCCCTCTGGGAATCTGTTGCGCGTCCCCAATATTTTGAGCCTCCTTAGACTCTTTTCCTATATCCTTGGGTCCACCAACATCATCCACCTTAGTGGCATTAGTATCACCCACGCTGGTGCCTACGTCTTTAGCAACGTCAGATTCTATATTTGTATTCCCATGGTTATGCCCCTCATCTTGCTGCTGTGGATGCTGTTGTTCTTCAACCTCATCTACCAGAATGTTCTCTTCTGCTGGAATATCCTCAAGAGGTGAATGAGGTATCTGGCTAAATTTTTCTTGTGCAGCCACTGAGGTCACCTCACCAAATGTTACCTCCTTTAGAGGCGGCATCTGGAGCATGGAAGTTGAGGTCACGGTTGTTCCTGTAGGTCCAATTCCCTCAGCTGATGTTGGTTTCTTGTCCCATACTTGCCTGTCCTCCATGGTGCTTGCAACCTATATCTCCAGGATGTCAAAGATGTTTGTCTAT
Organism: Thuja plicata; assembly: GCA_018584345.1. NCBI lineage: Eukaryota > Viridiplantae > Streptophyta > Pinopsida > Cupressales > Cupressaceae > Thuja > Thuja plicata. The sequence continues at coordinate 2,524,267 of MU223155.1, forward strand.
TTAGGCTCCTTTTCTGGTTCTACCCGGACTTCCTTCTCTTGGGTAGCTTCTTTCTCTGGGGTTTTCTTTTCAAGAGAGGCCACCACTTCCTCTTGGGTAGCTATTTCTTCTATTGCCTTTTCAATATCCCCCTATAAGTTCACCAGTTCATCTGTCCCAAATAGGTCATCAAACTCATCGTGTGGAGGGGAGGTCTCCTGGGGATCTTCGGGTCCATTGTCCAGCTTCAGGGAGTATGAGGAGACAATCTATATTTTAGGGATGCTAGGCATCCCGAGCTCTGGCTCCACCTTTGGCTAAGGATCAACTATTCTTTTCTTTTTCCTCATTACCAAAGGGGGCCCTGCATCTAACATGACTACCCTCTCTTCCTCTGCTTCAGTCCCTATTGCTCAGATCATTAATGCTACAAGTGAAGGAGAAGTGGGAAGACAGACAGGTCTAGTCATAATGGCCGGGGTGGCCAATTGAGTGATTAATTTTTCCTTCATGTTTTGGGTTGCCGCCAGAGTTTTTTGAATTTTCTCCAGTATGGGAGCGGCATTTGGGACTTGAGACAAGGTCCCTACTTTCCTCTTTCCTATGTCCTCGCCTTGTGAGGAAGTTTCGGCCCCAGAAGTTGAACCCCACACAAATGAGCCAAATTTTTGTGTACTCCTTGGCATGCCTTCTTGAAATATGCATGACTATACTCGATGACGTCATGGGTGAGATCCTCTATTGTTGGACCCTCCTATGCATCCTAGTCCACCAGAGGGAGGGCCATTTTGTCTACTCCCTTCTCTTTATATTGTGGGTCCTCTATGGACCTAGTACCTGAAAAGTCATCCAGGAACTTTTGAAGCTTGAGCCTCTTCATCATTCCCATTGCCATCTAGATGAAATACCAGTTCCAAACTTCAAAGTCATCCTAACAGTCTTCCCAAAAATATTCCATGTGATACTCATGGGGTTCTAATGCCCGTGGAAGTGTCATTGCTATTTTTCCTAGTGGATCAAAATTCTTCCTCTCTAGATAAAACTCTGCCAGCCCTAGACTTTTGAGTTCATTGTCTGCCTCCTTTGTCACAGCTAGACTGCAAGAGTAGTTCCCACAAGTGATTAGGAATAGGATGTTCATCACCTTCTTCACTATAAAGAGGGTGTGTAGCTCCAGTATCTGCCAGTTGTACTCTAAAATAATTATTTTATCCGCACAATGCTTGGGAAATAAATAGGGCTTCTCAGAGAAGCTGGTCACCCTAATATATGTATGTTGTTAAAAGTGAATGTAATAATGGCCATAAGTTCTGACCAATTCCATTGCCTCCTTAGAGAGCCAGTCTTTGATGTCCCGAGTAGGTGTGAGGAGGTTGTAGTAAATGAAGGCGTCATTCACTCGGCAGAAGTTGAGGAATCTAGCCTCACATTAGATATGTGGGAAATAATCCCACAGAGCATTCTGGCCCGAGCCAATCCTGAGTACACCCACTATTAGTAACCCATTTGTGATGGGGCATTGTTGTGCCAGAGCCCACAAAACAAAAGATTTCATGTAGAATTTGGAGGACTTGGTGACCTGGAGAAATTGGGAGTCCACATGCTTTGTAATGATGGTGGCCCAATCAAAGTTCTACTCACCAAAGGCGATACCGAACAAGAAATAGTACATCCATGCCAAGAATTATTGGTCATGGGGCTGTCTAAAGACCATGCATAGTGCGATGATCCCCATTTGTATGCTTTCTTTAAATTCAGTCTGAGGGATTTCTAGCTTCATCTTTTTGAAGTCTTTCCTTGGTACCTTGAGCCATTTGTTGTTGAGATCCTGCCGAGCCATGTGTTCTAACTTTTGAAATTCTTCCAAGGCTAGAGCCTAGGTGAGAATGACCACATCATCGAATTAGGGAATTCCTAGTCCCACCTAAAAAGTTGCAGCATCCAGAGACATCATAGGCATTGGGTATTCAATTGGGACTTGGGAAGCAAGCATGATGGCCCAGACGACTATATTATAGTGTCTTGCTAGAGTGAGAATGAGCTCCAGGGATTGCACAGAGTAGGGGAAGCAAGCAGCTTTGAGGATCCCAGAATTTCCCACATTGATAGCCAATGGATCTCCAACCATTCATTGTATGAACATAATTTTCACCAGGGCCTATATTTTGGCCCACATTTCGACACCAGTGTCAGTGATAAACTAAAGTTTGGAATCAAACTTTGATCCCGCAATGGTGTCTCCCTTCAGATACTTCATTATCAATGGGATTTTTTCTAGGGCCTTCTTGGCCTTCATCCTCACAGCTAGCCAAGTGGCAGCAGTGGTAGGGAGATCTTGACTCCTGGGTGGAGATGATGTAGATGCTTTCAACATGATTGATGAGTGGTATTTTGACAACTTGCAAGGCAAGACGACCGTCAACATATATATAAAAACATTGCATTATTTTAGATCTTGGATATTTTCACCACCGTATCACACCTGTTCTTGAAAAAATTATTAGTTCACATAAAAATTTGAAAAAGATATACATATAATAAGAAAGAGTTAAGAGTGACCTCTACCCAGGCTTTCAGGGATTTTAGTTCATGTGATAAAAATGAAACAAAGGCCAAATGAAGACCTGGGACCCGGAGTCTGAAAATCTAACCATTACTGACATGACTATAAATGAGCCATATTAGACTGACGTGGTAGTCACGTGGCCGCGCAATAATGGGAGTAATGGAATTAATGCTAACAACTGTCTAAACATGGGAGGAAATGAATTCCAATTGGGTCAGACTTGAATGCTCACATAGGAAACTCAACCTGTCATTAAGACAGACTTGACAGAGGAGAGAGAAAACTGCCATGGCCAAACTAGCGAGGTGCAAATTTTGAACCAAGCAGCCATCTTTCTTGGATGAGCTCCACATTTGGGGGTTCTGACACATGGAGCACAACGAGCTCGCCACTAGGTAGAGTGTGGATTATACAAAGAAAAATATACAAAGCTGAAGCACAAGCAAGGGCCAAGGCACGACTCATAGACTTGGCCAAAAATAGGCATATATACAGATGCAAATTAACATTTACATAATGTATAGTATAGACAGAGTATACAAAGGTATTTACATAGAAACTACTAAAATATACAAAGCATACATATTATTATAGCTGCACAGAGGGTGGATGACCCTCTGGCAGAGCCAACCCACCAACTGGAGGCAACAGAAAGCAAACCAGAGACGAAAATGAAAGCAAAACAAAAAGAAAACAAAACAAAAACAAATGAGAACTAGAAAACCTGAAAATAGAGGAAGAAGAGCTAAAGGCTTACCTGGAAACATGGGGGAATGCGGGAAAGGTGAGCATGGGAGGCACTCTGCAACAATTTAACCTTCAAGAAACCATGAGCACACATTGCAAAATCACTTGTTTAGTCACTATTAATCACCAAAGCAATCTGCACTTAATCACTTCAAATTGCCTTAATTGCTCTGGTAATCACTCTAAGAGTTTTAATCATGATAAATGTGAAAATGATAGGTAACTTCCATTTATACTCTTAGGGTAAAAATGTGTTGCATTGTTTCTGCAAACTCCGGCACAAGAAAACCTCTGGACTCCGTGCCTAGGGATTCCCTGTAGCCATACCTTCCCACAAAAGAAGACACGGTGGTAGAGAATCCTAAAGCCTAGGATCCAACTGACTCAAAAGAACAAACAAACTCTGGGTCTGGGTCCTAGAGACAAAGGAAAATAAGAGAAAAATAAAGACAACCCTCGTGGAAGCGAAGCCTGGAAGGAAAACAAAGGAAACAAAAGAAACCAAAGGAAAGAACAAAACCAAAAAAGGGGGACCCAACATTTTGCCTACAAAATGTAGGGATGGGTATGTAGGGCATAACAAATGGTGACTATCTGGGATGACTACCTTAGTGCATTCAAGAAATTTAGAATCTCTGGTTAGGAAAACTATAATTAATCTTTACCTGGAGCATCTTGTTTGCAAAGCATGAGGTGTCTGAGCAAATCTAGTCCATCAATGATTCAATCTTTTGGTATTTCATCAGTTCTGAAGTTTGTGCTTTGAAAGAAAACCAAGTCGATGACCTCTGGGAAAAGTAGAGAGGAGGCACTAAGTAAATCAAACCAAAGTTGACATATCTTGCATGTTTTCTTCGGATACCGAAATTTTCTATTCTTTAGTTCTTTTTTTTTTTGGATGGAAAGGTGGTAATTCTTTCACTATGAAGCTTAAGCTTAGCTAAGTTTAATGATGGTACTTCTTTCACCTCACCATCCCTTTTAAATTACCAAATAGGAGATAATATTCTAGACCCGAGATATTTTTAATGATTTTTAGACTTGGTTAATCAGCCAGTGCAAACACTCTGCCCTCAAGGTGTCCAATTACTTGCTTCTTGAATTTTCTGTTAACCGATGTTTGGACTGCCAAGATGTGAATTTGATGAAGATCACCCATAACCTTTTACCATACTTACAAAATAACTTTAGAGTGTGGAAAAATTCCACCATGCTAACAATAGATTCCAAATTCACCAGAATGCACAAGGTACCATTCCAAAGACTAGATGTTATGTGAAGCATACCGGTCTACGCAATGAAGGCATCACGCTGGGAACCCAGAAAACAAAGGAAAATAGAAAAGAAAAAAGGAAAAAAAAAAAAGGAAAGGCGGTCCCAGAGGACAGTCAACAAACTATTTACAAGGCACTCCAAACGGAGTACCGAGAAAGGTATTCACAAGCAAGAACTTTACATATAGCACAACTTTGGAAAAACCCATCACCTACCTTACCCAAAGTAGTGCTTGAGAAACTTCCCATTGATAGGAAATGGGATGGCTTCTCTGGTAATAGTGTTGAGGTGATAAGTATTTGCCCTGTAGATCTCAGCTATCAGATATGGTTCGAGCTAGAGCCATTGAAACTTAATGTGCTTTTCCTTCTTTTCTTGGGCCTTGTCCCACAAGAGAACCAAGTCCAAAATCTGAAAGGCCTTATACTGGGATCTTCAGTCAAACCATCTTTTCACTACTTCTTGATGATGCATGAAATGTTCAAGGCCTGTGTCTCTTTGTTCCTACATTCACACTAGGTTTAGAAGCTGAACTTCCACAATGTTGTTCCAGTTTCTGAATTCATGCATAAAATGTAAAGCCAAGATTTGTAAGTTGATGAGGAATACTAGATTCTGGCCATAAACCATATGGAATAGAGATATCCCTAGGGATTCCTTTATTCTAATGCGATCTTCCTAGAGGGCAAACTTAAGCTTTTGGTGCTAGTCTTGGGGGTTCTATTCTAACAGATGTTTGATCATCTCAAGTAGATTTTTATTGGTCAATTCAACCACACCATTACCCTGGGGGTAGTAGTTGCTAGAGAAATTTAGGGTGATATTTCTTTCATAGGTCCATTCAAGTAATTGCACTGAAGAAAATGATAGACCATTGTCACACACTATAGAAAATGGCATTCCAAATCTTGTGACTATGTTTTCTTCCAGGAATTTGATGACTATGTCTGCTATGTTGTGTTTGCAAGGAATCACTTCAGACCACTGGGTGCAATAATTGGTAGCATTTAAAATGTACCGATAGTTGGTAGATGAGTTGGGGTTGACTTCCCCGATAAAGTCAAATGCCCATTGGGTGAAGGGTCTAGCTTTGAAGACTAGCTGCAAAGGCATAGCTGGTTTTCGTTCACAAAGTGCCATTGTTTGACAAGTATGGAATCTCCTAACATGAGTGTAGACATCATTAAAGATATAGGGCCAATAGTATCCAGCCTAGAGGATCTGATCAACATTGGTGTCAGCTGAGCCATGCCCAATTCCAAACTTCCCCTGAAATTCTTCAATCATCTTCACAGCTTGGTCCTTGTCTATGCACTAGAGATATACCCCTTCATAGTTCCTCTGAAAAAGCATTCCATTTTTTATCATGAAGTGTGCACTGTTTAGTCATAGGGCATGATGTTTGTTTGGGGGTAGCTCCTCCAGGCATCTTTTGTTCAATAATAAGTATACCAGATTGGTATACCACAGATCTTGAGTGACAGACTCCACAATGTAAGTCTGGCGTTCGATGTCATGAGTTCCTTCTGCCATCGCTCTACATAGTCCCTGGCCTTAGACTATCTCCATGGGTTACATTTCCAAATCATACTCTTGGAGGATAGCCATCCATTTCCCCCATCATTCACCAAATTTTCTCTGTAGGAGCAGAGACTTAATAGCCTGGTCTGGGATGATAGCGCACACTTTGCTTCGGAGAATGTAATGCCAGAATTTATTCACGGTATGGATGAGAGCAAAGGCCTACTTTTCCAAAGGCAAATATTGAACTTTGACATTCTTAAAGGGGGAGCTCATGAAAGCTATTGGTCATTCTTCCCCTTCTTCTGGGTCAAAACTGCCATGACAGAATGCGACAAAGAAAAGGAGTATATATGGAAGGGGAGGGAATAGTCTAGACTAGCCAAGACTGGTGCCTCCATAATCATTTGCTTAATCTAGGTGAATGCCCTCTTTGCTTCAGGACTCCACTCAACCTTTGTATCTTTCTTCATCATCTCATTGAGTGGCTTTACTATCTTGGCGAATCCGGTGATGAACCATTGAGTAAAATTGATCTTTCCAAAGAAAGACCTCATTTCCTTCTTGCTACTGGGCATCGGTAGATTTAGTAGTGCTTCAAATCTCTCAAGGTCAATGGATATACCCTTCTCAGAGATGATATGCCTAAGAAGCTTCCCTTCAGTGACCCTGAATATACATTTCTTAGGGTTGAGGGGTATTCCATACCGGTGACATCTCTCACAAATTTGGGCGAGGTGGGCAGAGTGATCACGCCTATCCTAAGAAATGATGGTCAAATAATCCATGTATATGATTATGCACCGGTTTGCTAGGCCTTCGAATGCAATAACCATAGCCTTTTGAAATGTGGCCCCTACGTTGATCAGGCCAAAGGGCATCCTCCGGTATGCAAATGTTGCCCACTTGGTGGTGAACACTTTTTTGTCTCTATCTTTGTATTTAATCATGACTTGGTTATACTTGGATTACCCATCCAGGAAGGACATCATTTGTGATCCATTCATGATTTGCAATACCTCATCCAACAAGGGGAGAGGGTGATTATCCTTCTTGGATGCCTTGTTTGAATTTTGAAAATCCATGCAAAGGAGGATTTCACTACTTTTATTCCTCACAGGGATGAGGTTGGCAACCCATGTAGTGTGCCAGAGAGGGAAGATAATCTAGGTAGATAACAGTTTCTAAACCTCTTGATGAATTAGAGGCTCTATCGGAAGGTTTACCGATCTTTGATTTTTCCAGAAGGGCTTAGCATCAGGTTTTAGTGGGATAGTATGGGTCATGATGGATGTGTCATAGGTCTTCAAATCCTCATACCCCCATGCAATTACATTAATGTATTCTTGGAGAACTATGAGAATCTTCTCCTTCTCCTCAGGGGAGTAGGAGGTGCCAATGTGTACCAATTTTTCTTCACCAGGATAGCCGATGTTAAATTTTTTGAATTTTCCTCCCTCTGAGGAGGATGATATCTTTTCCTAGCCTCGAGGGTCTGAGTCTAAGATATGTTCTAGCACTACCATACCCTTAGGGATGGTGTTGGTTGGAAAGTCTATGATCCCATCATCCTCTTCACACTGCCCAGTATCTTCATGATCCCTTTCTTCCACTATCTGGTCCTCGAAAACACCAACATTGGCCATGAAGGACAAGATATGTTGATCATCCTCAAAGAATTGAAAGTAGGCAACTTTGTCTAGAATGGATGGGGTGGGGACCATCTCAATGAAAAAACTTCTGGAGCCAAGAGCCATCCATTGGCTCAAGAGTGCTGGCAGATACGACAAGGGCATCTAGAATGTAGTTTCTTTTCCTGGGAATGAGTTCAATGCCAAAAGCATCAAAATATTTGATGAGGCTCCATGCCTGGTTTTGGTATGTAGCCAGCCTTTTATCATGACATGTATATTGGCTCCAAACCTGTTTGATGATCAACTCTAAATCACCCAATGCCCAGAGCCAAGTGATTCCCTTTCGAAGTGCAAATAGGAGTCTAAAGACAAAGGCCTTATACTCCATGAAGTTTTTTGTGTAGTTGAACTGTAGCCTATAACACGCGAGGTAGGATTTCCCCTGTGGGTTGATCAATTCCACTCCGGCCCTACAACCTTGTTTAGACTGGGACTCGTCAAAGTTAAGGGTCCACAAGTCATTGTTCATTGTTTGGGGTTGGGAAGGTAAAGTGGCCTTTGGATTATTTCTAGGAAGATTGGGAGGATTTTCCTTCGGCTCTGATGTTGTGTGGGTGAGGTTCTTCTTTGAAGAAGTTTGTGGCTAGGATTCCTTGACCAATGGCATCATGGGGATACCACCGTAATGATTTTTGGGTCCTGGAAAATCCACTTCATGTTTCTTCTTCCAGAGGGCATTGATATGGTGGGTAGCAGCAGAAATGCAAGACTCACACTCTAGTTCTGAATGTTTTTGGTAATGCACCTGAAACCAGGTGCCAGACAAGAGTGTAGCAGGTGATGCGGAGATACCTTGTGAGTTAACCTTACCCCTTAACTTTTCATCTAAGTCATGGATCCTTTGAGAACTATGTGATCTTCCTCAGGGGTGAAATCAAATGTCAAGATTTTTAAGGGTCATTACACCCTTGGGGAAGTCTCAGAGAAGAGGACTTCATTCACCCTCCCAACTTTGGTGAGGGCCTATTTCATCCTAGGCTCAATTTCTACCCAGATCTGGTTAGATTCTCTCTCTCAAGGGAGCCACAAGTGGGAGAAGTCAATTGAGAAATACCCATTAAGGGACTTAGACCAATTCTTACTTAATAACATCCTGTAAGTCTCCAGGATGTCCACCACTTGGATGTTGATTATGCTTGCTATCTGGTGGTCTTGGATGAGTGGAGTTTGGACTTTCTTTAGCTCACCTACCATCTTTATAGTAGTTTTGTCTAGCTAGACTACTACGCCTTTGGATGGAGTGGGATGTAGTCTGAGCTTCTAGCATATTGATAAGGGCATGACGTTTTGTAAAGCACCAGAATCTACCAAGAAATTATGTAGGTTCTTCCCTTGTATGTTAAAACCAAGAAGGAAGGGAGGATCCTCATTGTTTCCCTGGAAGATAGCCGCATTGGCATCGTCAAAAGTGACAGTCTTGGGTGGGCGACTGATGGCTTTTGGGTCTCCCAAGAGCTTTAGAAGAGACTTCCTCTACTCAGGATAGTTCAACAAGACTGCCATCAAGGTCATGGAGGTGGTAGTTTTTTCTAAAGCCTTTATGATGTCAAACCACCCCCCCAAGAATTATTGGCTTCCCTCGGCTGGGTCTTTAGCTTGGTTAGAGCTAGATGCTTTCGGTGGGAATGAGAAATTGGTTGTATTTTCCTTGGGAGGGGTATCTTTGGGAGGTGTAGGCATGTAAACTGGTCCTTTACTAGCTTGACTCTGAGTGTTGTAAGGAGTCCATGGTTTGGTGAAGGCATTGGCCTCAAAGGTCAGAATCAATTCATCAAAGAACCCCTCCAATTCAGGCTCTTCTTCATCTTCCTTGTCTGCTCCAAAGAAGACGGTCTCATAGGTGAAAGCACTATGAGTGGGATCTTGTATAGGCATTTTTGGGGGTGTAGGATAAATAGGTTATTTCCTATCGGACTGGGAGATCATGATGACCTTCTCTAGGGTGGCACAATTCACCTCAGAATGGGAGCCAGTGTCGTGCAATCTATACCAGTTAGTCATGGGGTAGAATTCTGCAAGTTGTACAGAATGGTTGGGTCTAGCACTACCTTGAGTGGTGTTTTGATTCAGAGGAGGACCTCTGATATTGGCATTTTTATTCTATTGTTGTTGGTTGGGCTGAGGCCCATTGTTGTAATTCCTTCCTCTAAAATTGATATTTCCTTGGCCGGAGAAGATATTCCCACTCTAGAAATTAGAGTTATGGGGTGTGAAAGACCCCACCTTCAGTTGCCCCATGTCCACAGTCAGTGAGGACAATAGTCTCCAGAGGGATTCAACCTCGATGGACAGCTGGGTATTCATGTCATAGTGTGACGGTTGTTGGGGTTGGTTTCTGGGGAAAGAAACAGTGACTACCAGAGTTGAGGGCGGTAGTCCTCCAGCTGTGGATGATTGGAAGAAAGGTACTCTAGAAGGTTGTGTTGAAGGTTATTATGTTTATTGTGGCTAGTTCCAGGGAAAAAATTCTAGACCCAGTAAAGTCTAGGCTTGTGATGGGTATACGTACCAGGCTTGCTGGTCTATCAACGGTGGTGGAGGATTCATTTCCATCATAGGGGCACCCATTGCCTGATTGGGGTTATAGCCCCCAGTGTTTGAAGTTCTGTCGGGTATCATGTTGAAAGGCATGCTCTTCCCAATCTCGCCCAGAGCTTTGTTCAAATCGCGGGACAACTCCAAGGTTAGGTTGTAAACCTTCATCAGAGTATCCTGATCAGTGGGGGGCAGTAGTTCTCCATAGGAGAGTGGCAACGAAAGGGTCCATCACATTAATGTATGCCTGGATGGTTACATTTGTGGATGGGATGAAAGGACCCGTGCACCACTTCAAGGTGCATTAGAACTGATGGTTGAATACTACAAGGGGTTCATTTGGTTCCTTCCTAATAGAGATGAACTGGCTATGGGACCACACTGGGTCCACATGTACGCAGAAGGAAACCAAGAAGGCATCCTTCATATCTTGCCAACTGTTGATGGAGTTGGAAGGCAAGTTAAGGTACCAGTTTAGCTTATTTGGTCCCAAGGACAAAGGGAACATATGGGTCACAATATCTTAATGTTGGATTTGGTGTCATTTCATGGCATCTTTGTATGCCTGTAGATTCTCTTCTACAGTTCGTGAGCCTAAGTGCTCATATCGGGGACAAATCTTCTCTAGGTGTGAAGGAAGATCTTTGGTTGCACCCGGAAACTAAAGGCTTGCCTCCTAAAACTATGGCTTGGGGAACCCTCAGGTGGTGTAAAATCTAGATCCTCAGAAGGGGATGAGCTCATGCCCTCCTTCTAGTGCCATTTTATGTTGACGAGACTTTGTGACCGGGTCTACCAATAGATGTAAGTTATCACTGAGTACCAGGGTACCAGCCAACTTTGCCTATAAAGGTTTTTTGGGCAATAAATTCTCTGGGCCTTCAAGCATGTGAGAGTCAGGTCTCGACAGTGTGGGAGCTAATTTGGGAGTATGATTATTTTATTTAGGGGGATAGCTGGTTTTCTTGGCTCATCTTCTCTGGGGATTTAGGTAAGTTAGGATTTACTGCAAGCACACGTTAGTTAACCAAATAAACTTCAAAATATAGTCTAGGGTTAGAAGTATTCCATATACCTATAGTCATGCAGATACATTTAAAATATCAACCATACTCTAACATACTATACTAAAATACTGAATGTGCACAGAACCAACAACTCATACATATTCAATAGCAAGGGGAAAAGAAGGTCATTAGTCTACTTAAAATACTAGAGCAAGGGACATTAGAAACACATAACATAAAAGAATATTAACTCAAAGATTAGAAGACCAACAACACTATTGCGAGAATCCTTCCTTCTTCATTAATGGTTTTTTAGCACCACTGGTGCGTACAACAACGGCTCCAAGAGAGCATCTATCTACTAAGAACTTCTAAGAACTAAGGAGCATTAAGCTCTACAACTATAAGAAATTAAATGATGAAAGTGCTATAGCTATGGACTACAAAATCATCAATTTTGCTGACCCTTAGAAAGAGGTCAGACTTATTATTTATACACATGTTTTCCCTAAAGTTAACCTAACTTATCTTTACACTCAAAAATAAAATACAATTTCCAATGGCTGGTATTATCTACACCATGCTACAACAACCTCGAGAAGAACAGAGGTCTGACATGTCAGAAGAATAAGACAAGAGAAGAGGTATGGAAGAATCAGCCTCGGGAAGAGAGCCAGAAGGAGAAAAGAAGAAATCCAATCCCACGAGGATTGAGGCCACATGCCTCATCAATGAAATAGTGGCCCACTATCTTTGATGCACCAAGTGTTCTATTGGAGCGGCGCCTTGGGAAGACCATCTGTCAGAATAATCTCTCAAGTTGACGTGCCTTTCTGGGGGTCACCCACTTTCTAACACCCTTATTAACTACTTTGATAATGATCGGTCAACTCTGGGGAACCTGGATGCGGGTCATCAAAAGAATACAAAACTATGGATTTGAAACTCTGGGATTCAGGAGCTTATACTTCAAGAATAATGAATATGAAATGTGCTCTGTTGGTGAAGATCTCCAGACTCCAAAGAACCGTATTGTTCCTTGCTATCTTTGAATGTTTCTAGGAGTTGGGCAATTCCATCCTCATCAATGTCTTTGAGGCTGGCTCGGCAGTATTTGGCCGCCTCCACTTGTTTGCCCAAATCCAAAGTTTTTGCCTTTAATTCGATGGCCATATTTGCGGCATCATGGCCCCAGAGCACCATGCAAGATATACGAGACATTGGCGCTCTGTCAATTCCTTCTAGGGACTAGTATTGAGCTTCCATCAGCTCATCAAATTTCCCAATAGCATACTCCTCCAGAGTACACATCTCAGTACTAAAGAGATCAACCCCTGAAACCCTTGTAATGAATGCCTTGTATAAATTTAAAAAATAATCTATCTCTAGAACCTTGTCCCGCAGGGCCCCTACTAGTTGCTTGGTTATCTCCAATGTGAGATCAAGTCTGGAGTGCTGGGTCCAGAAAAAATCAAATGAATCCTCTCCCAAAATTTGGGCTTCAAAAACAATTTCCTCCCCGATGCTCATGATTTCTCCTAACTCCCCTATCCAAGCCTCGTATTTCTTGACCTCTCCCTCCCAGATGGTAATGGTAGTTTTATCCTGATGCAACATATTCTTGGCTATGTATAGGTTGGGGAGTGTGGTCACTAGGAAATGGTAGACGTTCCCTACTTGTTCTACAACCTAATCATCAACTGCCTGCACTTTTTTTTTCATACTCCTAAGCACGTCGATGTCACCCTATGGGAGTGGTTCTCTGGATGAGGAAGCTTCCAGAGGAATGGCATTGATAGGTAGGGCAAGTTTTGTTAGAAGCCTGACAAGGTTTGCGTTCTTCTCTTTTTCTGCCTTGAACTTTTGTGCTTCTTTTTCATAGTGGGCTTCTACTGCCTTGGCTGCTTCTTTTAGCAGGTCCAACTCAACCTGCTTTCCCCTCTTCCCCAAAGATATCTTCGTGATTGTATACTCTTTGAGCTTTGTGGTCACTGTGGCTACCTCTAGCGGAGGTGTTGTGACTACCACAACTGTATCTCTGCCTAACCCAGTCCAGAGGGTATGGAATGTCCAGGCTTTCTTTCCCTTGGGGGAATTTTGCACTTGCACCATTATCTCTACCAAAGAGACATGGGCCTTGGCCGGCCCTAGGGCCTTTCTTTTTCTTGAATCCACCAGCGATTGTACAAGTAGGGGTGGCCTTGCTACAAGAGTCTGACCCTATGAATCCCCTCTGGGGTTTTGTTGTGCGTCCCTAATATTCTGAGCCTCCTGAAACTCTTTTCCAGTATCCTTGGGTCCACCAACATCATCCACCTTAGTGGCATTAGTATCACTTGCCTTGGTGTCCGCATATTTAGCAGCGTTAGATTCTACATTTGTATTCCTGGGGTTCTACCCCTCATCTTGTTGCTGTCAGTGTTGTTTTTCTTGATCTCTATGCTGTTGATTTTTAGTATTTTCATGTAGGACAAGATTAAATGAAAATTAAATAAAAATCCCTTTTTTCTTCACATCTTTCTAAGTGGTGGGTTTTTGCCTCTTAATCATAGCCTTTGATTTTTGCCTCTTAATCTCAATCATTCACTTTCCTTTAAAAGGAGACCTCTCCTTCTCATTTTCATATTAGGTTTTTTCATAGTATTGTTATGCTACAGGTTTAGAGAGCAATTTTGGAGGAGAAATTGAGCACTCAAGCTCTCTTTTTGTTTTCTTTATTCTTGCATTTCATGGCTCCTCATATAGATTAGAATCATGTTTATTCCCATAGATTAGATTTGTATTTGTATTTCCTTTCATAGATTAATATGCATTGTTATCATTTAGATTAATTTTCTTTTATGCATTGCAATCATATAGAGTAGATCTCATTTTCATGCATTCAAATCTCTCGTTTCATGGTGTATTTGCAATAGACACAACTAGGTCAATCTGAGGGCCTTCATTTTATATTTTTACACCCCATGAATAGAGAGCTATGGATCGATATTTGAGGCCTCATTCTTGAGAAACCTTGAATGGAATGATTCATAGAAGTGTGACAACATTTATGCACACACTTGCAACCTGTATCTCCGGGATGTCAAAGATGTTTGTTTGTTCATGCTCCTTTTCTGGTTCTACCTGGATAACCTTCTCTTGGGTAGATTCTTTCTCCAAGGTTTTCTTTGCAAGAGAGGCCACCACTTCCTCTTGGGTATCTATTTCTTCTACTACCTTCCCGATATCCCCCTGTAAGTTCACTAGTTCATCTGTCCCAAATAGATCTTCAAACTCATCGTGTGGAGGGGAGGTCTCAGGGGGAACTTTGGGTCGATTGTCTGGCTTCAGGGAGTTTGAGGAGACAATCTATATTTCAGGGATGCTAGGCATCCTGAGCTCTAGCTCCACCTTTGGCTGAGGATCAACTATTTTTTTCTTATACCTCCTTGTTACCAAAGGGGGCCTTGCATCTAACACGGCTTGCTGGTCTTCCTCCGCTCTGGTCCCTATTGCTCAGACCATTAATGCTACAAGTGAAGGAGAAGTGGGAAGGCATACAAGTCTAGTCATAATGGCCAGGGTGGCCAAATGAGTGATTAATTTGTCCTTCATGTGTTGGGTTTCTGCCATATTTTGCTAGATTTTATCCACTATGGGAGCAGCAGCCAGGACTTGAGACGGGGTCCCTACTTTCCTCTTTCCTCTTTCCTCACCCTGCGAGGAGGTTTCGGCCCTGAAAGTTGAACCACACATAAATGGGCCAAATTTTCATGTACTCCTTGGGCATTTATTTCTTGAAATATGTGTGACTGTACTCAATCATGTGGTGGGTGTGATCCTCTATTGTTGGAACCTCCTGTGCATCCCAGTCCACCAGAGGGAGGGCCATTTTGTCTACTCCCTTCTCTTTATATTGTGGGTCCTTTGTGGACCTAGTATCTAAAAATTCGTCTGTGAACTTTTGAAGCTTGAGCCTCTTCATCATTCCCATTGTCATCCAGATGAAATGCTAGTTACGGAATTTGAAGTTGTCTTGGAAGTCTTCCCAAAAATCTTCCATGTGATACTCCTGGGGTTCTGATGCCCATGGAAGTGCCATTGCTATTTTTCCTAGTAGATCAAAATTCTTCCACTCTAGATAAAACTATGTTAGCCCCATACTTTTGAGTTCATTGTCTGCCTCCTTTGCCATGGCCAAACTGCAAGAGTAGTTCCCACAAGTGATTAGAAATAGGACGTTCGTCACCTTCTTCACTGTGAAGAGGGTGTGCAGCTCCAGGATCTGCTGGTAGTAATCTAAAAGAATTATTTTATCCCCATAATACTTGGGCAATAAATAGGGCTTCCCAGAGAAGTCATTCACCCGAATATATGTATGCTATTAAAACTGAATGTAATAATGGCCATAATTTATGACCAAGTCCATTGCCTCCTTAGAGAGCCAATATTTGGCATCCCAAGTAGGTGTGAGGAGGTTGTAGTAAATGAAGGTGTCATTCACTCGTCAGAAGCTGAGGAAACTAGCCTCCCATTGGATGTGTGGGAAATAATCCCAAGGAGTATTTTGGCCCGAGCCAATCCTAAGTACAGCCGCTGTTAGTAACCCATTTATGATGGGGCATTGTTGTGCTAGAGCCCACAAAAAAAAAGATGTCATGTAGAATTTGGAGGACTTGGTGACTTGGAGAAGTTTGGAGTCCACATGATTTGCAATGATGGTGGCCCAATCAAAGTTCTTCTCACCAAAGGTGATGCCCAACAAGAAATAGCACATCCACACTGAGAATTTCTGGGCATGGGGCTGTCCAAAGACCCTACATAGTGTGATGATCCCCATTTGTATGCTTTGTTTAAATTCAGTCTGAGGGATTTTTAGCTTCATCTTTTTGAAGTCTTTCCTTGGCACATTGAGCCATTTGTTGTAGAGATATTGTCGGGCCATGTGTTCTAACTTTTTAAATTCTTCCAAGGCCAGAGCCCGGGTGAGAATGACCACATCATTGAATTGGGGAATTCCTAGTCCTGCCTAAAAAGTTATGGTGTCCAAAGACACCATAGGCGTTGGGTATCTGGTTGGGATTGGGGTCACAAGAATGATGGCCTAGATGACTATATTATAGTGTCCTTCTAGAGTGAGAATGGGTTCTGGGGCTTGCACAGAGTAGGGGAAGCAAGCAACTTTGAGGATCCTAGAATTTCCTACATTTATAGCCAATAGATCTTCATCCATTTATTGTATGAACATCATTTTCACCAGGGCCTGCATTTCTACCCACATTCTGACACTAGTGTCGGTGATCAACTGAAGTTTGGAATCAATATTTGATCTCACAATGGTGTCTCCCTTCAGATACTTCATTATCAATGAGAGTTTTTCCAGGACCTTCTCAGCCTTCGTCCTGATAACTACCCGGGTGATAGTAGTGGTGGGGAGATCTGGACTCCTGGGTGGAGATGATGTAGATGCTTCTGACATGATTGATGAGTGGTATTTCAGCAACCTACAAGGAAAGATGACTGTCAGTATATATATATATATATAAACATTGCATTATTCTGGATCCCAGATATTTTCATGACTGTATCACACCTGTTCCTGAAAGAATTGTTACTTCACGTCAAACTCCAAAAAAGATATACATATAATAAGAAAGAGTTAAGAGTGACCTCTACCTGGGCTTCTAGGGATTTTAGTTCATGTGATAAAAATGAAACAAAGGCCAAATGAAGACCTGGGACTGAGAGTCTGAAAAACTAACCATTATTGACATGATCGGAAATGAGCCCTATTAGGCTGACGTGGTAGTCACATAGCCGCATGGTAATGGGATGTGAGATCCTGTCCTAACCCATCCTAGTTCGACTTTTATTTTGACATTCAATTCATCACGATGATACTTTGAGTATAGACATTTGATCTATTTTGGATTATATATGCTATCTTTGGATCTTATGAGATAGTTGTTATAGATTCTTATGATGATCACGTTAGTCGTACTTTTATATATGCTTATCTTGATTCCATGATTATCTATGATATATACACTCTGCATTGTTATGTCATCTTTCAGTATAATGAATATTGGTGAAATCATGGTTCTATGATAAGTTTAGGATTACATGCTTATGTGGAATACGTAATGTTTTACGAATGCAGATATATATATGTATTTGTCAAGTTAGATGTTACTACTCTATTTTTGAAATGAGTATTAATGCAAAATTTTATAATGTACTGACATCGAATTTGAGTGTGCAGGAACATGGTCATGGTTGTAAGTTAGGGAAACAAGATAGGATCTAATTGTAATCAATTGAAAACCAAGGTCGACTCTAAGAAGAGTATGACCTTGTTGTGACATAATTTTATTCATAAACATGTTGCATGTGTTCATATGGTTGACAACGTATGTAAATGTATGTCTGTAAGTAAATTTCTTCTTGTGAATAATATTGTATTTACCCACAAGGCATGTCAATTGTGTTGTGATGTGTGCTTTAGTGAGGTGTCACTTGACACCTTTGTGATGAAGTGGCATGTTGAGTAGAATATGGACCCCACCCCCTCCTTAGTTGGTCTTGAGCATTCCTAAGCTAGGTAGGTGGTTTAAGGAACCAAGATTTGATGAAACCAATACTCCATTTTCGGATGCATGATTAACTGGGGTTTTTGAGAGGTTTTGTGAAGT
>MU223155.1:2542890-2582823 GCA_018584345.1 Thuja plicata
TGTATGAGTGCATGGTTGTATGGGCACCATGAAAACCTTCTTATGTTGTTTTGGGGGTCATAAGGAGATAGTGATGCTCATAGATTTTGAGCTGTTGGGATGGTAGTGCCTTGAGAAGGCCTTTTTAAACATGTTGTTATGATATTTTTTTTATAAGTTGGTGTCTCCATAAAGAAAGTTCCACCTTCACCCATTTCTTGGATTCTTTGTATGAGTCCTTTGTGCAGCCTTGGAAGGGAATAAATGTGAAATCTGTGTATATGTTGTGTTAGTTTCTATGTTGTGTGAAGATTGTGTGTAACCCTTCCTATCTATGTTTCCCCAAGCTCGGGGGTGACCATGTAATGGTCTATGGTTGGGAGGAGAGTCCCATGGCCATGTGAAATAGAGTCTTGTGTTTGCAGGTTGAAATTCTTGAATTGAAGTGAAGACACAAGTTGAAGTTCAAGCTTGAATTGTGGAATTCTTATGATTATTTCTTTAGTGAACAAATGAGAGTTCATGTTTTCTATTTCTATATAGTTTCCCACAACAAAGAAAATTGTAACTTTATTTGAGCTAGAAAAATTGGACTGTATATTCTAAAGCTTTCTGAATTTATAATTATTCTGAATTATGAGGACAACTCTCTGCGGAAATAATGTTGGTTTTGGACATAAACTGAAATGTGTTAATTGTTTAGATTAGACTGAATTTACTAACACTGAAGATTAATTATCAATTCTATTTTTCCAGCATTATATGTAATAGAATTACTTGTATACAGAAAGTTTAACCAGATCAGTAAACAGTTCTCTAAAAAGTTTAGAATAACCAATATATGTATAGTGATTAATTACATGAGGATAAAGGAAAATTTCTACTAGTATCATATTTCTCAGAAAACTGCACTACTTGGTATTTTCTTTTCTTAAATTCATCAGATGCTATGATTACGAGTGTATATCACTAATCAAATCTAAAAGAAAATTTGTTATCCTATTACTGTTAATTCTAATAATATGATTTTAAAAAAAATATATAGATATAAATATCAATATTAATAAAAAAACGTTATATTATTAATGAAACAGAAATGTTAGATAATATAACATTATATATTATATACTATACAGTAAAAAGGTAAAGTATATAATAAATAATAATATATTATATAATATAGCATTGTAGTTTTTATTAATGATATAGAAATTAAATATTTAACAATATTATATATATTATATATTATACAATGATTATTGTATAATATATAATATAATAATATATCATATTAAAAAAAAATTGAAAAGCAGATTATAATGATTCGTATGGCATAATATGTTATTAAACAATATTATATATATATTATATATTATACAATGATTATTGTATAATATATAATATAATAATATATCATATAAAAAAAAATCGTAAAGCAAATTATAATGATTCGTATGGCATAATATGTTACTAAACAATATTATATATTATATATTATACAATGATTATTGTATAATATATAATATAATAATATATTATATTAAAAAAAAAATTGAAAAGCAGATTATAATGGTTCGCATGGCATATTATGTTAGGGCCGAAGCCCTTTCTTTTTTTTTCTTGCTCACGCGAGTTGTAGCAGTGGCAAAGTCACTACAGTGACTAAGTCACGACAGTGACTGTTGTCACTGCTGCGACACATGCCATTGCTTGGCTTCCTTGCGTAGCCTGGGGATTTCTAAACCGCCCAAAACAAATAAAATGCCATTCCCTTCCTGCGGCTGTTGCCGTCTGGGATTTTTTTTTTTTAAATAAAATAATTTATACATGCAAAATAAAATAAACGGGGGTTCTTAACTTACAGACCCGAACCTTTGTAAATATAGAGAAACATAATGAAATACTGCTAAAGTATTTATATAAAAGTAAAACTCTAATAACTTATGCCATTATTAAAATTGCGAATTTAATATGGCAAAGTTGAAACCGATCTGTGTAACAGATATGGACTGTTACACCAATATATACTAAAGATGAACATTTCCCATAATCATATCAGCAGATGGGTATCCTTTAAAATACAACAGAGACTCTCTTATGGCAAAAGAGATCTCTTGTTGTGCTGATCTTCTCAGAAACAGCATATGCAACAACTCCATACTTCACAGATTTGCACTCAAACAACAGAGAAACAAAAAAAAAAAGAGAGGAGAAGGAATAATGAGAGATTTTAGGGTTTGTAGATGTTTTAAAGAGGCCCCAAACCCTATTTTCAAATTAGGGTTTGGAGGGCCATTTCATATATATAATTTTTATTTAGAAGTTATGTTGTTTTCTATTTATTTTAAACATTGATTAAGTTGTGACCATTAAATTTCATTTAGCATAAATAGTGTAATTTAATTGGTGAAATGTTACTTTGTTTTCATTTCATTAAAGATATATATATTTATGAGTGGAACTTCCGAAGATTAGTAAGTCTTTTTTTATATGTTAACAGTAATTAAAGTAAAATAATTAAGTTGTGACCATTAAATTTCATTGAGCATAAATAGTGTAATTTAATTGGTGAAATGTTACTTTGTTTTCATTTCATTAAAGATATATATATATTTATGAGTGGAACTTCCGAAGATTAGTAAGTCTTTTTTTTATATGTTAACAGTAATTAAAGTAAAATAATTAAGTTGTGACCATTTAATTTCATTGAGCATAAATAGTGTAATTTAATTGGTGAAATGTTACTTTGTTTTCATTTCGTTAATGGTATATATATTTCAGAGTGGAACTTTCGAAGATTAGTAAATCTTTTTTTTTATATATGTTAATAGTAATTAAATAATTATGATTACTTTTCCCCTTTGTCGTGTTTTATCATTATCATTAATTAAATTAAGTTATGGATTTATTTATTTATTTTTTATTCTTGAATCGGAAAATTGTAAATAGTAAAAAGTACATAATTGACCTTTAAATTGATTTATTATTATTGGATAAATTCTCTTAGTAAACTTAATTTCATTTGCTACACAAATTTTATATGATTAAATTAAAGTTATGTTGTTTCAATGAAATAATTAACATTATAAAACTTAGTATTAATAAAATAGTTATTCTTAACATTGAATAATCAGTAGTAGAAATGTAGTTTATTAGTTTTCTTTTAGCTAAGGAAATATTTATTTGTTTATTGCCAAATACCTTTCCTTTAGCATAATAGAATCACTCCTTAAGAATACTTAAGGATAGATCGTACTATCTTTAATAAACTCAAATGTAGGGGAAGTTTATTCCCCCTTAATACTTTTCATATTCCCTTGTCGCCTAATGACTTCTGTCGTGTAAGGGATGGAGGCACGCTAGCGCAAGCCTTACGATTCCTTACATGTCATTGGGTGACTCACCCAAGCGAGCTTGCGATCCCAAAGCTTCGCCTTGAAGGGCTTTTGTATATCCTAGTAATCTTAAGTGTATGTTTTGATTTTACAAAAAAATTTTTTGTTGTGTTTTTGCCCGTTTATTTTTGGGCATTACATGGGAGTAATGGAATTAACACCGAAAACTATCTGAACACATGAGGAAATGGATGCCACTTGGGCCAGACTTGAATGCTTGTGTAGGAAACTCAACCCATCATCAAGGCTAACTTGACAGAGGAGAGAGAAAACTACCATGGCCAAATTAGCGAGGTGCTCAGTTTGAACTAGGTAGCCATCTTTCTTGGATGAGCTCCACATTTGGGGGGTCTGATGCACAGAGCACGACGAGCTCACCACTAGGTAGAGTATGGATTATACAAAGAAACATATACAGAGCCAAAGCACAAGCAAGGGCTGAGGCACGACTCGTAGACTTGGCCAAAAATAGGCATATATACAGATGCAAACTGACATTTACATAGTGTACATTATATATAGATTATACATAGGTATTTACACTGAAACCTACTAAAATATACAAAGTGTACATATTATTATAGCTGCATAGAGGGCAGATGACCCTCTAGCAGAGCCAACCCACCAACGGGAGGCAACAAAAAGAAAAGCCAGAGAGGAAAATGAGAGAAAAATAAAAAGAAAAAAAAAACAACAACAAACGAGAACCACAAAACTAGGAACCAAAGGAAGAAGAGACGAAGGCTTACCTGGAAACATGGGGGAATGTGGAAAAGACAAGCACAGGAGGCACTCTGCAACAAGTTAACCTTCAAGCAACCATGAGCATGCACTATGAAATCACTTGTTTAGTCATTTCTAATCACTAAATCAATCTGTACTTAATCTCTTCAAATCACCTTAATCACTCTGGTAATCGCTTTGAGATTTTTAATCGTGGTAAATGTGAAAATGACAGGTAACTTCCATTTATACTCTTAGGGTAAAAATGTGTTGCATTCTTTCCACAATCTTTCACATAAGTAAACCTCTGGACTCCGGGCCCAGGGATTCCCTGCAACCATACCTTCTCGCAAAAGAAGACATGGTGGCAGAGAATATCAGAGCCCGAGATTCGGCTGACTCAAAAGAACAAACAAACTCTAAGACTGGGTCCCAAAGACAAAGGAAAATAAGAGAAAAATAAAGACAACCTTCGCAGAAGTGAGGCCCAGAGGGAAAACAAAGGAAACAAAAGAAAACAAAGGAAAGAGCAAAAGCAAAAAAGAGGGACCCAACATTTTGCCTACAAAATGTAGAGACGGGTATGCAGGGCATAATAACATTTCCATTCGGAAATGAACACCTTCCACCTTACCCAGGGCAAGATGAAGGTGATGCCTAAGGATATATATAGGAATCTCCGAATACCCTTCCATGGACCTAGAGTGGAGTACGAGGTATAGCTACAACCGGGTACATTAGCACTATGAGAGATCTTGATGGATGAGCTTGTCATGGGTAGAGCCATCCCATGGGAGGAGTTGATCAGGGATTACGGGCCTGGGCACCGATTGGCCATGGTTTTGGTATTATTCCTTGGATGCTATCTAATGCCTAATCATGGTCAGCATGGTTTTGAGTGCAGCTGGGTCCAGATGTTATAGAGGATGTTGGTTGAGCCAGTTAGATATGGGTGGGGTCAGTGTATGTTGGCCCACATGTACCACAAGATGCATGAGATCACCTACAAAGAGGTGAAGAGTATGGCTGCAGGTGTATTTGTTTTACAAGTGTGGGCATAGGAGCACCTTCCTATTACACGACCCATGTGTGAGGATCTAAGACAACCATTGGAGCTGTACATATATAGTTATAGAGGTTTTATTACTCACCCCACAGTGGGTAAGATAGAGAAGTGATGAGCACAGCTCGATGATTTGGTAGCTGTGATATGGCAACCCTAGAGGTTGGCAGAGGAGTGGGATGATGCCAGCAAGAACCTAGGTTATATGCTTGTGTCACAGCCACTCATCGGTTAGTCTATATTTGTTATTGAGAAGTTTCATCTTACACGTGTCTAGCGGCAGTTTGGCTAGGCACAGGAGATATCACAGGAGTACTGTTCCTATGCTTGTTTCACTGATGAGCTTAGGAAGGGATAGTTGATCAAGTTAGATACTGGTCAATGTATGATAGACATACAAGCCCTAGCTTGAATGCAATGGGATTATCTAAGTGGGATTACAGATGGTGACATGACCATAGAGTATAGGGAGTATTTCATTACTCATCCCTTCCCATAGTTTACAGATCTGGTTGGCATGGGAGCACCAGCACAGGTAGTGTACCCATAGGTGCCACAATAGCTAGTACCAGTGCCTCCACCATAGCAGATACTGTGACCACCACCACAACAGGTACCATAGAAGGGGCAATGACCACACACAGTAGAGGTGTACATACCCACACGATATATGAGGACTGATCCTGGTTCCAGTGGCAGTTGGAGACAGAGAAGGCGGAGGATAGCTGCACAACTAGACGATGTACAAAAGAAGATAGAGTAGTAGGAGGTATAGAAGGAGGACCCGATGTAGGAGGATCCACCTACATAGGATCTATTACAGGGTCTAGTACCCAGAGATGCTTTATCACAAGTGCAAGAGGTCCTACAAAGAGCCAAAGAGAGGGTACGACAGCTGGTGAGGTAGGTTAAGGACTTCTAGGTACATGTTTTTGTGTGGGATGCCTGACTATTAGACAGAGATTGAGAGTTGTAGAATGTCCAAGGGCAGTTGCAGAGAGCACTGGAGCAGCTTCGGGTGGATACAGGACATCAGGCTGCCCGAGCAGCCTATTATTATGCAATGTATGTGGGGGTAGTGCCTGATGAGGCATTAAAGTGCCTAGATTTTCCTTATATGCCAGGAGATCAGAGGGTGCACAGGCACCACCTCCACCAGATATGCCTCCTCCTCCACCTCCTCAAGGTGATGAGGGAGAGGGCTAGAGCTAGATTTGAGATATTGATAAATGAGATCATATGATGTATCTGATGTAATGACATCCTTGTATTGTACTACCATTTTTGAGATAGACTGTGCTCGAGTAGCACCATTTTGTATTGTATCGACACTTATGATATATATATATATATATATATATATATATATATATATATATATAAGCTCATCTTTTGGTATCATTGCGTTTGTCATGTTTTGTTGCTTATTAGATGTTTCCTATATGCTTAGATGTTTAGATGATTTAGAATGTATGAAAATGTATGCAAATGAATGGACATGTTTCAAATATATGTAGATGTATGAAATGCACATGTATGTGATGCACATGTATGTAATGTTTATGAATGATGCGATGCAGATGTAGATGCAGATTTGTACGTATGTAGATGATTTATGTTAATGTATTTAATGGATGGAAATATGTAAATGTAATGTGTACATGATAATTCTTTTGTGAATGTAATGTATATGGTACTAACATGATGCAAAGTGGGCAACTACAAGCCTCCAAGTGACCCAAATAGGAAATTGTACCCAAAAATTACTTGATTCAGAGCCAAAGTGCTTCACACTTATCACAAGTGTGGAAAAAGGACTTGGTTAGGCTATCAAAACCTCAACACCCAAAGGGGAAACCTAATAACTAGGTTTTACCAATCCTACTACACCAACTACCAAGAGTGGCTTCAGGAGCACTTGACTCAAATTCTTAACAATACCCCCAAAATGACTTAAGAGACCAGGGGTGACCTATGGTCATAGGTGGAGTCTATTTAGGTCCTTAAAATTTAGTTCCAATGGTACTTTCACTCAAATACAATCCATATGACATGGTTGCTTCAAAAACCCAAGACTATTCTTGTAGCATTTTTCAGAAGGAAAATTGACCTTAATTGAGATTCTTACACATAACCCCCTTAATTGATTATGGATTCAGGGACCCTTTATGGCCTAAGACCTTGGACTTAAGCCCTAGAACATGGAAATGAGAAAGAGAAAAAATGATACACAAAATTGCTGTTGCAATTAGGGCTAATTAGGCCTCTATTTACACTAGAGGTACCTTTAGGATGCATCCAAATACCAAAACACTAATTGGATCATGTGGGGATGTATACAAGGGCCTCTTCCTCTAATTTAGAGCCTCTGATCAAATCCCAAGTGAGAGTTATAACTGATGTCCTAATTCTGGATGGGTGCATACATAAGGATATACACCTAGGGAATCACTTCAACTCCATCTTCCTACATTTTGAAGAACCTATCTTGTAGAATATTAAAGAGAATCATCAAAACAAGCTTTCCACCACGGGTCATTGAATTGGCATGATGGAAAGTGGAAATACACTTAATTCTCTTAGAAACCCTGAATTAGGGCCTACAATCCAGGTAGTGAGTTTGTAAATTCAATAAATTTCAAACCAAAATTGATCAACACATGAGACCAATAGAAAAGGAAGAAATATTCACAACACTAACCCTTGGTGTCAGGCTTTCATGTCACAATGACTGTTTCTCAGGAATGCAAGAAAATTGGTTATTTTTATTAATTTTTAAATGCCAAATTACATGATCAGCCTACCATCCACCTAAAAGGGCTATTGTAGGCACTCCCAATGGTTACATGACAATTTTTAACCAACTTGACCATTTGGGATTTGGTCTTCAAAAAGTTTTTAAGTTTGTTCAACAGTTGCTTGACAACTTTTGAGCAACTTTAACATTTTTTGCAATTTTGCAAATCTAGTGACCAAACTTGGTCATGATTTTATTTTTGTGATTCCTAGTGGATCCAAACATTAAAAAATAAAAAATAAACTATTCCTATGGTTTTGGACCATAAATGACCAATAGTTGACCAAGGGCTCATAATGTGCCAAACTTGGAACTATGGCCTTACAAGGTGGTCTAGTGACTAACCCAATGTCTTATCAGTACTAAAGGCCTCTTAGGACCTTGAGAGAACCCCTAGGTTCCATAGGAAAACTTGGTTCATTTAGGGTGCTCCTGAACCATACTCCCCATGAGATTTGAACTCAAGTTTCCACATGAGGATAGTTGGTCAACACGGGTTCCATGTTGTTGGATCTGGTCCTCTGTCATCCAAGTAGCATCTATTGGAGGGAGTCCTTTCCATTTCACCAAGTACTGCATGTACTTATTCTTTCTTGTCTTCTTCAATACTTTGGTTTCCAAAATGGTGTCTAGTTCCATTTGCTTGCTTGGTGGGAGATTTGTCACATAGTCTCCATCATCTTCAACTTGGGATTACTGCACATTTACAATGTCTGCAACACACTTGTAAGGAGTGAGGTCTGCAATATTAAAATTAGGAGAAATCAATTAAGTAGGGGGAAAGGAAATCTCATATGAATTTTCACCCATCTTTGTGAGGATTGTGCAAGGACCAATTTTCTTCATGTGTAACTTTGAATATCTACCTTTAGGGAGTCTCTCCTTCCTTAGGTATGCCCATACCTTATCTCCAACTTTGAAGTGAGCTTCTCTTCTCTTCCTGTCTTGTTGTGCTTTGTATTTCATAGTTGACTATTGTAGTGGCTCTTTTACTTATATCTGCAATTTAGAGATCAGTTTGGCTAACTCCTATCCTTGTGCACTCACTCTAAATTTAGATGGTAACTCTAATAAATCCAATGGACCTTTAGGATGAAGTCCATACACTGTTTGAAATGGTGTCTTCCCAGTGGACCTGTTCATGGAATCATTGAATGCAAATTCTTCCCGAGGGAGGATCATGTCCCAACTTTGTGTATAGTGTTTGGTTAGGCATCTCAAGAGATTACCAAGTGATCTATTTACCACCTCCACTTGCCCATCTATTTGAGGGTGGTGTGCTAATCTATAAGTTAGGCTTGTGCCCAACTTCTTGAAGAGTGTCCTCCAAAAATAACCCTAAAACTTGACATCTCTATTAGACACTATTATTTGTGGTAGGCCATGTATCCTAACCACTTCCTTAAATAATAGGTGTGCTATATGGGAGGCATCATTTGTGCTCTTGCGAGGAACAAAGTACACCATTTTACTAAATCTGTCCACTATTACAAAAACACTATCATAACCCTGCTTTGTCCTTGGCAAACCCATAACAAAATCCATTGAAATTGATTCCCATGGCCTAGAGGGAATTGGTAGGGGTTGATACAATCCTTGGTTAGTGGATACAGCCTTTTCTTGCTGGAAAATAGTACAAGATTCAACAAATTTCTTGACTTCAGTCCCCGTCTTTGGCCAAAAATAACTTCTTTTCACTAATTCAGTGGTCTTATCTATTCCAAAATGTCCTCCTAAGCCACCAAAATGTTTTTATTTAATGATATTTGTTCTCATGGAATATTTAGGAATGCACAATTGGGCTCCTTTAAACAAGAGTCCATTTTGAATTAGAAAATCAAAAAATCTAGTATGTTATTTACCAACCATTTTAGTGCATACCTCAAAAACTTCTCCAAATTATGGATCATCAACATATAGGTGCTTTAGGGAGTCAATCCCTACACTCTGAAGTTGAACTTCCTCAACTAATCCAATCCTCCTACTTAGGGCATCAGACACTTTTTTTGCCACTCCTCTTTTTGTGTTTAATATTGAAGGTATATGCCTACAACTGCTCCATCCATTTGATGTGTTTGACCCCAAGCTTCTCCTGACTATTTAGAAAACTTAAAACATGATTATCAGTATAAACAATGATTTATTTAGGGAGTAAATAGTGTCTCCACCTTTTCGAGGCTTGTGCCATTGCATAAATCTCTAAATCATAAGTAGAATACCTCCTTTTGGCATCTTTCAATTTTTCTGAGAAAAATGCTATAACCTTACCTTCTTGGCTCAAGCCTGCACCTATAGCCAATTTGCTTGCATCTATTTCAACTGTGAATACCTTGTTGAAGTCAGGGAGTACTAGGATTGGGTATTGTGCCACCCTATTCTTAAAATATTGAAATACATCTATTGCTTCTTTATTTCACTCAAATATAGTCTTCTTTCCACCTTTTATTGTGTCCAACATAGGAGCACACACATGGCTAAAATTCTTTATAAAATTTCTATAAACAGTTTCTAAACCATGAAAGCTTCTAACATCACCTTGGTTCTTTGGTCGAGGCCAGTTGAATATTGCTGCAACCTTTTCTGGACCCATTTTGAGAGTGCCTTGGGAGATGAAAAATCTTAGGAAGATGAGTTCTTTCTTCATAAACATACATTTTTCCAAGTTAATCACTAACTTGTGCTAATGGAGTCTCCTTAGAACCTACTCAACATGATCAAGGTGTTCCTCTTTGCTATGATTGTAAATCAGAATGACATCCAAATAGATGACCACAAACTTCCCAATAAAATCAATAAAGACCTCATTCATGAGTCTCATGAATGTACTAGGAGCATTAATCAAGCCAAATGGTATAACAAGCCACTCAAACAAAACTTTAGTTGTCTTAAAAATTGTCTTCCATTCATCTCCTCGCTTAATCCTAATTTGATGATAGCTTGATTTTAAATCAATCTTAGTAAAGTAACAAGCAGTGCCTAATTGGTCTAGAAGATCTTCCATTCTTGGAATGGGGAACCTATATCTTATTTTTTTTTTTTTTAGGGCTCTACTATAAGTGCACAATCTCCATTTGCCATCCTTTTTAGGGGCTAAAATTGATGGGAGAGCACATGGACTAAGACTATTTTAAATGAGTCCCTTCTCTAATAGTTCATTCACTTGTCTTGCAATCTTTGCATGTTGCACTGGTGTCATCTTGTATGGGGCTTTGTTAGGAAAAGAGGAGCCAGGTATTAAGTCAATTTAGTGACTAATATCTCTCAAGGGAGGGAGGGTACTGGGCAGGTCACTAGTAGGTGACAACACTTAATTTTGTGAGTAACTTCTAAATGTCATCTGGTATAGGATCATCATTATTAGATCTTACATTATCCTTAGGCTTGGATATTAAGACATAGGCTTCAGTTTCAGGCTCTCTCAATACTTTTAGCATTTCTTTTTCCCCCATGGTTATGATAGTAGGTTCCTTCTCTATTTTGATATCAGGCAGGTGCTTCATAGTGAAAGTTTTTCCATCTTTAGTGATGAAGTAGGTGTTTTTCCTACAATGGTGTGTGGCATCTACATCATATTGCCAAGGCCTACCTAGGAGAATGTGGGAGGCATCCATCTCCACAACATCACAAAGAACTTTGTCTTTAAAGTCTGCTATTGAAAATTCTATGCATGCTTGTTCAGTCACTAAGGTTTGTTGACCCTTTGTTAGCCAAGAGACATGATAAGGAAAAGGATGAGGTTTATTAGGGAGGTTTAAATTTTGTACGATTTCACAAGATAGTAGATTTTTAGTTGAGCCAGAATCTATAAGTAAACTACATACCTTCCCATTGCATTTGATCTTTGTCCCGAAGAGATTATTTCTTTGAGGAGGTTCTTCGCTTTGTGGAGCTTGAAGGAAGACTTGTCTCATCATCAAAAATGCTCCTTCCTATGGTTATAAGTCCCTTGCATTAGCATTGTCTTCTTTCTTTTCCTCTTGAATGAGTTGAGCTCTTCTTTCACCTTGGTTATTGTTATTTCTCTTTTCAGGGCATCTTCCTACATGGTGTCCCAATTGATTGCAGTAGTAACACCTTAATGGTCAATTTCCTCTTCCAGTGTTTGTCCTTCCCCTATTGAAGGGTCTTCTCCCTCTATAGTTACCTCTAAATTTTGTATCACTATTTTCTTTGTGTCCTTGGTCAGGGGTCCTACTGCTATTACCACTGTATTTCCCTCTATTCCAAGAGGTTCCTCTCCCTCTAAAGTTCTTCCCACTATCATTACTCTTCCCTTTTCCAAAATCCTATTTTCTCTTCCATTTTTCCTCTACCTTGAGTTCCATTTGATAGCACTTGTTCACTGTGGTAGGGAAGTGTAGGCTAAGTTCCTTTTGAATGGATACTTTGAGACCATTCATATATCTTGCTAACTTTTCTTCTTCATCTTCTACCACATTTGTCTTCATACATAATTTTAGGAACTCCTCGGTGTATAGGCCTACATCCATATCCTTTTGTTTTAGGCTTTTCTTTCTCCTATGGAGTTGAACCCCATAGTCTTCAGGCACATAGGTCTCCTTGACCAATGCAATCATTTTGTTCCATGAAGAGATCATACTCTTCCCATTCTTCACCCTCTTTGTTTGGATGAAGTTCCACTAAGTTAGGGCTGCTCCCTTCAACTTGGATCTTTTTGTTTTCACCCTCTTCTTCTCACGGATGTATTCACACTAAAAGAAACTTGTCAAAGCCTCTATCTAATCCAAGGCCAAATCTACATTCATCTTCCCATTAATTAAAGTTGGCAAATCCAACTTCTCATCCATGGTTCTTCTCCCCATAGATTTGAAGGCATCTATGAAAGGTCTTTGGTCTACAGGAATGTTCACATCCTGATCAGGGTTGTCATCCTCTAAATCACTTCACTTTTCACCACCATAAGTATCTCCTCTACCCCTCTCTACCTTGTTTTCCAATTCTTGGATTCTTCTCATCAAGGCTACATTTTCTGCCCTCTATTCTCTCACCATATTTGCTAGTTCAATATTTGTAACCCTTGAAGAGATATCTTCATCCCTAGGAGCAGACATAGCTCTGATACCACTTTATGCAAAGTGGGCAACTAAAATCCTTTAAGTGACTGAAATAGGGCAATGTACCCAAAATTTACTTGATTCAGAGCCAAAGTGCTTCACACTTATCACAAGTGTGGGAAAAGGACTTGGTTAGGATATCACAACCTCAACACCCAAAGGGGCGACTTAATCACTAGGTTTTACCAATCCTACTACACCAACTACCAAGAGTGGCTTTAGGAGCACTTGACTCAAATTCTTAACAATACCCCAAAATGACTTAAGGGACCAGGGGTGACCTATTTTCATAGGTGGGGTCTATTTAGGTCCCTAAAATTTAGTTCCAATGGTTCTTTCACTCAAATACAATCCATATGACATAGTTGCTTCACAAACACAAGACTATGCTTGTAGCCTTTTTCAGAAGGAAAATTAACCTTAATTGAGATTCTTACACATAACCCCCTTAATTGATTAGGGATTTAGGGACCCTTTATGGCCTAAGACCTTGGAATTAATCCCTAGAACATGGAAATGAGAAAGAGACAGAATGATACACAAAATTGCTTTTGCAATTAGGGCTAATTAGGCCTCTATTTACACTAGAGGTACCTTTAGGCTGCATCCAAATACCAAACCACTAATTGGATCATGTGCGGATGTATACAAGGGCCTCTTCCTCCTATTTAGAGCCTCTAATCAAATCCCAAGTGAGAGTTATGACTATTGTCCTAATTCTGGATGGGTGCATACATAACGATATACACCTAGGGCATCACTTCAACTCCATCTTCCTGAATTTTGAAGAACCTCTCTTTTCGAATCTTAAAGATCATCATAAAAACTATCTTTCCACCAAGGGTCATTAAATGCCCATGGTGGAAAGTGGAAATACACTTAATTCTCTTAGAAACCCTGAATTAGGGCCTATAATCCAGGCAGTGAGTTTGTAAATTCAATAAATTTCAAACCAAAATTGATCAACACATGAGACCAAAAGAAAAGGAAGGAAGATTAAAAAAAACAACCCTTGGTGTCAGGCTTTCATGTCCTTCTATTCGTACCTGATTGTACACAATGACTGTTTCTTAAGAATTCAAGGAAAATGGTTATTTTTATTAATTTTCAAATGCCAAATTACATGATCAGCCTACCACCCATATAAAAGGGATATTTTAGGCACTCCCAATGGTGAAATGACAATTTTGAACCGACTTGACTATTTGGGAGTTGGTTTTCAAAAAGTTGTTAAGTTTGCTCAAAAGTTGCTTGACAACTTTTGAGCAACTCTTACATTTTTTGCAATTTTGCAAATCTAGTGACCAAACTTGGTCATGATGTTATTTTTGTGATCCCTAGTGGATCCAAACATTAAAAAATAAAAAATAAAATATTCCTATGGTTTTGGACCATAAATGACCAATAGTTCACCAAGGGCTCATAATGTGCCAAACTTGGAACTATGGCCTTACAAGGTGGTCCAGTGACTAACCCAATGTCTTATCACTACTAAAGGCCTCTTAGGACCTTGAGAGAACCCCTAGGTTCCATAGGAGCACTTGGTTAATTTAGGGTGCTCCTACACCATAATCCCCATGAGATTTGAACTCCAGTTCCCACTTGAGGAGAGCTGGTCAACAGTGGTTCCATGTTGTTGGATCTGGTCCTCTGTCATCCAGGTAGCATCTATTGGAGGGAGTCCTTTCCATTTCACTAAGTAATGCATTTAATTATTCTTTCTTATTTT
This sequence comes from Thuja plicata, assembly GCA_018584345.1. Lineage (NCBI taxonomy): Eukaryota > Viridiplantae > Streptophyta > Pinopsida > Cupressales > Cupressaceae > Thuja > Thuja plicata. The sequence goes on from MU223155.1 coordinate 2,557,652, forward strand.
CTTCAATACTTTGGTTTCCAAAATGGTGTCTAGTTCCATTTTCTTGCTTGGTGGGAGATCTGTCACATAGTCTCCATGATCTTCAACTTGGGATTCCTGCACATTTACAATGTTTGCAACACACTTTTAAGGAGTGAGGTCTACAATATTAAAAATATGAGAAATCAGTATAGTAGGGGGCAAGGAAATCTCATATGCATTTTCACCCATTTTGGTGACGATTGTGCAAGGACCAATTTTCTTTGTGTGTAACTTCGAATATCTACCTTTAGGGAGTCTCTCCTTCCTTAGGTATCCCCATACCTTATCTCCAACTTTGAAGTGAACTTCTCTTCTCTTCTTGTCTGGTTGTGCTTTGTATTTCATAGTTGGCTGTTGTAGTGACTCTTTTACTTCTGTCTACACTTTAGATATTAGTTTGGATAACTCCTCTCCTTGTGCACTTACTCTGAAGTCAGATGGTAACTCTACTAAATCCAATGGACCTTTAGGATTAAGTCCATACACTGTTTGAAATGGTGTCTTTCCAGTGGACCTGTTCATGGAGTCATTGAATGCAAATTCTACCTGAGGTAGGATCATGTCCAAACTTTGTGTATACTATTTTGTTAGGAATCTCAAGAGATTACCAAGTGATCTGTTTACCACCTCTGTTTTCCCATCTATTTGAGGTTGGTATGTTGAACTATAAGTTAGGTTTGTGCCCAACTTCTTGAAGAGTATCCTCCAAAAATGACCCTGAAACTTCACATCTCTATCAGAAACTATTGTTTGTGGTAGGCAATGTATCCTAACCACTTCCTTAAATAATAAGTGTGCTATATGGGAGGCATCATTTGTTCTCTTGCAAGGAACAAAGTGCACCATTTTACTAAATCTTTCCACTATTACAAAAACACTATCATAACCCTGCTTTGTCCTTGGAAAATCCATAACAAAATCCATTGAAATTGATTCCCATTTCCTAGAGGGAATTGGTAGGGGTTGATACAATCCTTGGTTAGTAGATACACCCTTTTCTTACTGGAAAATAGTAAAAGATTCAACAAATTTCTTGACTTCATTCCCCATCTTTGGCCAAAAATAACTTCTTTTCACTAATTTAGTCGACTTATCTATTCCAAAATTTCCTCCTAAGCCACCACAATGTTTTTCTTTAATGATATTTGTTCTCATGGAACATTTAGGAATGCACAATTGGGCTCCTTTAAACAAGAGTCCATTCTGAATTAGAAAATCATAAAATCTAGTATGGTATTTACCAACCATTTTAGTGCATACCTCAAAAAATTCTCAAAATTATGGATCATTGGCATATAGGTGCTTTAGGGAGTCAATCCCTACACTCTAAAGTTGAACTTCCTCAACTAATCCAATCCTCCTACTTAGGGAATCAACCACTTTTTTTTCCACTCCTTTCTTTGTGTTTAATATTGAAGGTATATACCTCCAGCTGCTCCATCCATTTGACGTGTTTGACCCCAAGCTTAAGATATTGAAATGCATTTGCTGCTTCTTTATTCCACTTAAATATAGTCTTCTTTCCACCTTTTATTTTGTCCAACATAGGAGCACACACATGGCTAAAATTCTTTATTAAGTTTCTATAAAAAGTTGCTAAACCATGAAAGCTTCTAAAATCACCTTGGTTCTTTGGTGGAGGCCAGTTGACTATTGCTGTAACCTTCTCCGGATCCATTTTGAGAGTGCCTTGGGAGATGAAAAATCCTAGGAAGATGAGTTCCTTCTTCATAAACATACATTTTTCAAAGTTAATCACTAACTTGTGCTGATGGAGTCTCCTTAGAACCTGCTCATCATGTTCATTGTGTTCCTGTTTGCTATGACTATAAATCAGAATTTCATCCAAATAGATGACCACAAACTTGCCAATTAAATTAATAAAGACCTTATTCATGAGTCTCATGAATGTACTAGGAGCATTACTCAAGACAAATGGCATAACAAGCCACTAAAACAAACCTCCAGTTGTCTTAAATGTTGTCTTCCATTCATCTCCTGGCTTAATCCGGATTTGATGATAGCCTGGATTTAAATCAATCTTAGTAAGGTAACAAGCAGTGCCTAATTGGTCTAGAAGATCTTCCATTCTTGGGATGAGGAACCTATATCTTATTGTTATTTTGTTTAGGGCTCTTTTTTCATTGCACAATGTCCATTTTCCATCCTTTTTAGGGGATAAAATTGATGAGACAACACATGGAATGAGACTCTTTTGGATGAGCCCCTTCTCTAACAGTTCATTTACTTGTCTTGTAATCTTTGCATGATACACTAGTGTCATCTTGTATGGGGCTTTCTTAGGCAAAGAGGAGCCAGGTATTAAGTCAATTTGGTGACTAATATCTCTCAAGGGAGGGAGGGTTCTGGGCAGGTCACTAGTAGTGACAACACTATAATTTTGTGAGTAACTTCTAAAATTCATCTGGTATAGGATCATCATTATCAGATCTTACATTATCCTTAGGCTTGGATATTAAGACATAGGCTTCAGTTTCAGGCTCTCTCAATACTTTTAGAATTTCATTTTCCCCCATGGTTATGATAGTAGGTTCCTTCTTTGTTTTGATATCACGCAGGGGATTCATAATGAAAGTTTTTCCATCTTTAGTGATAGAGTAGGTATTTTTCCTACAATGGTGTGTGGCATCTACATCATACTGCCAAGGCCTACCTAGGAGAGTGTGGGAGGCGTCCATCTCCACAACATCACAAAGAAATTTTTCTTTAAAGTCTTCTATTAAAAATTCTATCCATTCTTGTTCAGTCACTAAGGTTTGTTGACCCTTTGTTAGCCAACAGACATGATAAGGAAAAGGGTGAAGCTTCTTAAGGAGGTTTAACTTCTGTACCATTTCACAAGATACTAGATTTTTAGTTGAGCCAGAATCTATAAGTAAACTACATACCTTCCCATTGCACTTGATCTTTGTTCGAAAGAGATTCTTTCTTTGAGGAGGATCTTGGCTTTGTGGAACTTGAAGGAAGACTTGTCTCATCATCAAACATGCTCCTTCCGCTTTTTCTAATTCCCTTGCATTAGTATTGTCTTCTTTCCTATCCTCTTGAATGAGTTGAGCTCTTTTTTTCACCTTGGTTATTGTTATTTCTCTTTTCAAGGCATCTTCCAGCATGGTGTCCCAATTGATTGCAGTAGTAACACCTTAATGGTCCATTTCCTATTCCAGTGTTTGTACTTCCCCTATTGAAGGGTCTTCTCCCTCTATAGTTACCTTTGAAGTTTGTATCACTGTTTTCTTTGTCTCCTTGGTCAGGGGTCTTGTTTCTATTACCACTGTATTTCCCTCTATTCCAAGATGTTCCTTTCCCTCTGAAGTTCTTCCCATTGTCATTACTCTTCCCTTTTCCAAACTCATTTTTCTCTTCCATTTTTCCTCTACCTTGAGTTCCATTTGATAGAACTTGTTCACTATGGTAGGGCAGTATAGGCTAAGTTCCTCTTGAATGGATACTTTGAGACCATTCATATATCTTGCTAACTTTTCTTCTTCATCTTCTGCCACATTTGTCTTCATACATAATTTTAGGAACTCCTCACTATATAGGCCTATATTCATATCCTTTTGTTTTATGCTTTGCTTCCTCCTATGGATTTTAACCCCATAGTCTTCAGGCACATAGGTCTCCTTGACCAAGGCAATCATTTTGTTCCATGAAGAGATCATACTCTTCCCATTCTTCACACTCTCTATTTGGATGAAGTTCCACCAAGTTAGGGTTGTTCCCTTCAACTTGGATCTTTTTTTTTTCACCCTTTGATTCTCAAGGATGTCTTCACACTCAAAGACACTTGTTAAACCCTTTATCCAATCCAAGGCCAAATCTGCATTCATCTTCCCATTAAAAGTTGGCAAATCCAACTTCTCATCCATGGTTCTTCTCCCCATAGATTTTAAGGCATCTATAAAAGGTCTCTGGTCTGTAGGAATGTTCACATCCTGATCAGGGTTTTCATCCTCTGACTCACTTCCCTCTTCACCACCAGAAGTATCTCCTTTACTCCTCTCTACCTTGTTTTACAATTCTTGGATTCTTCTTGTCAAGGTTGCATTTTCTACCCTCTGTTGTCTCACCATCTTTTCTAGTTCAATATTTGTAACCCTTGAAGGGATATCTTCATCCTTAGGAGAAGACATAGCTTTGATACCACTTGATGCAAAGTGGGCAACTCAAAGCCTCTAAGTGACCCAAATAGGGAAATGTACCCCAAAATTACTTGATTCAGAGTCAAAGTGCTTCACACTTATCACAAGTTTGGGAAAAGGACTTGGTTAGGCTATCACAACCTCAAAATTCAAAGGGGAAACCTAATCACTAGGTTTTACCAATCCTACTACACCAACTACCAAGAGTGGCTTCAGGAGCACTTGACTCAAATTCTTGACAATACCCCCAAAATGACTTAAGGGACCAGGGGTGACCTATGCTCATAGGTGGGGTCTATTTAGGTCCCTAATATTTAGTCCCAATGGTTCTTTCACTCAAATACAATCCATATGACATGGTTGTTTCACAAATCCAAGACTATGCTTATAGCCTTTTTCAGAAGGAAAATTGACCTTAATTGAGATTCTTACACATAACCCCCTTAACTGATTAGGGATTTAGGGACCCTTTATGGCCTGATACTTTGGACTTAAGACCTAGAACATGGAAATGAGAAAGAGACAAAATGATACACAAAATTGGTTTTGCAATTAGGGCTAATTAGGCCTCTATTTACACTAGAGGTATCTTTAGGATGCATCCAAATACCAAATGACATGATTGGATCATGTGGGGATGTATATAAGGGCCTCTTCCTCTTATTTAGAGCCTCTAGTCAAATCCCAAGTGAGATTTATGACTGTTGTCCTAATTCTTGACGGGTGTATACATAAGGATATACACCTAGGGAATCACTTCAACTCCATCTTCCTGCATTTTGAAGAACCTATCTTGCAGAATCTTAAAGGGAATCATACAAAAAAGCTTTCCACCAAGGGTCATTGAATTCCCATGGTGGAAAGTCAAAATACACTTAATTCTCTTAGAAACCCTAAATTAGGGCCTACAATCCAGGTAGTGAGTTTTTAAATACAATAACTTTGAAACCAAAATTGATCAACACAAGACACTAATAGTAAAGGAAGGAAGATTCACAATGCTAACCCTTGTTGTCATGCTTTCATGTCCTTGTTTCGGTACCCGACCGTACACAATGATTGTTTCTCAGGAATGCAAGAAAAATGGCTATTTTTATTTATTTTCAAATGCCAAATTACATGATAAGCCTACCACCCACCTGAAAGGAATATTTTAGGCAATAACAATGGTTACATGACAATTTTGAAGTTACTTTACCATTTGGGAGTTGGTTTTCAAAAAGTTGTTAGGTTTGCTCAAAAGTTGCTTGACAACTTTTGAGCAACTTTTACATTTTTTGCAATTTTGCAAATCTATTGACCAAACTTGGTCATGATGTTATTTTTGTGATCCCTAGTGGATACAAACATTAAAAACTAAAAAATAAAATATCCCTAGGGTTTTGGATCATAAATGACCAATAGTTGACCAAGGGCTCATAATGTCCCAAACTTGGAACTATGGCCTTACAACGTGGTCCAGTGACTAACTCAATGTCTTATTAGTACTAAAGGCCTCTTAGGACCTTGAGAGAACCCCTAGGTTCCATAGGAATACTTTGTTCATTGAGGGTACTCCTGCAAAGTGGGCAATTGGAAGCCTCTAAGTGACCCAAATAGGGCAATGTACCCCAAAATTACTTGATTCAGAGCCAAAGTGCTTCACACATATCACAAGTGTGGGAAAAGGACCTGGTTAGGCTATCATAACCTCAACACCCAAAGGGGAAACCTAATCACTAGGGCTTACCAATCCTACTCCTCCAACTACCAAGAGTGGCTTCAGGAGCACTTGACTCAAATTCTTAACAATACCCCCAAAACGACTTAAGGGACTAGGGGTGACCTATGCTCATAGGTAGGGTCTATTCAGGTCCCTAAAATTTAGTTCCAATGGTTCTTTCACTCAAATACAATCCATATGACATGGTTGCTTCACAAACCCAAGAATATGCTTGTAGCCTTTTTCAGAAGGAAAATTCACCTTAATTGAGATTCTTACACATAACCCCCTTAACTGATTAGGGATTTCGGGACCCTTTATGGCCTACGAACTTGGACTTAAGCCCTAGAACATGGAAATGAGAAAGAGATAGAATTATTTGGTTTCCAGTAGATGATATATGTATATGTATTAGATGCACATGTATGTAATGTTTATGAGTTATGTGATGAAGATGTAGATGCAGATTTTTACGTATATAGATGATTTATGTTAATGTATTTAATGGATGGAAATATGTAAATGCAATGTGTATATGATAATGCATTTGTGAATGTAATGTATATGGTACTAAAATCTCATGCAAGGTGTCCAGATGTGTGATAGATGCTAACCAAGAGAACATGTGAAGAATTGAGAGTGAGGATCAAACACTTGTGCAATCACGATGAAACCAGGACTCTAAAGAAGAACTCGACAATGTACAAATCTAGGAGAACACAATGAAGTGAACATTGAATTGCTGCCACAATACAAGTCTAGAATGAAAATGCAATACCTAGGACATGGTTGTGAGACCCATTGTATAATCATCATCATTGAGCATTTTTGGAACATTAGAGTCGATACAATCCTTACTGGTGCCACTGCGACCATAAGAATATGAATATGACTTTGATCAAATAAAATGTAGGAAATGAACATAAGCACTAGGGAACAAAAGCCAAGATGACCTGAACACTATTTCCAGTTGATGTTTCAAGAGTACACTTGTGTCGAGGCATTCAAAGCCTAGATAACCATGAGTGCGATTATGCGTAAACATATAGCAATAACAGTCAAGGAGATAGTACCAACCTCACCATGGCATACAAATAAAAAAGGTCAAGGGATGTGGGGCTTTTCCACCTTAATGCAGGAGATCTTATCACATACACCCTCTTTATTTGATGTTTCCAGATCATCGGGACTACACCAAAATGCAGTAGACAGAAAATATCAATGAAATCCATGATAACAGACAACAGACAAAGAAATATTCAATCATAGCTCAGCCAGTTTCAAAGTTTTCAAATATGTATGTGTATAGGGTGTTGAAAAACACCATTTTGCTTGTGAGTGCATTGTGTTTGATTTTCATCGATAGATGTTTATGTTGCGATATCTGATGTGTGTTGAAAAACACATATGTTTCCAAAGATAGTGTTAAGAAACACTGTTTTAGTTGGGGCATTGAGAAACACCAGTTTGTGTCAGTAGCGAGTTGTCCTTGAGAAGTGACAAGATTAATGACTTAAGTGTAAACCAAAGATGCGATCAGATTAGGGGACCCATGCCCCTAGTAGTGGTGACTGGCTTGACGTATGCTACAAGGACAAACTAGATTCGGTTGCCCCCAAGTGTATGGCGCTGAATCAATGTCAAGTTAGTAGGGTTTGCAAAGGAACCAAAGTGTCACAAAAGTGACCAAAAGTGATGTACAAACTAAAGCAAGGATCATCAAGACTAAGTATTGATAGATAGAGCATTTGAGTATAACTCCAACTGTAACAGATGTGAGCAATCTCAATAGTATGGTGACAGTAGGTAGATGCAATGAGAACCACTGGTGACTGACACGAGATATATTCTCAAGTGAAGAGATCATAGGAATAGCTAGACATCAGTAGGAAGACGTAGTGAGAACCACTGGTGACTGATGAGAGGGAGGTTCTTATGGAGAGAGAACATAGTATAAGCTAAGCGATAGTAGGCAGACACAGTGAGAGCCACTGGTGACTGTCATAGATCCCAAAAGGTAATAGGAAAGTGCCCCCTAGACTAGGAGGGTTTCCCTGAGAGTATGAACAGTTTCAATCCATGTAAGTTGGTGTCTTGATAGGAACTGCAAGTATGCAGAAAAACAAATGCAAGTAGGAAAGAAGGAAAGTAGCAAAGCAGGAAAGAAAATGTATAAAGATAAGTGGTGCTGCGATAGAGTGGAACAAGAGGTGCCTATTTACCAAGTTTTCACCTTCTTGGAAGAAATTCTTTTTTTTTTGTACCATGACGCCTATTTGCTAGGTTTTCATCAATGGCACCTTTTCTCTTTTTCTCTTTTTTTTTTGTATTTTTGGAATATATAATTTTTTTGGAGATACATCAAAGCACATATTGCTAGGTTTTCACTAAGATGATATTTTTTTCAAGACATTTTCTGATTTTAGAAATTTTTTAGGACTTTACTATATACATGAGCACACTAAAGATGTCTCAGTTGTAGAACCATTTCAGATGAAGAGCATTGATCAACTCCTTGAGTTTCTCCCCTTTAGTAGTAGAAATTTGATAAGTGCCCAACCCAAATACTGTAGTGACAACATACGGACCAGGCCAATTCAGTTCAAATTTTCCCTTTAGGACCTAATGTTGTTGATTTTTAGGGTTCTCCCTTAGAACAAGGTCACCCACCTGGAATTCCCTTGGTTGAACCTTCTTGTTATAGCTCTTGGACATCCTTTTCTGATATTCTCTAAGGTGATCGAATGCCACTTGTTGAAATTCATCAAGTAGTTCTAGCTCTTGTAGCCAAGATATTTTGTTATGATCATAAGTAATGAGGCCTTTCAGAGAGACTCGCAGAGAAGGAATCTCAACCTAAATTTGTAACACAACATCTGCTCCATAAACCAAAGCATAGGGCGTAGCCCTTGTTGGTGTTCTTATGATTTCCCTGTATGCTCAGAGAGATGGATTGATCTGGAGATGCCAATCTCGTCTAGATTTGTGGACTGTGTGATGCAGGATTTTAAGGATTGTCTTTTTTGATACTTCTGTCTGTCCATTACCCCAAGGATAATAGATGGAAGACTAGTGCTTAGTAATTTTAAACTTAGAGCATAGCTCTATCAAATCCTTGTTTTGAATTTCCCCCATTATCAGTGATTATTACTGAGGGTACACCGTACCTATAGATGATGTAGTTGAGAATGAACATTGCTACTAATTTTCCATTGGCAACGGTGAGAGGGACTTCCTCCACCCATTTGGTAAAATAGTCTGTAGCTGTGATGATGAACTTATGTCCATTTGAGGATGAAATCTGACCCACCAAATCAAAGGCCCATTGTTGAAATGGCCAAAAAGTAATGAAGGGAATAAGTTCCTTGGCTGGATCATGAATTAGATTTCTATGTAGTTGACACTGTTTGCAAGTCTTAGCAAACTGTGTAGCTTCTTTTTCCATATCTAGCCAATAGTAACCATCTCTTATACATTTACGGGCCACTGTCAGGCTGTTAGAGTGAGACCCATAGATGCCTTCATGCACCTCTACTAACGCACGTTTGGACTCATCGGGTTATAAACACATAAGAAGGGTACCATCTAGACCTCTCCTATACAAGTCATTAGCGATGATGACAAACCGTGAAGCACTGCAGATTAAGTGACGTTTCTCATTCTGAGTGTAAGTGTTTGGAACAATCTAGTCATGAAGGTAGGAATAAATATGATGGTAGCGGGATGAATCATGTCTAGTGATAGAATAGATTATCTAGGACTCAGGGTAATCATAGGCTGGGTAGTGTAACGTCTCCACTAGGCATTCATGTCGGAAGTCATTTTCTGGCATCTGTAGCATTGAAGCAAGAGTAGCCATAGAATCAACTGATTTATTGTGTGCCCTTGGAACCTATTGAAATGTGATATGAACAAAATATTTTTTGAGGTCATCAACCAACCATTTATAAGGCACTAGCTTGTCATCTTTTGTCTGATAGATATCATTTACTTGATTGATGACTAATTGTGAATCACCAAGGACATTGAGCTCGTCCACTCGCCACTCAAGGATAATATTCATATAATTAATCAAGGCTTCATACTTGATGATGTTATTTGTACAAGGAAACAACATCTTGTATGCTTTTGGTAGAGAGTACCTTTGAGGTGTGATGAATAATATTCCAGCACCCGACCCCTGTTGGGTAAATGAACCATCAAAGAACATAGTCTAGGATCGATGCATGAGAAGTACTATGGACTCATCTAGAAATTTGATTTTCAATGGTTGATGATCTACCAAAGGTGCTTCCGCTAATTGATCTGCAATTGCTTTCCCCTTGATGGATTTTCTTTCTACATACTCAATATCAAATTCACTGAGAAGAATGACCCATTTGGCTAGTCTACCTATGAGGTTAGCTTTACTAAGTAAATATTTTAGAGGATCAATCTTAGCAATGAGGTGTGTAGTATGAGCCAGCATGTAGTGTTGCATTTTTTTGAAGAAAATACCACTGTGGGGAAAGCCTTCTCTATAATATAATAGTTTATTTCATATGAGACCAGAGTTATACTAATGTAGTAGATAGCCCTTTCTTTGTTGTTATGATCTTCTTGGGCTAATAGGACACCCAGTGATGTATCTATAGCTGAGATGTAAAGTATAAGCGGCTTCGCATGGATAAGAGGCATCAATATTGGTAGGTTTGCAAGATATTGTTTGATTTATATGAACCCCTCATCACATTATTTGTTCCATTGGTAGGACACACCTTTGTGTAAAGTCTTGGTGAATAGTTGTGACTTGTCTGCCAATTGTGAGATTAAGCGCCAGATAGACTGTAATCGGCCTTTAAGTCCTCACATTTGTCTGATATTCCTTGGTGGCGGCATTTACATGATAGCTTGGAATTTCTCAGGATCCACTTCGATGCCTTTTGCAGAGATGATGTAGCCAAGAAATTTTCTAGATGTTACACCGAATGCACATTTCTTAGGATTGAGCTACAAACTAAATAGTTCTATGCGATCCAGTCTAGGACCTAGATCTGCAAGGTGTTTCTCTTTTTAAATGCTCTTAGCTATAGTTTCATCAACATAATCTTCCATTGTTTTATGCATCATGTCATGAAATATAGTGGTGGCGATTCTCTGATATGTAGCACCAGTATTCTTGAGTCCAAAAGGCATTATGTTCCAACAGAAAGTGCCCCATGCACATGTGAAAGTAGTTTTCTCTTGGTCTTCTGGCATGATTTTTATTTGGCTATAGCTAGAGAAACCATCCATTAGTGAGTACATTTCATATCCTACTATCATGTCTACAATCATATCAATATTGGGCATTGGAAATTTGTCCTTAGGACATGCCTTATTCAAGTCTCTGAAGTCTATGTAGACTCAGATAGATTTGTCATGTTTTGACACTAGAACAATGTTAGAAATCATTTCTGCATAGTCAATTTCTCTGATAAATACTACCTTAAGAAGTTTCTCCAATTTAGCTTTAACAATTAGAGCCACATGCAGATGCATTTTCTAAAGCTTTTGTTTAACAGGCTTGACGCCTAGTGCAATGGACAAATGGTGCGTGATTAGATTAGGGTCTAATCCTTGCATGTCTGAATATTTCCATACAAAGTTTATCTTTTTTCTCCAGAATAATGTAATGAATTCCTCTCTCTCTGCCTCATATAATGATTGTGCCAAATGAATGATCTGAGGTTTAGCTTCTGTACCCAAGTTGATTGGTTGAGTTGGTTCATTTAGCAAAGATGATCGTTCTTGGAAATGACTTAGAAGTGTATCAAGTATCTCATCCTTGGGTGCCTCGGAGAGGTTTTCACCCTTGGATATGTCCTTTATTTTGATTTTTTTAGGCTCTGACACTGACACAATGTGGTTTTCACCATCAGAGCACCTATTTTTTCTTCTTTTGATTTTGTGACTAAGATACTTGATATCAGCCCCAGTCATGTTGACACTGTCTTTGCTAGTGGAGGACATTACAGGTTTGACAACATTGAGGTAACAGGCAAGAGTGTAGTCATTCTAGAACATAAGGACTTCATTAGATGGGGAGGGAGAGTTATAGTCTATGAGCTCAGGATGGCAGAGTGAAAGAGAAGTGACAGGTTCAAGTGTGTTCATGGTATAATCATCGAAAGCATGGACTAGCAAGTCGAGACCTAGAGCAATCTCATCGAAAGGTGTAGTCGAATTCCTTTGACCCCTAGCGACCGTAGTAAATGACATGTTAACATCGATGGAATTGGACTCATTTGACCTTAAACTAGACCATTCACCTACTTTGAGAAGGTTTTCATATGTGTGTACTATATTTATATCCCTGTCATAGGTGGCATATGAAAAATCATCAAACTCGTACTCATGAGAGTCTATTTCATCATTAGGTGTCATATCAAGAACATGAGTGAAATCAACCCTTTTTCCCTAGTTCAGATGAGTTCTTCCTAGAACCTCTGCTATGGTTAGATGAGAACCTTTTGACCTAGGTACCTCATCAATGTTTGCAGCATCATCTTCTTCTTATTTAGTGAGAAGTGGCTAGGTTTGCTCCTATTCAAAGTTCTCTTGGAAGTGTGGTGGTATGTACAAATCACCCTAATAACCTAGAGTTATAGTTTGCATTTCTTTCCACTGCTCATAGGTTAATGGAGCAAGTGAAGTAGTCTCATCAGAGTTGCTTTCAGTCTTGACTATACTGACACGTGGTATAAAATCATCTAGCTCAACAAAGAATGCTGCCAGATCTGGAGGAATGGGATAAGGGAAGCAGTCCTCCTCAGAGATGTCTTTGGACTCTTTAGTTTAAGGTGTACCTTCAGGTGTTGGTTGTTGATCTATTTGAGGTACAAATTTGTTTATCCCGAGTTGAAATGTGAGCTTCTTGAAGCCTATACCTATAGAGTCACGTGTTCGTCAACCAATAACTTCAAGTGGTGCAAGGAATCCTTTATGATTCGCACCTATGGGAACATTCCCTTTGTAGCCAAAGTGTTGCATAATAGTCAGATCCTTGCCATAATGTTTAGGTTTTATGTCACAAGGTGTAGTTTTTTGTTGAAATGTATCTTATCCTTTATAGATCCAAGCTCTGATAGCCCTATTTTTATCTTATTATTCTAATGGTATCATGGCCTATACAAAGGTACCACCATATTTTGTTTGAGGAGGAGCTGTAGAAGGTTAAGTGTTCTTAGAAGGTCTCCCATAAGAACATGGAGACAAAGGCAGAGATGTAAGAGATAGCATGGGTTCAATCTAATACCCTCCCATGTTAGTTTCCTTGAGTGCCAGACCCTTTTCCATTTCCTTTAGTTTAGTCTCAAAGAACCCAGTAGACTCTCTGTTGGTGGGCACAAAGATGTCAGCAAATTTCATGAGTGTGTTGCAATCAGAGTGTGTATTAGCAGGTATAGTCACTTCAAATCCTTCAAATGGGAACTTATGCACTGATGGTATGTTAAAGGGACAACCTGCATTTTGTGGATCCATGTCCTTCCCAATAGAATATTGTATGCTAAAGGAATGTCAAGCACTTGACAGATAACATCCCTTTCAATAGGGCCAACCCTGATTGGAAACACAACTAGCCCCTTATATTTTTGTTCTTCTTCATCATAGGCCTTAATATTAATATTTTTATGGGCATCTATGCAGTCTTTTCTGTAGCCTAAATCAGTAAGGAATCTAGCAGAGCAAATTTTAAGGCTAGCACCGTTATCTATGAGGACATGACAAACATGCTTTGGGCCAATCATGATTTCAATGTGCAAGGGGTTATTGTGTGGGTGACTAAAGAATGGTTTTCTTCTTCAGAGAAAGACAAGTAATGGGAGGAGGTCAAGTGACCTACCATGGATTGAAACCAATCAAGATCAAGATATTTTGGTACATTTTCCTTGGCGAGGGATTTCTCAAGGATCTTCCTATGAGAAGGGGAGATTTTTAGCAGCTCGAAGATGTTGATATGAGCATTAGTACATTATAATTGATCTAGTATGTTGTAATTTGCAGCATTAGATGAGGAACTCAATTTTAGATTCTTTTTGGCACGGCTAACAGTAGCTTTGTCTACAGGTTGTGTTGGTGTAGATGTAGAAGGCTCAGGGCCTTTGAGAATGATCTTAGCACAAGTTTGAGTAACAACGTTTGCACTAACCTGAGACTATTCTTGTTCAGAGGGCTGAGGAACATACCCTCACAAGATGAAAGGATTTTTGGGCTTTGGAGCATCCTCCCTTCCCTTGAGAATGACAATGTTAAAGTTTTCAGTATCAACAGGCTCAACCATATTAATGACATTGTCGTTATTGGTGTATGTATAGTTGACCTTGGCATCAGTATTCTTACCTTTAGATGATTCACCTTTCCCATGAGGAGGAAATGGGTCTTTGAAAGCTTGGTGATCTAAGTTCTTATTGTGCCCTCCCACATCAATAACCTCACTATCAATAAGGTCTTGGATCTTGTGTCATAATTGAATGCAGGTAGCTGTCTTGTGACCCTTGTTCTGATGGCAATTGCAATATGTGGATTCATTCCACCAAGATGGTCGAGGTTGTAGATTAAAAGGTCATGAGTTATCCAGAGGAGTGAGTAAATGGTTGTCCAAGAGAGTCTTGTAAATTGCATCAAGAGGTTCTCCTAAAGGAGTGAACTCACGCTTGGGTCTAGGAGCCCAAGGTTTAGATCTAGAAAAAATGTGAGGTACTCGATTTGGATTCTACCGCAACCTGTTTAGTGGCTTTGGCTGCCTGCATAGTGGTAATGAGATTAAAAGAAGCTTTTGAAGGCTTAGGAGTCACATTATCTAAAACTCCATCATTCACAACATTCAATACCTTTTTGGGAAATTTGGGTTTCTCTTTGCTTGAGGAGGAAGACCCTTGTTCATTTTCCTTGTATAAGGTTGGTTCTCCTTTCTTGACCATAAATGTCTCAATTCTCACAGCTTGCTTAATCATGTCATCGAAGGTCAAAAGACCTTGTAGCTATACTTGATACCCAAAGTTGGGAAGAAGATTGTCTAGAAAGATGTCCAACTTTTTTAGATTCATGTATTTTGTGAGAATATCTTGTATAAAGTTGTCTCCATCTCTGGAGAAATGTCAAGAAGGATTCCCCATAATTTTTTTGAAGTTGCAAATATCTTAGATGTGAACTGGATGTTGGATGTTGTGGGAATAGTGTTGTAGAAACAAGTTGGCAATTTTGTCAGAAGTCTTGATGCCAGTTGGTAGCCTAGAGAACCATTCCATAGCTGGCCCTCCCAAACTACGTGGGAAGAGATGCATGAGGTAGGTTTGATCATGTATGAACTCCATAGAGAGAGCCCCAAACTCTCTCAAATGATCTTGGGGATCAAAGGTACCCAAGTATTTATTGTACTTGGGAAGTTCAACTCCTGTAGGAAAAGGAGGCATGCATAGACACTTATCAAACGTGAATGGACAAATGCTTTCCAGCATGAACTATGTAGTGAGTTTGTCTTTATCCTTCATGAGTTGAAGAATTTGTTCTTGCATACTTTCAACTTGTTTTTGTAACTTGGATTTTTTATTTTCTTCCTCTTTAGTGACAAGTGTCTCTACGTTGTAGTTGGAGGGTAACTTAGCCCCTTGATTGGCTAGTTTGAGAAGATATTTCTCTTTTTCCTCAGCTAAGATAATTTCCACCATCTTGCGGAAAATTTTATTGGCATGAGCACCTTCGATATCTGCTTGGGTTATATATATCTCCTCATCATTAGGGGGGTCTTGATAATGGAAATTACCCCTAGTTTTAGAGTGATCATCATCTCTTCTTTGTTCACCTGATAGATTATGGTCTGCCATCTTGCTAGAATGCAAGTGTTCAGTGTGCAAAGACTCTATACAAGGAGGTTGAGTGTCTAGAGGTGTTTTACCTATGGGAACTCTTGTTGTTTTACTAGTGTCAAGTTTAGGAAACAAATCTTCACAATTTGTATGTTCTTCAAACAAAGGGTTTCAAACCTGACTAAAATCCACTGGAAATGATCATTTGACGTAACGGGGATCCGAGGATTCTCCACTACACTCGGACTATGTGAAAAGTTTAGGACAGCTTTTTGCTTGGTTGATGGGTCTACCTCTACCTTGTTTAGTGGCATGTGAAAGGATTGTTTTTCTACTTCAAGTTTTAATAGTCATAGACAAAGATGATACAAGGAATGTGAACTAGGACCACACTTGAAACTATCTCAAGGTAAATGCACAAAAGTGCCAAAAGGTGAAGTATATCCAGTGCGAATTGTCAAAAATAAGGCTCGAACAGCTGAGAGATGACTATTGCAACACAAGATATGATGACATAGTAGAAAGAGAACAAAATATATGAGATGAGACAATTTTAAGAGAGAATCATGTAATTATCAACCCAAGAAATCTAATTGCAGACTGTGTGTAGACGGAAGGTAGGTAAACAGACCCAGAACAGGAACCAAATTTAGTAGAGGTATGCTAGACAGATGGGAAATAGATCACTATTTTGGCAAAATGATACAGGCTCGCATGAAGAAGTAATTTCTCATGCGAAGATTCTCACAGGCTCGCGTGAGAATTTATAGTCCAGAGCAAAAATCACAAAAAAAGGTGACAAACTGGTGAATAAACAACATCAGATTTGCAAAATGTCACACGACAATTGAAAACATGTCACGCAAAGTTTCTCGGAGAATGACACGTAGATGATAGAATATCACATGAGATGTTGCAGTGAAATAGGCAAAATTCTACAGAATCAGACAGTTAGGACCAGATTGGATTTTTTGAGATAGATTATGCTGTGTTCTGATAGAAAGTTCAAATTGCAGATTGTTTTGGACATGATTGAATTTGGCAAGTTGTGTGATTTGACATTTGTTTCTATTGTTTAAATGATTCATCCACACAAAACACATTAAGTAGAATGTTTGTAGTACCATAATAGATACATCACAATCCTAGGTGAGCCAGGGAAGTATCTATTGAATTCCCACTTGAACTGAAGTTCATCCATGCCTACTCATAGCGGACAACTTAGAAGCTTGGAGGCACATGATCCTCCTTACATGTGCACTCACTTCTCAGGCACACCAAGCTTCAAATCCCAAGAGAATTTCTTCCCAAAGGACTGTTGTCTCTACTAAGAGCTGTGAAAGTGTGGGACATCTTAGTCAGTCTCTGACCTCCGTGCCAATAGATAGAGGGATTTTGGATACTATAACAAAGGTTTGTAGTAAGGACATCCATTCAGGTGGTTGTGATCAAGTTATTTTCGCAATAAAGGGGGCTCTCCCAATCCTTTGAAAGAAAGGTTTTCACCTTAACAATGTAGGGACTTTAACACACCACTATGGTACTGGAGGAGATTTTGGTTTCCACAATGAATTCAAACCTATCCATTGTGAGATTAATCACAATGGAATTTTTTATATACCGGTTTGGAAGGGCTTGGCTTTAGCCTATTACCAGTTGGGCAATCCACTCTCACTGGCTCTATTAAAGCACCTGGGAGGTAGCCACTCTAGAAGATTCATATGAATTTCTCTTACACCCAAGATCTGTAAAGGCGAGGGGAGAGGATACATTCATATAGTTCTTTGGAATTACAAAATACAAAACACTTCAAGCATGTAAGACAATGATTCATTTTATGCACCAAGATGAAGCATTTTCTAACTACTAAAAATAGACATGAGAGTTTTGTGAAAATACGCAAGGTCTGAGACAAGCATCCTGCAATAAATATGTTAGTAGTTTGTAATTGCTTCCTTCATTATTAGCATCCTACAAACCACTGTTAAGTTGTTCCAAAAATAAAATCAGAGAAACACAGAAGTCAGGAAATAATAAATGGTTAGAAAAAATGTGACAAGAAATATCAAATAAAGGTCTCTGGTGTCAAAGTTTGCATGATGATTCTTGCAGGCTTGTATGAAGAAGTACAGATAAACTCGCGAATAACTAGAAATTTTTTGTGAGACGCTGTGAAATTTCACATGACATCTCTGATAGAGACATACAAACAGAGCGCAAAAATGAAAATAAGTACAATAAAATGAGGCCAAAAACTAATTTTTCGGCCCCCACGGTGGGCGCCAGAAATGTATATGTTAAATGTGGCCTTCTTATTCAACCATACACTTTAATATAGTCCTTATTCATCAGCCACATATAGAGGTGGAGATGATTTATTCATCCTGCATGCCTGTATGATTCAACTTGTTGCCTCCTATCTAGGCGGGGTTTTGAATGACTCTCAGAACGAGAGTCTCACAACCTAGACCAATCCAAGAATGAAGGATTTTTCTCTATGAATGTAATGCAATTCAAGATTAATCTAAGAATGAAAGATGCAAGATTAATCTAAATGAGATTAAACTATGACATGATTTTGAATGAGATTGCAATGCAACATTATTCTAAGAAAATGAAACTAATCTATTACAAAATGAGAGCTTAATGTAAATGAGATTATGAACTAAAATGCAGGAGCAATTCTTTATTCTAATAATGCATATTATTGAATGAGAAATGGGAGTTCTTTTATAGACTGAGAGTTTTCTCAGAATAGAAAGTTTTCTTTTGAAATAAAACAGATAAAAAACCAGTTCAGATTAGCAAGTTTTCTTTAAAAGAAAGCAGTGAACTATTTTCTCTTTGTTTTTAACTGTTTTCTTTCTTGATTTTAACTGTTTTCTTTCTCTTTAAAGCATAGTTAATTCAAATTTTCTATTTCTAAACTGCAGAGAAGATTTTTGAGAGAATATTTAATTAAATAAATAGAATATGAACTCATAAATGTGTGTTTCTCAATTATCTGAATAATTAAATTCAATTATTGAAATGAGGATATTTATTTAATAATTAAATATTTTTTAATTCCTTTTTATGTGTTTTAGCTAAAAGGGGTGAATTTAATTTAATTAAAGTGCTAGGACTTTATAATTAAATTAATTCAATCATGGGGTTTATTTAGCCAATTGATATTTTAGGAATTAAATATAATGTTATAATTAATGCATATTTAGAATTTTCTACATTTGACACTTAGGTCAGGTAGTCACTCAAAACTCAGAATTTCCTAGCACAATAGGACTTTGATGATTCAGAAGAATGAAAAATGCAACAAAATTGGTTAGGGTTGCAAGATGTCAATTTTTGGGTGTTACAATATGTATATGTATATAAAAAACAAAGCTCATAACAGGGTCATGTGGTGCTCAAACAATGAGCTCATAAACAATGCATGATGCCCTAGCTTGCAACCCGCGATCCATCAAGACATTTCCTCATGAAAAGATCATAAACGGGGAGTACCACATAGTGAATATCAACAACGAAACAAATAAAGAGAGATCTAACACTTCACACAATGCCTTGAAGGTAATAGCAATGATGCCCTAGCTCTCAAAGCTCACGGGTCATCAAGCATTCCATATGCAAAGATGTAAACAATGCTTGTATTAAAAAGTGAGCTAATAAACAATGCATGACGCCCTAGCCTGCAACCCACAAGCCATCAAGACATTTCCTCATGATATGATCATAAACGGGGAGTACCACATAGTGAATATCAACAACAAAAAAAATAAAGAGAGATCAAACACTTCACACAATGCTAGCTTGAAGGTAACATTAACGATGCCCTAGCTCTCAAAGCTCACGGGTCATCAAGCATTCCAAATGCAAAGATGTAAACAATTACAGTATTAACATTCATATTGTGCCATTAAATCAAAAAATACCATCAAAATGAAATTGAGTTAATGAGAAGACAAAGCTCTAATGCCTACCTCAAGTCGTGGCTGCCATATACCAAGATGCCAATCAGCTTCTACAGTATGCCCTCTTCGCGCACGATGGTATGCGATCACGCTAAATTAGAAATGAGCCTTTCTTTTTTTTTTTTTTAATAATCATGTGGGTGTTGCAATCATGACTGTACCATCGCTATTATGACAGTGTCAAGGGCACTTAGAAAAAAAAACAAAAATACATACAAATGGTGGTGCCGTCTCAAATTGGGGTCAAAATTTGACCCCAAATATTGTAGTGACTTGTCAAGGATGATTTAACATCTATTGAAGATATTCCAAGTGATGATCAGCTAGTCATGATAGCCCTAAATGGGTTTACTAAATTTTGAGATGTCTTTGTTCAAGTTTTCAGTGGATGAGACACCTTACCGAGTTGGGATCGACTATGGAGTGATTTCACTCATGAGGAGTTTAGACTAAGTCTTGTTAATGGAGCCAACAACAAGAGTGAGAAAAGTGAGGTGGAACAAGAAAATTTTACCCTAGCGGGTAAGGGGAAAGTAAAGAAGGGGTCTAGAAAAGGATCAAATTCACAAAGTAAGAAGAAGAAGAAGGACCTATCTAAGGTCAAGTGCTTTGGTTGTTAGGATTTTGGCCATTATGTCAGCGATTTCCTACAAAGGAAGGGTAAGAAGCAGGTGGCAGCTTTAGCAAGTGCAAATGAGCTCTCTAGTAGATTGGAGGATGAGTTCACACTCATAGCTTGCATGATTAGCTCAACCTCATAGAGTGTTTGGTACATAGATAATGGGGTGTCATTTCATATGATAGGAGTTAGAGAGTACTTCTCTATTTACAAGGAGGAGAACACCAGTATCAAGATTTCTATGGGAAACTTGTCCAAGCTCAACTCAGTTGGGAAAGGGAATGTTCAGTTTTAGAGGGAAAATGGGAAGGTGATTCCCATTCATGATGTGTTGCATGTGCCTGGATTAGGTATGAATTTTGTTTCTATATCTGTCCTTCAAGATAAAGGGTATAATGTTCTCTTTAGAGGGATGCATGTTTTGATTAAGCATAAAGATTGGAAATCACCTGTATCTATAGGAGTTAGGAGCGGTCGCCTTTATAGATTGCAGTTTGATACTCCTAAGGCACTTGTGAGAAATAGTAATCCTAGAGATCTTGGAGAGGTATGACATAGGAGGATGGGCCATATACATCATGGAGCACTCAGGTTTCTTCATGAGACAGTGAAAGGTGTTCCTGAGATGAGCACAAAGCATGATGATGTGTGTAAGGGATGTGTGTTGGCAAAGTTTGCGAAAGCATCTTTTCCAAGGAGTGACTCCAGATCTGAGGGTGTTCTTGATCTAGTACATTCAGATGTAGGTGGACCAATTTTGATGAAGTCTCTTAGAGGATATGAGTACCATGTTACTTTTATTGATGATTTCTCTAGGAAGACCTTAATATACATCTTGAAGACCAAGGAAGAGGTTTTTAGTCACTTTCAAGAGTTCAAGGCTCTTGTGGAGAACTCGACAGGAAGGAAGATAAAGGTTCTTTAGTCAAATAATAGAGGCGAGTACAAAGGAAATGAATTCTAGGAATTATGTACTAGGGAAGGAATCAAGAGAGAGTAGACTGTTCCTTACAATCCGCAGTAAAATGGAGTTGCTGAAAGAAGGAACCAGTCCTTATTAGAGGCATCAAGGGCTATGGTACATGACCAAGATATGCCTGGCTACCTATGAGTAGAGGCATGTAGTATAGTGGTGTACATACAAAATAGGGTTCCACATAAGGTACTAGGAAAGATGACACCAGAGGAAGCTTTCACAGGAAAGAAGCCAGATGTCGGTCACTTTAGGATATTTGGAAGTTTGGCATATTGTCATATTCCAGGTGACACCCATACTAGGTTAGATTGGACTGCAAAGAGGGGGTACTTTTTTGGGTACAATGAAACCTCAAAGGAATATAAAATATTTATTCCAGCGACTAGAAGGATTGTAGTTAGAAGTGATGTTATGTTCATGGAGGATAAGGCTTTTAGATGGTCTAAATATTTGCTAGTAGAAGATCAAAGTAAGCAGTTGATAGAAGCTCCAAGGGTAGCTCAACTGAGTCAAGGGAAACAAAGCTCAAGTACAATTACTAGTACAAGTGTAGGCTCAGGTGATGAGAGTTCTCAAAGAATGGAGCAACCGGTGCAATAGGAAATGCATCAAGAAGATATGGAGGTTGATATATCATCCTCTACAATTGGCAGCTGGAACCATGAGGTTCAAAAAAGGGATACTCAGGAGTTTGTGGGAACTCCAAGGAGGATTACAAGATCAAGGAAGAAACTAGCCAAGTTTAATGACTATGTGGCTTTAGTTAGTCAGTTGGTAGATAGTCAGCCTTCCAGTTATCAGGAAGCTACTTAGCATAAGGTTTGGCGAGATGCAATGGTTGAGGAATATACCTCAATAATGCAAAATGATGTGTGGGAGGTAGTGCCTAGACCAATAGATAGGGCAGTGGTTGGATAATGTTGGATCTATAAGATTAAGCACAGTGCAGATGGTAGAATCAAGAAATACAAGGCAAGGTTCATGGAAAAGGGGTTCTCTCAAAAAGAGGGAATAAACTATGAAGAGACATTCTCTCTTATGGAAAAGTATACTTGTATTTGAGCTATAATCTCATTTGTAGCACAAATGAGATGGCAGATCCATTAAAAGGATGTCAAGACAACATTTCTTAATGGTGAGTTCAAGGAGGAGGTATACATAGAGAAACTAGAAGGCTTTGTAGCACACAACAAAGAGACCTACATGTTTAGATTGAAGAGAGCTTTGTATGGGATTAGATATGTTTGAGGTGAAGGTATCAAGTTGATAGGATATACTGATGCAGATTGGGTAGGTAGTACAATAGACAAGAGAAGTACTTCAGGGTGTTGTTTTAGTTTGGGATCGGGAGTTGTCTCTTCGTTTAGTAGGAAGCAGAAGTTCATGGCATTGAGTTCTACAGAAGAAGAATACATAGTAGCTATCATGGAGACATGTGAAGCTATATGGCTTTAGAAGTTGATAGTGACCTTGTTTGGTCAGAGAGTTGAGACTACTGTGATACATTGTGACAATCAGAGTTGCATCAAGTTGTCTAAGAATCTAGTTTTTCATGACAGGTCTAAACATATAGACATCAAGTATCACTTCATGAGAGATTGTGTACAATGGGGGATTGTTTAGCTATAGTACATACCTACAGAGGAGAAGGTAGTAGACATTCTTACAAAGGCATTGGGGAAGGCAAAACTCATCTTCTTCAGAGATAAGTTGGGTGTCCTGCAAAAAAACTTCCTCGCTAAGAGGGAGTGTTAGTTTGTTAGCTTGGATAGCTATCCCACCATTTTCTAACAATAGGTAATTAATTATTAATTATTTTTTTGATTCCCCTAGGTGACAACTTGCACTTAATTTTTTGATTGGTTGTTGGGTTGTAATTTATCTCATCCGATGATTGAGAATTGATCTTAGTTGTTGGTTTACCAACCAGGGTAGTATAAAAGGGGGTCTAGGGGAATTTGGAGAGATATTGCATAACATCAAAAAGTGAAGAGAATTTATAGTGTTAGAAAATGAATTTACAGTTATAGGAAATAGTCTTACAGTTTTAGCAAGGGCACAATGATAGCATTGGGGATAGTAGTGGAGGAATATCAGCAGGAGGAGTTAGGAGATTGTCTGAGTTCTTCCAGTGAGAGGAAATGAATTTTGTATCTCTTAATTTGCTGAAGATTAATATATATTTCTCATCTACAGTACTATTTTTCCATTTGGGGTTTTTCCAGGGATGATTTGTCCAAAAATATTGTGTTATTGTGTTGCATATTTCTTTCTAAATTTTTATTGGCGAAGTTGCAGTTGTGTTATTTTTTGATATGAGTTGTGAATTTGTTTTCAGCAGTTAAATAATCTTTATAAGATAGGAGATTAATAATTAGTGACTGTAATAGATTTTTTATATTTTCCATCACAAGCTATAAGAAAATTCAAAACAAAAACAAAAACCAAAATAAAATAGAAAAATCAATAGAATCTAGGAAAGATAATAAATGCATGTTGATTTTACAATTGATTGATTCATTTGTACTTGATAAGTATTTATAATTTTATTTTGATCTTAAATTGAAATTTTGGATTGAACCCTAATTATAAATTTAATTAAGCCCAGAGATTTTATATCATAATATTAGATAAAGGAAATGAAGTTGAAGAAATTAGATTACTTACAAAAATATAATGACAAATGAAAGTACAGATAAAATGGAAATAATGAGATACAATCTCATGAAATGAAATGATCCACATATTTTTACAAAATGGACTTGTTGAAAAGGCTATTATTTGAATCAAATGCAATTAGCATGCATAAAACCAAATTCTTTTCCAGTGATCTCCCCATCCATGCAAATGGGAGCTTTCAAATATAGTATGGACATGCATGAACGCATAATGGCTCAAATATTTTAGTTAGAAATGTTCTTGTAGATGCATGCAAGACGTGAAAATAGAGACATACCACCTCAAAATATATAAAATTTCAAGAAAATATGAGCAGGTGCAAAGCCTCATTCAACAACCTTTTGTTAGGATCCTCCCTACCTGTGATAAAATGCGAAAGAAAAAACAATAGAATCTTCGGCTGAAACTTTTGTTAACATACTGATTATGCAAGAGACTTTTTATTTGAGCCACCACTTAGTCTTTCTATTATGATTGATATGAAGCTCTAACCAAGGCTTTTGGTTATAAGAAAACAATGGAAGTGAGTTGGAAGTGAGTTGAGCATCCCTTATGTTCTTGGTTACAATTAAATATAAATTAGTGCACAAAACCTAGTAGGGAGTGGTTAGGATAAATTTTATGCTGGATTGGGTGTTCTGGGGTGTAGAAAGACTTTCCCTAGGTTTTGGATTTTTTTGGTCAATCCATTCTTGAGTACTTGCTTCAGAAATCAAAAATCAGACGTAAATAGGTCTATTAGGTCTCTGAATCTTGCAGGTGTATAGGAGTACAAAATTGGAGTTGGGATCTTGTGCGTGGGATAATGGGTACCTGTTAGAAAACCACCAACACTTCAATAGATCATTGTTTTAGTAACTTAGGGTTAGTAAAAGCATAAAAACACATAAAACCCTCTAAGGCGACCTATTGCCTTCTAATCTAGGAAGAGTATGAACACCACTATATCAGCCCTCAGAATATAGTGATGAAACAGTGACCAATACCACCTAAATACGAAGGATTTGAGTTAAAATGAACTAAAATGGTGAAACAAGCATGCTTCTAAGCTATGAAAGATGAAATGAAACTAACAATTAGTATTTGAAATGAAATAGCTTATGATCTAGCATAAAAATAGCAGCATAACAATGCAAAAATGATCTAAGAGGAAGGCTTCTTTGCTCTCAAAACATGCTCCTATTTATAGAAGAAATGGGAGAGAGAGGGGG
>MU223155.1:2588096-2606436 GCA_018584345.1 Thuja plicata
AATGCTCTCTTACAACTTTGTCCCCTCCTTTGAAATATTGAGCCACTCAATATTTATGGCAATTTTGACTTAAAATTAGCCATCCCTTCAAAGCCATGTGTCTCCTATGTGGCTCTTATGTGGATGCAACACAGGTGCCACTTCATCCAAGCCTCATCCTCTCTCTAGAAACTCTATAAATAGAGGCCTTCTCCTCTCATATTTTCATATCTCAATTTGCATTGTTATCATGCTAGTATTGTCTTAGAGTTTTCATAGTTATTTTCATGCTAATGCTCTTAGATGTTAGTTTATGCTTTCAATAGTTTAAATCATCTAGAAGTTACATGTTAGGTTCTTAATTGGTAAATGAATCATAGTTTTTCTATAAGACTTTCATATCATCTTCACTTTCATAAGTTAGATTATCACTTTTGAAGAAGATTTGAGACTAGTTCTTCATACTAGCTCTTGAATCTTTCTTCTTATTCTCATATTTCTTGCATATTTGCATTGGGATCCATAGTATTTGTGTGTTTGAGAGAGCTCACTCACATCTAATCTAAATAAGAAAATCAAAATGAGTAGAATAGGGTGCTTCATTTACTCATTTTTAGCTTAATCCGATGTTAGTTGGCATTCTTGTTGTTTGCTTTGATCTCTTACATGTTTCTTTGAAATGACATATGTGCTAACCCGCTAATGTTTGCATGTTTGAGCTTGCTCCCAACAGATTGAAGAATTCCATCTACACATTCTGGCACGCCCGGTGGGACCCACGTCCCTAAAAATTCTTGCTTCTTGTCTAATTCTTTCAAAATTTGTCTAAAACACGGATCAGCATCTCTGAGACACACACAGAGGCATTTGCGCAAATGTCGGTTCCTCTTGAACCGTCGTTCCGCGTCTATGCAAACTGGTGTCTCTGACCTTAATCGGCGTCTCTGCCTGATGTTAATTTTTTGAGATTTTATTGACCCTATTGCTCATTTATCAAGTTTGTTTGTGTTTCTTACTGCTTTTTAATATTTGATCATTCTATTTTTTAGCAGAAGTTAGTTTTACAAGCAGTCATAATGTCAAAATTTCATTAAAAGGAACACTCTTTCTTGATAAATCATTAAGAAATAATAGTTTTTAAGGGGTCAATTAGTTGCAAAATAGGTTTTTGGATAAGTTTGAAAGCTAACTAAGAAGCAAGGGTGGCTTATTGTATCACTTTTGTGCTATGTTTTGTGTTTGCAGGCAAATCAACATCTTTGAAAATGCTAGTTCATGAACTAGCGTCTGCGTTTCACAAATCAGCGTCTACGAAGAATCAATGTCTGCAGCATGTAAATCAGCGTCTGCGTCTGGTATAATCAATTTCTATTTTCTGGTTATTTCACTGCTACTGTCATTTCTGAACCAGAATATAGAATCGACGTCTGCACCCTGAACTAGCGTTTACACTCTGACAGATTTTTATTTTATGTGTGGCTAACAACTTTTGAATGGTTTTTGTGCTAATGATTTGCAAAGATTACTTTTCAAACTGCTAATTGGTTGTTTGTAGCACCGTTGGTCAAAGACACTAAAAATGAAACTACTCACATTGTCTTGCAGGTTTCCTTGATCCAAATCAACCAAATGATCATGTCTGCAAATCTTTTCTAGGCACTTAGACTTAATTAGGAAGATCTTTTGATTAATCCTAAGTGAGTGTTAGGGGATTATGCTCTCTTCTCTTTTGGGGAAGATCAAAAACCTAGACACACTTACTTTGTGTTAAACAAATAGATTTTGGGGAACAAACAACTTGTCTTGTGTGCTTGTGGAGAAAACAACGTTGGATAGGAGATTATGCTCTTTTCCCCTTGTGGGAAAATCAGAAATCCAGACCCTTCTTGTCGCCAATCCTATTTATTTCCAAGTTAATCCTTTTAGTTGGGCCTACCAGTTGAGGGAAAAATCTCTTGGGAATGACCCACGTGAGAACGAGGTGTAAGCCACACCACTCCAACTCACATAAATCAAATTTACTCCTTGGGGTTAAAGCCTCGAGAGTCGATTGGCATCTAAGCTTATACTCAGCTCTTGTCTAGCTTAAGTGCGGCCTCATGGTCTCAATCACATTTACATGACCACTTTTGCCAAGACGCTCTATGGGGCTATACGCCTGAATTGTACTTGCATGGACATAGAGGATACAATCGAACAGAGATCCATACTAAATACTTTAAGCATAGAAGCTACACGACTCACCTCCGAATGGTGACTTATTATAGTGCGAGGGGAGGGAAAAATCTCCCCCCAAGATCCCCATCATATGTGTCCCAAGGTATTGTGTTACGAAAGAGATCTTCGTTGCACGGCAACAATACCTGGAAAAAGGAAAAAACATGGGTGCCCTTTCGGGGGTGACATTGCTGTGTGAGCTGACGGACTACCAAGCAATGGGTCTATAATATTTCATTGAAGCCAATTCCTTAGGTAGATTTGTACTTGAAGTGTTTGAACAACATTGATAAATCCAAAACACAAACGATATCTAGCATTCAAGTTTGTCACATGCTTGTATCCTTAAAGGTTGCTTTGTCCCTTGTCGGATTGTTTTCAGACACATGCTTGTAATTTTCTGGTTTTTGATTTTGTTGAAATTGGTTCTTGCTATAGAACAATCCTATTGGAAAATCAGAACGCGATCAAGCTTTTTGCCAGGTTATCAAAACAAACATTTTGGTCTTTCATAACATATGTCCTAAGAATCTCAAACTAATTCATCCAAGATCAAGATCTACTTATAGGACATGATCGATTCCAAGAAACACAAGAAGGTAAAAACTCCATTATCCCCCGTGCAAAGAGAACAAAAGAACACAACCTGAGAGGCTACTAAGTATCAACACATTGTCGATTCCATTAAGAAAGAAATCCATAAGCGAGGAGAATTTGAGAAAGTGATCTATAACAAAAAAGTTGCTCATTTCATGAGCAAATATCATCTAAACTCTGCCTTTGTTGGATATGAACAATATGACTAGTTGGTTTTTCACAACAAACACAAGTTCCTCCTCTTCTTAAGCTCACTTAGCTTGCATTTTAAAGACCTCCCTTAGGTTTTCACCTTTAGGAGCACACCGCACACTCATTCTTGCATGATCTTGTATTAGTCAAATCAATCCATAATCAACCCAGTGTCATCTTAATCATAATCCAACACATTCTTGATCACACACCTCACTTAGTATTGCATACCCTTTTGGAGTTGCTAGAAACCCACATCTTAATCAAGCCTCATTAGTCCTTAAACTAAACATTGTTATAGGATAATCCCTTTTGTCTTTTGCAACCTCATCACCTTGATCAAAAGGTTGGTTGGCATTAGCAAAGAATCTCGTCTGCCGAAGACCACAAGTCTGTCTTAGGTAGATAATCACACCCACTTGATCCTACACTAGGGAAAGAAACCCTTAATCCTTGCATGTATCAAGTCATCCTTAATCCATAGAAGCACATCCATCATCTTAAAGAACATCCTAATCCTAGTGTCATCATCCTTAGATTCCTAGGTACATATTTGCATACATCTTGCATCTCATATTCCTTTAGGATAATCATTTCATGCCACCTATCACACGAGCCACTAAGAAGAGGAAGAACATGGATCCTAATCTTGCTGCTAGCTCATGTAATCCTACGACTGAGAACACCAACACCATAGTCACTTATGCACCTCAACCCAATGATCAAGTCGAACATATCTGGGTAGACACTAGTGAAACTCCCACTCTAAGTGCCGTGGAAACTTTTATCAATCATCCAATGCTTGTCCACATGGTAAATGCCATGAGTGGACGTAACAACAACCAGATACTCTTGGACATCCAACAACAAGGACTTCAACTTCCACCTTGGATTATACCCACACTTGCTACATGGCCTATGGTACCTCTAGGGGAACATCCTTATCCCATTAGAAATGAAGTTTCCGATCCACTACAATGAGCCTTACAAGTGGGAACTCTTCTTGCGCAAGTCGTTCATCCCTCTATTTCACCTTCTATTATGCACACAACACCTACACCTACCATAGAAGTCCCACCTCTTGGTGCCACATTAGCACCACAAATAATACCCCCCATCACTATGAAAACACCTCCACAAGCCACAGTTGCTCCTCCTTCACAAGAAATCCCAACAGTCGTTGCAAACTTTCCACCACCACCACTAGTTAGCACACAACAAACCACCATTTCATTTGTTTCCACTCAACCCATTCAAAGTGCTACAACTAGTTTGCAACATTAGAGCACCCAAATATCCATGCCTATTTCACCTTTTTTTACTACAGGCATGCCACCTACCAACGCTTATAACCAACCCTTATTTCCACAAGGGTCCACTTTTCCTGCTCCACTAGCAACACAATCATAATGAATGATAGCAGCTCCATCCCAAACATTGTTTACTCCAAATCCCCCCATCTTGCAACCATCCATGAATCCCTTCGTCATACCCCAAATTCCCATCCAACCTGTCCAAAAGCAACCTATCCAACAACAACCTATCCAACAGCAGCAACAACAACCTATCCAACAACAACCTATCCAACAGCAGCAACAACAACCCATCCAACAACAACCTATTCAACAACAACAAATCACCAACCCATTCACATCCCAAGCGCAACAACAACCAATCAATCCCTTTGCAGTTGCACAACCTACTTTTCAAACTACACAGCCAGCACAACCACAAACACAGGGGGTAAATCCCTTCATGGTACAATCACCACAATAGTTTGCTAGTCCTTTTGTCCAACCCATGCAACAACATTCTACCAGTTATATAGCCGTACCATCTTCCACTGAATCACAAGCAATTCCTCCTCCACAACAAGCTCTTACTGGGGGCATCCTGCCATAAAGCACCTATGTGGGTGCCCAACAAACTCATCCCGCTTACCCAATGCCACAACAAATACAAGCGTATTTTCAACAGTTGCAGCAATCCTATCAGACATTGGCACCTCCTCTACTACAATATTCTACTCAACTCTAGCTTCCACCATAGCAACCCGTGTATGTTGACCAGCAACCAGCCTACCAAACACCACAATATCCTCCATATTCACCATTTGATCCATATCAGGCACAAGGGAATCCTACAATTATGATCAACAATCCTCCCCCGCGAATTAATCCTGAATGGGAGGAAATGAAGAATGCTCTTAAGGAGCTAAAAGCCGGGACCGAAGCCAAAACCTTCAAGTTTGAAGAAGTATGTCCCTATCCATTTGAATGATCCATCACTGCTATACCCTTTCCCAAACACTTTGAGACTCCAAAATTTGATAAATATCGGGGGAAAGGTGATCCTGTGAGCCACGTAAAAGAATTCTACATGGCCTGCCAAGAAGTGGCTTACAATGATAACTTTCTTATGAGACTATTTACCAATAGCTTAGGGGGCACCGCCCTTGAGTGGTTTTACAAAATCCCTTATGGCATAGTCTCTACTTTCACAGAGTTATCTGAAAAGTTTGTGTCCCAATATGCGCATAATGTTGAAAATGAACTCTCGCTCCTTGACCTATGCAATTCCAAACAAAAGGGAGGAGAGAGATTGGCTGATTATCTTTAGTGCTGGCAAGAGATTACCACAAAGTTGTCTTACCAACCTCCCAAACAACATCTTATCAAGATTTTCATTAACAACTTGCATCCTATGCTTGCTTATCACATGCGTATGAATTGTATACAAACTTATCACGATATCAAGATCAAAGGTATGGATCTTGAACGAGGCCTTGTAGAAGAAGGAAAAATTAAACATTACAAAGAATCCCAGCCTGACAAGCATCACAATGATTGATCATGATACTGGAACAAGAACAAGAACGTGGTCACAGATGGTGCCACTGATACCAAACATGTTCAGGTGGTGGTAACTAGTTCTAATGTGCCAACCCAAACCTATCAACAAACTCAAGTATTGTATCCACAATCTCCTCACATGTATCAACAACCTTCTCTCATGTATCCTCAACCACAATATCAGAAAAACATATGCCCTCAAGGTGTGCCTACATATCCTCCTCTAGGGACAACCCATCAACACAACTATCAAGGTCCTATGAATCATACAAATGCAATTTTAGTCCCTTAGGGACAACAATGACCTTGCACTTCACATGTGCCACAATGCACATTTACTCCTCTGGGTAAACCTATCGATGTCATCTTCCGCAAGCTGGTCCAAGCAAACCAAGTCATATACCCCAAAACACAGCCATTTGATGACTCAGCTCCTAAGCCTGCTTGGTATAAAGACAATGAATACTGTGAATACCACCGTATTAAGGGACATACCACTATTAAATGCATGAAACTAAAAAATTATATCCAAGATCTTATTGACCATAAGGAGATCAAAGTGGATTCCCTTGCTCAACCATCGCCAAATGCAGGCCTAAAAATTTATCAGAATGCATTTCCTAAACACACTTCCGGTACAGGTCCAGAAAATCCTACTCAGTCCTCTAATCAAGAAAAAGGTAAACAAGCAGAAAGTGCCAATTGAAAAGATTATACCAACACTTATATCAATTATGATAATCTCATTGGCTGCATATCCCAAGTTCAGTCCTCTGTCAATGTCATCCATGTTAGAGGTGCTGATAACCAATGCGCAATCACCACTCAAAGAGGTAGAATAATAGTTGCAGTTGCTGGTCCTGCCCCATCTTCTGGGACCCAATACAATATTTTGGAACACCTAGGGAATACTCCAGCCCAAATATCCATCTTGTATCTTCTCCGCACATCGCCCACCTATCAAGAAATCCTCAATAAAGCCTTACAAGAATCCCATGTTCCTAGTGACATCAACCTCACTGAGTTTCAAAACCTTGTCGGACACCTATCTACATCCTGTGGGGTCTCCTTCAGACCAACAGACATCCCCTCTAACAAAATTGACCATAATCTCCCACTCCATATCGCTGTCATGGTTAAAGATTTTGCCATCAAACGGGTCATGATAGATAATGGATCAGCCCTAAATCTTTGTACTCTAAAATTCATAAAGCAATTGGGCTGCACCGAGGCTGATATCACAAATGAGGTCATCACAATAAAAGCATATGACAACCTAGAGCGTACTTTTGAAGGCACCATTATCCTACCCATCCAAGTGGGTCCGGTTATCCAAGAAACATTATGTCATGTTGTTGATCTTGACCTTCCCTATAACATCCTCCTTGGATGCCCATGGATTCATTCTATGCAAGCCGTCCCATCCACTTACCATTAGTGCATCAAATTCCCATACAAAGGCACTGAGATCACCATCCACGTAGATCCCAAACCCTTTGCATAGTGCAATGCGTTGGAAGCATCCTTTCCACACTCCACTCATTGTCCCAGGATTGATATTGGATCCTCTATCGCCAGCTCATCTCAAACCCATTCAGATCCAGAGACAATCCTCTCCTCCACTTTATCCATGGTCAAGATAAACAATAGAGGATGTGGTGAGTACACTTTATCTGATGCCTTTGCATTTGGAGCACTGCCTGTTGAACCACACACTCAAGGCCGTCGGCCTAATTTAAGCAAAATAGAAATAGGGACAACTAGGACACTACAATTTGGGCCTACTACTTTTGTATCACAAGGTGCTTTGGGTAGCTTGGAAATAGAACCAAACATTAATCAATGGATATATAAGGATCCACCACCCCAGGATACAATTCGGCTGAATTATTTCAAAGACAAGTACCCCACAACACACAAATTAGTGACAGAAAGATGGAATTATCAAGGAGGTGGCCTTGGTTATAAAGAACAAGGAATAAAATATCCTATTGTACCTGCCCGATTAGAAAAGCATCTAGGCCTTGGTATGGGCTCTAACACGACTTGGAGCACCAACGAATTCATCCATTATTCCTCGTGTCAACCCCTGGGCAAAATTGTTGACATCGAAGACATCCCGGAAGAGAAAATTGTGCAAGCCTATGACGATGAAACTTTCCTGGGTAATGCTATCTTGCAGCAACTCTCCATCCTCTTCATTGACCTTCCCCTCCACCATCCTGAACTCATAGACTGGAACCAACCAAGTTTCGTACACTTTGATGAATTCCAAAGTGAGGATGCGCTCCTACGCTTTATGGGAGCAATCGAGAAAAGTAGTGACTGGGGGCAAAATTCAACCTGTGTCTACAAGTTGGATCCAAAGGCATACTTTGGGGAAGAGGAAAAATTTAGCCGCAAAAATGATATAGAAAATCAAAATAAAAAAGAGAAAAATTGATCCTTTAGTGAAAACCCCTCTAGGGTGCTAGCCGATCACAAAAAAGTAAAAACAAAGGGAATATCTTCTGGTAAAAACCTCTTTGAGGCACCAAAATATGAAGATTTCCTCTTCCTCTTATCTGAGATTACAAACTGGAATAGTCATCGATACTCATTGAAGAGAGAAAACCTGTCAACTTGGGTACCAAAGAAAATCCTGCCATCACATACATAGCAACATCTCTATCTGAAGCAGAAGAAAGTGATCTTATCACTTTACTCAAAAAATCCATCAATAAGTTTGCATGGTCTTACTCCCACATGCTGGGGTTAGATCCCAACTTGGTGGTTCACCATCTAGCAGTGGACCCAAACATCAAACCTATCAAGCAAAAGCTTAGAAAGATGCATCCTAAAGTGGCATTACTCGTCAAAGCGGAGCTAGAAAAATTGCTCCATGCCAAGATCATCCACCCCATTGATTATTCTAACTGGATTTCCAATATGGTGCCCGTAGATAAGACAGATAAATCAATCAAGATATGCATAGATTTTAGAGACCTCAATAAGGCATGTCCTAAGGATGATTCCCCCTTGCCAAATATAGACATGATTGTAGATCTCACAATAGGACATGAGATGTTGTCACTCATGGACGGCTTCTCTAGATATAATCAGATCCGCATTGCAGAAGAAGATCAGCATAAGATGACATTCACAACTCCTTGGGGAACCTTTTGCTATAATATGATGCCTTTTGGCTTAAAGAATGCTGGGGCAACCTACCAAAGAGCAATGACTGTCATTTTCCATGACATGATCCACAAGATCCTTGAAGACTATGTGGATGATATCTTGGCCAAATCAGTGAAAAGGGAAGACCACCTGGATGTTTTGGAATGTGTCTTTGATAGAATTGGACAATATTGCTTAATGCTCAATCCTAAGAAATGTGTCTTTGGAGTCACATCAGGGAAACTCCTAGGGTTCACTGTATCAAGACAAGGCATTGAAATTGACCCAAAGAAAGTAAAATCTATCATGGAGATGCCTCCACCAAAAACACTCTGACAGCTACGTAGCCTCCAAGGAAAGCTACAATCTATGCTCCGCTTCATCTCTCAACTAGCAGATAAGTGCCAACCATTCACTCATCTCCTGCGCAAAGACAACACATTCAAATGGGATCCTCAGTGTCAGAAGAGCTTTGACAAGATCAAAGAATACTTGGCCAATCTACCCATCTTGGTACCTCCTGTACCTAGTTGCCCACTCATTTTATACATTTCTGCTACCACTATAGCACTAGGGGCACTCCTTGTGCAACTGAATGATGAAGGCAAAGAAAGGGCCATATATTATATTAGTCAAACTTTGGTGGGTTATGAGCTCAACTATTCTCCTATGGAAAAAGCATGTCTGGCAGTGGTCTTCGCCACTCAAAAAGTTTGCCATTACATGCTTAGTCATACAACAAAGCTCATTTCAAAGGTAGATCCTCTCAAGTATCTACTCTCCAAGACTACACTTACAGGCCGAATGGCCAAATGGGTTATGTTGCTAAGTGAATTTGATATCCAATATGTTGACAGAAAAGCCATCAAGGGGCAAGTCATTGCCGATCAGTTGGCTAAAGCACCATTAGTAGATGCATATCCTCTGATCACAGAATTTCCAGATGAGCACTTGTATATGGTAGAAGAACAACCAACATGGCAACTCTACTTTGATGGGTCCTATACAGCTCGTGGTGCAGGGGAAGGAATACTTTTTGTCACACCTCAAGGTGACTACATCCCCATGTCATTCAAATTGGGATTTTCCTGCACAAACAACATTGCAGAATATGAAGTGCTCATTGTAGGACTCTGCATGGCCATATAATGGAACATCACAGACATCCAGGTTTTTGGTGATTCCCAACTCATCATCAAACAAGTCCTAGATGAATATCAAACCAAAGATGATAAATTGACACCATATAAGCAGATGGTTGACAGGCTGAAAGAACACTTCCTCCACCTACAAATAACACAGGTACCACACCTATAGAACAAAGCTACTGATGAAATGGCCACAATTGGCTCCCTTCTTGAGATTCCTCACGAATCTACACAATACAAATTCTTAGTTGAGCCACTATATGATCCTGCTTACGAGAATGATGAATCAAATCACGTATGTGTCTTGGTTGGTCCCAAGTCCCTATGGTACCACGACATCCAAGCTTACCTACAAAATGGTATCATATCTCCCCATCTCACTGCCAACCAATGCCAAAACTTTATCTGAAGAGCATCCCATTATACCCTCGTAGCTAATACCCTATATCATCGAGGCTATCACAATATACTCTCCAGATGTTTAGATGAAAATGAGGCCACCCAGGCTTTATAAGAGGTACATGCTAGAATCTGCGGTGCCCACACGAGTGGCATGGTCCTAGCCAAGCAACTTTTACGTACAAGGTGCTACTGGCCTACAATGGAACGTGACTCTTGTGAGTTTGTCAAAAAGTGCTTACCTTGTCAACAGCATGCTAATTTGATCCATGCTCCTGCTCAAGACCTCAGACCTATTGCGCCTCCTTGGCCTTTCTCTTGTTGGGGTTTTGACCTCATTGGTAAGATTACTCCCCTCTCTTCTGAAGGCCACAAATACATAATCATAGCTACGGAGTACTTTACAAAGTGGGTCAAAGCAATTGCACTCACACTCACTACTGGTGTCCAGATATCCAAATTCATCCTCTACCACATTGTCTGCCATTTCGGCATACCCTCCACCATTTTCACAGATTACGGTACACCATTTGAAAATCAACATGTCAGTGATCTTTGTGCTCACCTCCATATCCATTATCATTTCTCTAGTCCATATTCCCCGTAAGGTAATGGCCAAGTTGAGGCAACTAATAAAACCATCCTCAAAATCCTCAAGAAAGTTGTCAATGATACTGGTCGTGACTAGCATCTCCAGATCAATCCTGCCCTTTGGGCATACCGCACTTCTACCATTCTCCTACTGGCACTACTCCCTATTCCCTAGTCTACAGTGCTGAAGTAGTCTTACCAATTGAGGTTGAACTACCCTCCCTCCGAGTATCACTAAGAGGCCTGATTGATGATGAAGATTACCGGGTAGCACAACTCACACAACTGGATCTCCTAGATGAAAAGTGCCAGCAAGCTTATGACCACTTGATTGTTTACCAAAAGAGACTTAAAAGGAACTATAACAAGAAGGTCCACCCACGCCAGTTTCAAGTAGGAGACCTTGTGTTAAAGGAAAATCAAAAAGTGGGTACTGATCGGGAAAAGAAGGGAAAGTTTGAAGTTACCTGGCAAGGTCCATATGTTGTCACTGCATGTTTTGGTTCTGGGGCATATCAACTCTCCACCCCAGAAGGAGAACCAATGAATGATCCTATCAACATCATTCATCTAAGGCGCTTCTATGCTTGAAGGCTGGTTGGTCAATTCAGTTATCTGAGAAAATCCATAAAAAAATATAAAAAGTCCTGAAAAAAGCACAAAAATAGAGAAAGAGATCAGCTCTCAACAAACAAGAGAATTTTACCTACAGAAACTGAAGGCAAAATTCTATGGAAGAACCTGGAACACTTGAAAGAATTGCAAAACAATCCTGAAAAAATCTCTAAAAAGTGAAAAAATGAAGCTAAAAAATGGTTGTCCCAGTGACAACCTGGTAAACAGGCACTGAGGCAATATCAAAAAAATCAAAAAAGGTCCAAAGAAATCAAACAGAAAAATAAAGAGAAAGGTTTGCGTCCAATGGTGAAAACTTGGCAATCAGGTGCCTTGGACAAGTATGGGTGATGAAAACCTGGAAACAGGCATCACACATAATGGACCATTCCATTATCTATCAAACTCTTGTTTCCTTCCATCCCCAACACCATTGCCACATTCCTTATATTCCCTAGGTGTTCCATATGTACTAGTCCATAATGATCTCCCTATCTCGTATCCTAAGATTTTTATACATACAATCTTGTATATTGTTGTTCATACATTGTACTATTCTCAGAGCCCTGAGTGTTAATTTTGTATATTTCTTGTCCCCTAAGTTGCTCCTTGTCATACATTTGTTCCATAGTTTGTAGATAATAACTTTTGGGTTCTCGTAGGGTGTCTCTCTCCTCTTGAACTACTCCATCAGCACACGTATCTATCACACGCATCAAGGAAAGTAACATGGTTCCATCAAATCTCGGCAGAAACTGTATGTATATACTCATTGTAACTAATCACTTGTACTTAATTCACTCAGTTTGGTTCTTGTACATTCATGACACATCCCATCCTCCATCCATCACGCTAACAATCTTGAGTCGCCATCCTCCTGACATTCCTTGTCCGATCCCCCACAGTCCACCCATCTGGTCTATCAGCTGATTATGACACACATAAAAAATACAAATAAAAATAGTGAAACTTTTGAGAT
Source organism: Thuja plicata (assembly GCA_018584345.1). NCBI lineage: Eukaryota > Viridiplantae > Streptophyta > Pinopsida > Cupressales > Cupressaceae > Thuja > Thuja plicata. The sequence continues at coordinate 2,600,825 of MU223155.1, forward strand.
TCAAAGGTCACACTTGTTCAACCTCAAACAACTCATCTTCTAAGTTCTTCAGTCGCACTTTGCATTCCTTCGCTACAGATTCTTTTGGGTATTGAAAGAAAGGAAATTGATGCAGAGGACAATTGCAAGAAAATTCAAGAACAAGAGAATGATGATCAGCCACTCAATAGTGTCACTAGTTAGTTCATTAGTGTTTTGCATTTATCTTAGATGCATTGTTACCTCACCTTCCATTATAATTTCACTTTAGAGTTATGTTGAAATCATTTTAAAGATAATTTAAGGCATCTTGCATTTTAGGACCAAATTTATAGCAATCAGGTATTCCAACTAGAGAGGCTCCAGTTCATCATGTAGCAGGGTCCTCTGGTCGCTCATAATATCATTTTTAAGATCATTTAAGGCATTTTTCATTAATCATACATTTCAGGTCCATTTCATTTGCATCATATTAGATTCATTTATCTTGCATTCATCCATTTTTATCATTTAGGTTCATTTTAGATTCATTCATATAGCATCATTTGCATCATATTAGATTCATTTATCTTGCATTCATCCATTTTTATCATTTAGGTTCATTTTAGATTCATTCATCTAGCATCATTTGCATCATGTTAGATTCATTATCTTGCATTCATCCATTTTTATCATTTAGGTTCATTTTAGATTCATTCATCTAGCATCATTTGCATCATGTTAGATTCATTATCTTGCATTCATCCATTTTTATCATTTAGGTTCATTTTAGATTCATTCATCTCGCATCATGTGCATCATGTTAGATTCATTATCTTGCATTCATCCATTTTTATCATCTAACATCATTACATCATTTAGGTTCATCTTATCATTTGCATACTTAAATCATTGTCAAACATAAACCATGATTGCATATTCATAAAACATCAACATATACATTGCATATAGGAAATAAAGGCACATCATATCCTGCATCACACACATCAGTACATTACGTGTATATAAACATCATCCATCCTACATACATCATACATCATATATACATAATCAAGTCATCTGTCTGCATCACATCCTGCAAGCATCAAATGTCAGTAATCATGTAGTATGCATCATCACATCATATAGATCATACATTATAATGCATCATAAAGGTATCATATATACCGTACATCATGAGTAGCAATAAAGTCCTCATCATATATATATCAATGTCCATCAATAAAATACATTATGTGCACCTCAGTGCCAATATACATGTATACATCTCAAAAATATAGAACTGTGTGTCATATCATGCTGGTGGCTGTGATGGCCCACCTCCCTATCCTAGTGGTGGACGTGGTGGCATCCCCACTGATCCCTATGAGGTGGAAGCCCACACTGTGCTTTAAGAACGAGAAATCTCTGAGTAGTCATGCCTCTGTCCCTCAGGCACAATCTCATGGTACAGTGCTCTGTAATGAGATGCCTCCCTCCCTGACCTGTTCGCCTCCCTGTGGGCTACGAATGCCTCTGCCACTACCTGACCCACTCCACCTGCCACTGCCGCCTGTCAAGCGATGTCTCGCTTAGCCCTGTATGTCTCAGCCCATCTCAGTGCTGCATCCCTCTCTAAGGTTAATGCATCAATTTGCTCTGTGGCCCGCTCCATCTGTAACGTCAGTCAGTCTAGCTGCCTTGTGAGTGTGTCTATCTCAGCACGCAGGTTTGAAGGGTCCTGCATCAGGTCCACCATCGAGAACTCCCCTGAATCCACTCTTCCCTATAGAGTATCCAGTGACCCCTCTGCTCTATCAGCCCGTGCCATCTCAGCAACCAATAATCCCTGTATCCGAGCTATCTCTGTGTGTAAGCTTGTGTTAGATACCACCGCCTTGTCTAATAATCCCTATAGTCTAGTACACTCTGTCTGTAGACTGTCTCACTCTGCGAGGATAGTATCATATGTCTCCTGTGCCACATATCCTGCGGGTGGCCCCTGTGGTCCCTATACCTATGGTGGCACTAGTGGTGCCTGTGCTTGATCCTACACCTATGGTGGTGCCTGTGCCTACTCTTGTCTGGGTACCAGTGGAGGTCCCTGTGGCACCTGGTCCTGTGCCAGTGCCCCTACCCGAGGCCTCACCCATCTCCATGGCCTCCTCCTCTATCCTGCTGCTGAGCTCTCTGGGGCATCCCCAATATCAGTCCTGTCATCCACATCTAAATCTCCTGTCGGCTGCTCATGAGTAGCCACCTGTGCCGGATCTGTCAATTTGACTGGCATGTGTGTAGCCCACCACACCACATACTCAGGAGTCATGCCTACGTCTATCATGTTAGGTCATGGCATGAAGTCCAATCATGGCATATATCTCCATGATGCCCTCACTATGAGAGCATTAGTGTATCGGTCCCAGGTGCCAACCTCCTTGGTGACATGAGGATGTAAAGCATCCTCTGTCACCACTCCCTGCTGTAGCCCAAACTACCTCATGACCCGGGATGGTCTATATCTCTCAATCTGGTGAATCATCCTACCCAGAAGAAAGAAATCAATCTGCACATATTTTGAGGTACAGGAAGTCCTCAAACCCATCCTCCACCCCTAACATCAAATCCATAGTCCCTCATGGCTCACATAGCCTGTAAGGGGTCCAGCAGAAAACCTGGATCTCATCTAACAACCGTCTCCAGTAACCTGTCTATCCGACAGAGGTGTATCTGAGGGGGAGCCTGTATTTGCAAGCATATGGCTCCCCTAGTTGCCGCGACTCCCAGACCCTCATGGGTCAGAACACTGCAATGTGCTCCCAAGCCCACACTAACAATAATGTCACCGCAGTCCCCATGTTGCGCGCCTCATGGTACGCGGCCATGTGGAGATCATGATATAACTGCCTAAGAACAACATACCCCAAACAGTATGAAGTCCCCTCCTCTAGCATATGCACTAGAGCCCACAACCAGCCCATCCTGAATCCATGTCCTGATAAGTCTGCCAGCATGTGTCCCCCGATCAATTTAGCAATGTACAATGCTATCCGTCGGAGTCTCCTGTCTACTGTTGCCTGCCACGACATCCAGGTCCTATAGGTAGGAATCTACCTCATCGACCGTCTAAATGCAATCTCCATGTAATGATTGCTGTCCTCTAATCTATACTATGGAATCGCTCGTCGGATCGGGATCCACAAAATTTGGCACACATCCTCTAAAGTGATAGTTGCCTCTCCAGTAGGCAAATGAAATGTAGTCGTCTCGCTGTGCCACCACTTGATCAAAGTGGTCATCATCCCATTGTGCACCCGTAACCTAGGCCACCGGGGCACATAATCCAGTCCTATCACCGCTAATAGGCCCCAGTCCTCCTCTGTCAGCTGAGCCTCTAACTCCATAGTCGGAGGCCAATGCTCCCGAGATCCCAACGGTGGGGAACTACTCCTGCACAAGTTTCCCAATTCCACCATGTTAGTTACCTATTCTCCTAATCCTAATTTAACCCTTTCCAGAATGGGGCATCTTTCCCCTCGGTCTCATGCCGACCCATCCTCGGTCCTCGCTAGGTCCCTTTCATCTTCATCCCCCACGACATTTGCCCTTTTCGGCACAAATGCCAGTTCAGGCCAGAAACGCCGGTTCATGCACCAGCGTCTCCGCCAACGGTCCCAGACTGGCATCTGTGAGGACATCGATCCGAGAACCGTCAGCTCCGGTGGCCCTGGAGATGCCAGTCTAGGAACCGGTGTCTGCATAGACGCCAATCCGGGGATCGACGTCTTCGCAGATGCCAGTTCAAGAATCGACGTCTCTGGTCCTCACCTAAATCTACCCCTATTAATGGCTAACTACCCACCCTCAAAAACCATAAATATGTTTCTAACAATAAATGCAAGGTCATGGATAGTCCACTCACCGGTACTGGTCGCTCCGCAGGCCTCCTGTATGTCCTCACGTGCTCTCCAAGTTGTCCCTTCATCCTCTTGTCTGCCATCTTCTTCACTCAGAGCTCAAATATTCACTATTCACTATTCACAAATGACCTTCTTTCGCCCCCCCAGCCCCTCTTATAGCCCCTGTCTTCTCAAAATTTTTGTATATATTATCGTGTTGTACATATTGTCCTGTTGCGTAAGCCTCAAAACACATAAAATTCACCAAAAAACATTTAAAATTCAAAAAAACAAAAAAATTCAAAAATTTCAAAAAAATCCAAAAACATCAAAACTCATGCAATAAACAATTTTTTCTTCTCGCCTTGTCCCCGATCTTCGATTTCAGACACGGTTTGACTCCTGCGACGGTGACCCTATTTTTTTCACAAAATCACTTTAGCGACTGACTATCCTTGTGCTTCAACCTGGTCACAACTTTTTCCAGTGAATGTCTTTCCATATAATCCAATCACCTCACATCCTCGCCCGTCAGGATGCATCCTTCTGACGTAAGCATATCAGATCTTTCATTGCTTACTCCTGTTCATGGCAAGAACTTTGGACCAAATGACTGCTTGGTCATGAGGCCTTCTTTATTGATTTTATCTTTATGTGTTAGTTCACACCTACTCATCACTATCTCGATCTGCTATATCTTGGTGCGTGGTGATTGGTCGTTACTGATGCATCTGTCTTTTGCAGTATGCTTTTGTGTTTCCTAACACCTGATGCATACCTCCTCTTGAAATATTAAAATCGGATGTGCTCTCCATATTTTTCACACAAATGGATTCCAATGTTCTTTTAGGTGCATTTTATTTGCATTTGCATCTTTAGTTGCATTATTACTTGCATTTTCTGAAGGCTTCTATTTATCCCTTCCATCTTTTTGTCTTTACCGTTGTGTCCTTTTTCAAGAAAATCCCACAACATTGTCACTATTATGTTCTTTTCTCAAGGGGGCACAACCCTATCTCAATCAAAGAGTGTCAGTAACAGCTTTTGTTAATGAAGTCAATAAAATCACAATCTTGTATCATTACCACTTCGACACGACTCTTAAAAATCCTTTTCCTCCAGGACAACTCAATTTCTTGTCTTTGATGAAACGCCACTTGTGACGTTGCGTCAAAGAGGGGCAAAATGTAGACGTCCAAAAATATTAATAATATTATTAATACTATTTTCCCTCTTATTCCTCTAACTATTTAATTTAATCAGTTAAATAGTTTCATTTATCAATAGTTTAAACACTATTCTAATGTATTTTATTTAAATACATTTGTCTCCACAAAATCCCCTTTTAATAAATTTATATTTATTAAAACTCTCCATTTTCCTAAATTCTACTAAGCTATGATTTATTCAAATCCAATTTGAATTAAATCTAAAACCCTAGATAGGAACCTATTAATCCTACTTTACAACCTACCCTATTCCTACCCTACTCCCATCACCTCATTTCCTAAGCATGCTTTCACATCTAACTGTCCTCTAAATCATGTTTAATGGGTGATTCCTAACCTTTTTAAGGATAATGGAATGCTCACCCACATGGGAAATTTATCTCCAAAATGGGCACCCATTCTTCTTAAATGCTCTCTTACAACTTTGTCCCCTCCTTTGAAATATTGAGCCACTCAATATTTATGGCAATTTTGACTTAAAATTAGCCATCCCTTCAAAGCCATGTGTCTCCTATGTGGCTCTTATGTG
>MU223155.1:2606536-2642846 GCA_018584345.1 Thuja plicata
AATTAAATAAGGCTCAAACCTTAGGAAATATTGAATTGATTATGATTTGATCAAGGAAATTGATATAATTGATGTTGTTGATATTTGAAAATATTGATTCAGGGATTTGATAAATTGAGAAATGGGGTCCAAAGTCTAGGCGACCATTTTAGGGTGCATACAGTATTGTCTTAGAGTTTTCATAGTTATTTTCATGCTAATGCTGTTAGATGTTAGTTTCATGCTTTCAATAGTTTAAATCATCTAGAAGTTACATGTTAGGCTCTTAATTGGTAAATGAATCATATTTTTTCTATAAGACTTTCATATCATCTTCACTTTCATAAGTTAGATTATCACTTTTGAGGAAGATTTAAGACTAGTTCTTCATACTAGCTCTTGAATCTTTCTTCTTATTCTCATATTTCTTGCATATTTGCATTGGGATCCATAGTATTTGTGTGTTTGAGAGAGCACACTCACATCTAATCTAAATAAGAAAATCAAAATGAGTAGAATAGGGTGCTTCATTTACTCATTTTTAGCTTAATCCGATGTTAGTTGGCATTCTTGTTGTTTGCTTTGATCTCTTACATGTTTCTTTGAAATGATATATGTGCTAACCTGCTAATGTTTGCATGTTTGAGCTTGCTCCCAATAGATTGAAGAATTCCATCTACATAATTAGGTTATATGATGTCCCATTCCTTAGATAGCTTGCATGATATACCCTCAATTCTTTGCAACACATGGTCGTTATCGTAATAATCACCTGATTCTATTGTATTTTTCCCAACAATTGTACACTCAGATCCATCTAGGTCTCAATGTCAACTATCTAGATCTTCCTAGATATTTTGGTTAGGGGCACGACAGAGTTACTAAACACGGTCAGTATGATAGGGCTGATTGAGTTGTACCTACTCACAAACTATTTTTTGGGCAGAGAAATCTGACAGTCGCACGAGCGGTTGATGCTACCACCAATAGAGTTATCATTACTTTCAAGAGGGAAGTTGTTGACAGGATAGGGAATATTTCATCTGCAACCACTAACATTACTTCTGACACACTTGATAGATATATTTTTACTAGACTAATCTGACAGAGATCATCTTATAAGGAATCATTTAGTACTGCAGACTCAAGCGATGAGGCATATATAGTTGCAAGTCTTTCTACGCAAGATGAGATACAAGCACTTTCTAAATAGTAGAGTCACTTGGATTTGTTGCTTTATTTTTGGGAGGATCTACTGTAGTCATATTCCTAGATTTCATAATTGCAAAGGATATTGGTACAATTTTTTAGAGATGTCATTAGAGTTCCACATGACCCTATAGTTCCACCAACCCAAGACATGCCATCAAATTTTACACAATACAGTTCACATCACTCTGCAGCTAAAAAGGTAGGGATACAAGTTGGCGATGTCTACATCACAGCTGAGGGCCTGGAGGCATTTAAGGAGCAGATGTGAGGGTTGAGTTAGGTTGACATTGACACTGATATAGGATCCTATATAGATATGCTATTGCTTCCCGATTTTGACTCTACACCACTCCCCTCTCAGCTATACACCCCCTACACTTGACATTACTATAGAGGTTTGGGATCAAAGATGGTGTAGGTGATGCAACTTCTGTTGATGATACATTGGTGCACACTGATGATCCTCCACCTCTAGAGACCCAAGTATTTAATTTTATTTCCTTTTAACATCAATGTACACTTATTCAATTTTTAGTTTATAATGAACAATTAATTATAATAATGTGTATTGATGTCCGTAGATGTATAATATTTTATAGGCATAGTTAGCATATCATATTGCCTCTAGTGCGGGCTCAGAGCATGTTTGGAGGAGAGATTCGATGGATGCAACACCTACTAGTGGTCAGGTAAGTTTTAAATATAATTTTAAATCTATGTGTATTTATATATTTTAAATACTTTACATAATTATATATGTGTATATAACCAATTGGTCTACTAAATTTTGAGGGGTGAGTTGCTGCTTCACATCCAGAGGATGCTTATGACACTTAGTCAGAGGGTTTCTCTGTTCGTATGTGTCTAGATGACTCCCTAATTTAGAACATGTTGAAAATATTTTATTTGAGACTTAATATACATTTTGTTAGTATATGTTTTATATTTATGTGTTACATTTATGATTTTGCATATATCTAGATTTCTATATGCTCTGGATGTGTGCATAAATGATTTATGTGTTTATGGTTGACATCTAGAGGATTTATGTGTTACATTTATGATTTGAAATTATATAGATTTATGATTGACATCTAGATGATTTATACATGAGTTTATGCTTGTGTGGGTTACCAAATCAACATATTGAAAATTTCTAAAAGTATGTGAATTTTTATTCTTAAACTCTCCAGAATATTTGGCCAACTGATAGGGTCAATCAAACTTGATTGGAACCCTCTGCACTTTACACTCTGCAAGACCTATGCAGGTAAAAATCTTCACCAACTTTCTCCCAAGGTGATGATTTTTATAGAAGATGAAAATGAAATCTCTCTCTTGATTTCGTATTTCAAGATGATATAAACTTGAAATACAAGAATAAATCTTAGATGATCCCTTAACTCAAAAATTCTCTTTAAACAAACACCTTCTATAATATACTTTATAACTATTTCCAACAAACTGGAAATGAAAGGTAATGTTTAATTATGAATACCTTCTCACTCTTTAGATATATAAAGGCTAGTCCCTTATCCAATTGGGAAAATATTCATAGTCTCACTAAATCACCGTGTACTCCTTTGAAAGACAAAAAATTGTATTCCTTACAAATGTATCATCAATCACCCAATCCTATTAATGAAAAAACAAGTTGAACTTTAAACATCAATCTTTCTAATTTAATTTAATCTTTTCAGGTGAAACAACCAGATAAGTAGCAATAGGAAAACACTTCACAATTTCTTCAGATTTATATCCAAGTAATCTACCCATGTGCACAAGTTTTGAAGGTGATATTCAATCCTGGAATTGATTATGACAGAGGGACAATATTCAAAAAAAACATAAACACAAATTTTCATCCAATTGGACAAGAAAATAGGTTATATTTTATTGATATCAAAAAGAGTAAGTATAATTGAGAGAGTTTTCCTTCAGTTGAATCTAATTTATATCTAAGATGGTTGTGGTTTCCCTTCTAAAACTAGGGGAAGTGACAAGCTTTGAACCATTTAAATTCCCATGGGGTTTCAAAACTAACACTAATCCTAATCGACCAAAGGAAAAAAAATATTTACAATCAAGACAAAAAAGAAAAACTCATGTTGCACGTGGAATAACCCATTGAACATATTTATTCACTTTATGATCTAGCAACTTGTCTCAAGAATTCTTTGACCCAATCTGAAATTTGTGCAAGTGATGGCCATTAAAAATGTAGGATATTAGGTAGGCTGAGGAAATACTCCCTCCATAATTTTCTAGTGATATCTTGAGCCTCTTTATGAATTTGGAGAGTCTAGTATCCAGGACAATGACTCTATCAAGGAAGATGTTGAATTTGTCAACAGAAAAAATCTTTTCTTCCTTCAAATGTTCAACAATCCTAGGGACCATGTTCTGGTATTCTATTTTCATTCCTCCAAGCTTTTAACTAGTCCCTTCTTATCTATAAATTTAGGAATCCTCCAATGCTTGATAGTGTTGAATGACGACAATTTGACTTTAATCCTACCTTCCCCGTGTGCAATGTAGTCCAAATCCTCAAACACAGAGTCAATTATTTCCTTAGCCTCTTAAAGGTTAGCAGGAGCATCAGGATCTCAATATATCACATCATAAATATAGGTTATTTCAAAGGAAGAGGGTTTCCATATTCTGTCCAAATCCTTTAACTATGGTTTATTCTTCCAAAAATTATCAGACATCACATTTAGGGAGAAATATCCTTCATACACATCATTTCACTTGTCGATTACAAGATTCAATCAGAAGGAGAGGACTTGTTCCAAAGTAGAACATAAATGCACTGGAATTTATGATTTTATTCTTGTAGATATCATTTCTCCTATATCTCCTTGCGAATTAACATGTTTCTCATCAGAAGGCATACTTGAAGTACTGTTATGGATCGCAAGGGTCTGAGAATGATTAGTTCCCTTTAACCTCTGAATTTCCTTCTCCTTTTCTACCAATCTGAGGTATATCTCATTGATCAACTTGTTCAATACCACCTATCTATTCATGGATTCTTCCATCTCATTTTTCATGTGTTTGATCTAGTCCTTGTTAAACATTTCCCTAAACACAAATTCACTTGCAGAGACAAGTGGGTTAATATTAGTCACTGTTTGCACAACTGCTGACCCATCTGCATCTTTAGTGAAATCAATTAATTTTGGTTTATAAGCTCCTTTGAAGCTTACCCTTGTGGCTAGTGTTTTTGTCTTAGTAATGTAAGTTGATCCAATGATCTTGTCCTCAGTATCAAACTCAACAATGAAATTAGGATCATATTTCTTTTTGACTTGATCCAATAGAAAAATTTATTTCAAGGTGAGACTAGGGACCAACAACATATCACCTTTTCTCAACATTTCTCTATCCTTTTCCATTGTGAAATTCACATTATCCAAATTCAACTCCTTAAGGAGTTGATACACATTTTCCTCATGTTTAGACTCCTCTATTTTCCTTAATTTTTATTTAAATTCAAAATTCCTTGAACTCTTGCGAATGGATGAAGTCATCTCTCTCAATGACCCTAGTAGATATTGATTACCTTTCATCTCCAACAATTATAGGGTCTTCATCCTCCTGCATCTATGCTTTATATCCATGTAGTTCTTCTTCATACACTAAGGGTGGGGAAGAAGGTCTTGCTTCCTCATCTTGTTTCATATCCCTCAAGGTGGCTGAAATCTTGTCAGTATCAACTCTTCCTTCTGATCGATCACATGGGATAGGAGAGGGCAGGTTGTCAACCTTGGAATTCTTTGGTGGACAGGATTCAGATTCTATATTTTGAATAATTAGTTTTCTAGGTCTTGTGGGAGGAGGCTTAACCACTACTTCTAATGTATCCATATCCATAGTCTTCCCGTGTATTTTATCAAGATTTTAGATGCATAATTCCGTCCTAAAGACCTCATTATCTTCCTCACTATGGAACTTAAGAAACCCCTTCATAGCCTTTTCCTTTTCCAATTTAACTAAGAATTTCACCTTTTTCCATCTCAGATGAATCTCTGAGACATCTTGGCATTTTCTTGCAATATCTTCCAGTGAATAAGGAGAATGCCTATAATCCTTGATCATGAACATGATATGATTTTTACGGTCATGATTCCTTGATTTCACACTATCCATATGATAATATTGTAAAAATTCTTGCAATTTCTCTAAAGTTCTAGAACCTATAGAGAACCCTGCAAATCTAGTCACATTAGGAAAAAACGTTCCTTTCTTTCTTGGGGCATTTATTTCCTTAAAAGATACTACATGAAATCAATGAATTCTATTATCTTTGATACAAAAATGGGAAGTTTGTGAGGATCTCATCTACATCCATACATTTAAAAAATAGTATGATCTACTTTACAAGTATAATCTGCAAAATTGTTTGTGAAATCTTCATCAGGTTTAGTTTCTATTGGTCTTAAGATTTCTCTGATCTTAGGAGGAATTCTTACTATACTCCCTCCGACTACTCTGATAATCTAGAACACAAACCTGCCAGGGAATAATTTTTAGTCACCATCTTTACTATGCTTATCTAAGATTTTACACCACAACTAAACTAGAAATTTGGTTCCTCGACCATCCATAGTAGTCAAGCTTAATGAATTATTGAAAACAACACTATTTTGAAATAAAAGGAGATCACAAAATAAAAAGTATTTTTTAGATTTCTTAGTCTCCTTCCACTCAATTAATTCTTTATGTATAATTTTCTCTAGCTGTGAAGCAATTTCCAAGTCTTGTGAAAGATGTGAATTTTGGGTCCTCGTGGATGTGTACATGAGGTCAACGAGAATTCTTGTATTATGGTCTTCTCTAAATATTTTCCCCCAACCCCATATATCCTCTGAAAGAAAGACATGAAATCATTTGTTGTAAAAGGGGCTTTACTAGTTAGTGGGACCAATTTATTGTTATAACCCCTACACATGAAGAAATCCACCTCCTTCAAACCCATGTTCTTAACCATTCTCTCGTATTCTAGAGGAAATTACTCTGTATATATTTTGGTGAGGGCCTGAGTGTTTAACCCAAAACATTGTTGTATCATATCTTTTGAGATGATTAAGAGTGGACTCCCATCTAATCTCCTTACCATCCTGGTCTTAGGTTTATAATGTGTCACTAGGGAACCAATTAATTCATCATCAATAAACACATTGAGGATAATTACCATAGCCATATCCAACCTCCAAGGATTACAAAGTGGGATTCTGATATTTCTCTTTGCATATAAAGACCATAAGAGAGACCTACCATGAACCGGGATAATGGAGTCTTCACACCCCGACCATGCATCTAAGAACAAACCCTTGATGGCTATATCTTGTGAATTAGGTAATAATTTCAATAATATATATTGAGGAGGGTGAATCACAATATCACATACTATTACTTCTTTCTTCCTCCTAGGAATACTGTTGATTGAAAAGAAACAAACAAAAAGTTCAAAAATCTCACTTACTGCTCTAGGCACTTCTCCCTTCGAGCTTGAAATTGATTAAGATTCCCAATTATTTCAGCTCACCAACTTCAATACATCGCTCGGAGACAATCTTTTTCTACGTCGCTTCGTGCCAATCTTCAACAACAAAAAATTGTGGATTTCATAATCTAAATGTCTTAGAACATTCGTGCAAGTGGAGTCATCTCACTTATTGAGCTGCCAGCTCATTAGTCAAATGTCTTGTACTTTGTCTGGAAAGACATAAATGTATCACTCTATCACAAATCTTATAAAACTCGTTATGCAAAATAGATATCCCTTCACTATTTTGTGATGTTCATATTTTCCTTATTACGAAATAGCAACCTACGCTACTTTGAAACTCCTCAATTGTGCTTCATTTCAAAATAGAGATGACTCCCATTATTATCACTTCTTAAATACATTAGCACTTATCTTTGATTATACGAACAATGAAATATTTGAAATAATAACATTGAAGTACTTCAAAAATATTCAATTATACCTTTACAACTGGCCCAATAGTGGCTCTATTAGGGGATGAGGCATTTTATGAATACCTTTAAGAATCTATGAAGTATCTCTAGGAAAGAAGACCCATCTTCGACAACACCAACAAACCAAAACAAGGAAAAAAGAAAAACAAAAAAGGAAAAAACTACACTACTGTACATGAGAGCATATTCTCCTGGTTTAAGAGGAAAAATGTTTTAGGAACTCCCCATGCACAAGTAGCTCCTGAATTTCTCCGATAGTATTTTGTAGATAATAAGAGTGTTCTCCTCCTTTCTCATAAAACCAAGCCTTGAGCTATATTAACACACAAGACAAATTGACCAATAGGCACCTAAAATGAATGGAGTATTTGCAAGCCTTCACATTTACTATCAAGCACAAGAAGGGACAATTGAATAAGGTGGAAGATGTCTTGAGTAAGAGATTTATGGCAGTCCAAAAGTTCAACTCCAAAGAATTGTCTTAGAGAGCTTTAAGGACCTATATAGAGATGATGAAGACTTTTCTGAAGCCTACAAGGTATGTTCTGATTTTCAAAATCACTTTCACAGTCAATTTGCAAAATATACATTACCGAGTGGTATTTTGTTTAAAGGGAATCAATTACATGTCCCTAAGGGTTCAATGCGAGAAAATCTCATTCAGGAGAAGCACAATGGTAGCCTCAGTGGACATTTTGCAATAAAAAAATAATGGATTTAGTGCAAAGGTTCTATCATTTCCCCAAGTTGCCTAGAGATGTCAAAAGGTATGTTGAACAATGTGTTTTTTGCATGAAAGAAAAAGGGGCAGCTAGTAATGCAAGTTTGTACCAACATTTTACCATTCCCAATAGACCACGGGAGTGCATTAGCATGGATTTCATAGTAGGTATCCCTAAGACAAATACAAGATTGGATAGTATCTATGTGGTGGCAGACAGATTTAGAAAAATGAGTAATTTTATTCCTTGTAGGACTAGATCCATGGTACCAGTTATATAGCTCATCTCTTTTTCAAGGAAGTGGTGAGGATACATGGACTTCCCCTAAGCATTGTGTTAGATAGGGATGCCAAGTTTATGGGTCATTTTTGGAAGACTCTATGGAGAAGATTGGGTACTAACTTGTCTTTTAGATTAGCTTACCATCCACAAACAGATGGTCAAACTGAGGTGACTAATAGGGTGTTGGGTAACTTAGATGCCTAACCAAAGAGTATGGGCAGACATGGGATCTAGTTATTCCACAAGCTGAATATGCATATAATGACAGTGTTAACCAGACCACTGGAAGAATTACTTTTGAGATAGTGTGTGGGATGCACCCAAGGGGAGTATGTGAGCTCAGAGATATAGGAGTCATGGAGTATAGGAGTGGTCATGTAGAAGAGTTCTCTCAGACAATGAAAGATATTCAGGAGAAATTCAAGAAAACTATAACAAAGACTACTCACAAATTGAAAGCCAAGGTTGATGAAAAAAGAAGAGATGTTCAGTTTGATGTGGGAAACTATGTCATGGTTCATAAGAACAAATCCATATTGCAAAAAGGAATGCCCACTAAGCTGCAGATGAAAATAGTGGGACCATGTAAGATACTTGCTAAGTATGGGCAGAATGCCTGTAAGGTGGAACTTCCTTCAGAATTTGACATCTCTCTAGTGTTTAATGTAGAAGACTTTGTGAAATTCAAGGAACATTTTTCAAAAGAAAACCAGACTGGTCAAGATATCTTAGAAGATGTCAGTACAATAGCTTTACTTCCAAAAGCTAAGCCTCAAGTAGAAAAGATTTTAGAATCCAGAGTCAAGAAGACAACCAGACACAAGTTGTATATAGAGCACTTGGTCTAGTGGAAGGATCACCTTGAATCTGAAGCTACATGGGTGGAGGAAAGCAATGTCAATAAGTTTGGCATTGATATCTCTCTAATATCCCCTCATCTTCCTTAATCTTTATGCAGAAGGGGAGAATGGTGTAGGAGCACCCATGGATTTGTAAATCAATCCTATCTTTTTTGTGTGTGAATCCCTCTGAGGAATTTTATTTTCTTTTCCATAAGGTCATGTTGACCATAGTATGTGAGTACAATAGGGATTAGGGTCTAGTTAAGTCTTAAGTCCTTAGAAAGTTGCAACTAGGGGCTAAAATGTTGTAAAGCCTCCTGATTGGTTAGAAGAGATCATGATGTCAGCATAATGTCAACAGGGGCTTGGAGATGTTTAGGATCATGTTTCAACCTAGGTTGGAGTCTAGGATGAGGTTAGATGAGTGTTTGAACTCATTTTATTGAAGTTGTAAAAAGATGCAAACAAGATGTAAAAAGTTGCAAAAATGGTGGAGAAAATACCTAAGCAGAAACAAAAGAAATGGTTTAACTATTTAAGACCTATGATGACCTATTCCCAAAGTTGGGCACCTATTGTATAGATTTGGATTTTTGGGAATACAGAGAAGTGTTGTTTTGTGTGCATTTAGTTAGTTATTTGATAATAGTAGATAGAAAATGGATTAAATTATGCACTATAGCTCATACATGGCTTAGAATAGTTGTTTTTATTGTTTTGTGTGCCACTGATTTGGTATTTTGAATTTCTTTCCTTAGGTTTCTTTAAATAGTTTTGTTTTGCACCGTCACTGGTTTAAACTAGGTAATTTATAAAGATGGAGACCTAGCTCAATATCCCAATGTCCAATCTATACGACCTCTTAGGGATAGTTAATATAATCCATGTACATAAAATGTATAGGATCTTGGGACCTAGAATGTAGAGGAAGCATTTTTAAGGCCTTTCCCTAGGTGAGCCTGTGGTGAGCCCGGCTAGGGAAGACATTTTTGTACAGTGCATAACTTGCATGGGTTTGAATTGAAGACCCAATTAGCTATTGGGAGTGGATTTTGGGATTCTTACAGAGTACTTTTGTTGAGGATAAGGTCATGCCAATCAAGATTGGATTCTAAACTTGCAGACTATCCAAGAAGCCAATGAAGTCTTAAAACCCTCCTAAAACCACACATTTTGGGTTAGGGCATTGCACAAAAGGTTGGAACCCTAAGACCCCAAAAATATTTTAGAGGTTGGAAAATGATCCCAAGAACCAAATAAAATTTGTAGGGTTACTTTGGAAATAATTGGAGAAAATACCTATTTTCTAAGAATAGGAGGCCTAATAGGGCTATTAGCCATTAGGTTTGTTTTGAAGAAAATTACTGAAATTGAATATCAAGTTGAATCAAGAGGGACTCCTAACACCTCTAATTGATCAAATTGAACTATCAAGAAACACCTCCTCACTTTTGTGAGAGTACCTTACAAGAATGGGGGTGGAAGTCCTTTAAGTGAGTTGAAGGGCTAGTGAGTAGAAAGCTAGTAAGCACCAAGTAGAAAACTTGGTTTGGTAATTCTTTCTTGGTAGTTGGGTTGGTTAAGGAGACTAGGGGATAAAGAATCATGCAGAGATCCTATAGGTTAGTAGGTGTGTGGGTAAAACACCTTAAAGTCTTTTGAAATACTAAGAGCATGAGATTGTGATTGGCTAATCCAACCTCCCTATCAGATTGGATTTAGAGCCCCAAAAGATTTGGGATTGCATAATGTATGTTAGATTTTGAGTCTAACAGGTCTTCAATCATGGTGACTAATGTGGAATCATCCAAGAAGGTCAATGAACAAGAGGTAGACAATAGGATATTTAGGGAAATAATATCAAAACTAGAGAAAGCATTGAGTGAAGTGCAAACAAAGACGGAGAAAAATAGTGACAAACTTGAAGGAAAGGAAGCTAAGGGAAAAGAGGTTATAGAAGAGGATCAAAATCCAAAACTTGACCCTATGTTGCAAGAGGAGCCCTTCTTGAAAGCCTTGAAAGCCATGAGTGGGAAGACTCTAGAAGGTATACCACTGTTTAGTGGAAGGATGGAAGCAGATCTAGTCATGCACTAGCTAGAGGGTATGGAGAACCACTTTGAATGTGATAGATTTACTCAAGCATAGAAGGTAAGGGTGGAAAAATCAAGACTATAAGGCTTTGCCTTGACATGGTGGAAGTTCATTCAAGAAGAAAGGGAGAAAGAGGGAAAGAAACCAATTTCCACTTGGAAGGGCATGGTAGTCAAGGTGAAAGAGGCATACATTCTTGATGACTACAAAATAAAATTGTATAAGAAGAGACAGAGATTGAGATAAAAGGATCTTGATGTAAATTCCTATATAGAGGAATTTCAAAAGCTTGTCTTGAGGTCTAATGTGACTGAAGATGAGAGCATTAAGGTGGCTAGGTACCTGAATGGCCTAAAATGGAACATTCAAGAGGAGATGACTCTACTAAGTCCCAAGAAAGTACACCAGTGATATTAGTTAGCCCTCAAGATTGAGGAAAAGAGAAAGAGGAGACAAGATCAAACTTCCAAGAACAGAGGAAGATGTAGAGACCAAAGAGCTCTTAGAGGTGGTTAATGAGGAAGATGGACTGGACAAAGAAGGCAGGGAGAGTCTAAGCTTGTCTAGAATAGTAGTGAGACAACTTATAGAGGAGGTTATGAAAGAGGTAGAGGAACTTAAGGAGATTCTAATAGAGGAAGAGGTGCAAGAAGAAGCAATTCTTATTTTTCTAGCATGAAGTGATATAACTGTGGTCAAATGGGAAATCCTTCTTATAGGTGTCTAGAGTAGGAATCTTCTTCAAAAAATTAAAAGAGAGTGACATATGCAGACTATTGTCGGTCCACAACACACACCCCATTTTGGTCCTCTAACCATGGGGGCCCCCTTTATTTTTTAGGGTTGCCTATCTTCCTGTTCCTTAATATGTGTTTTTGAGGGAAAAAATTTGCCTTTTGGCCCTTTCTCACTTTCAGCATTTCAGAGGACCTCAGGTCCTCCAAAACACCAAAAAGGCCAAAGGGCTGAGCCCAGCCCTTTCTGTGTTTTGGCCTCTAAAATACTAAAAAGCCCAAAGATCAGAACTTTCACACCTTTTGGTGTTTTGGCCTCTAAAACATTGAAAGGGGAGGAGACCACCCAAATTTTGACATTTCAACCTCTAAAACCCTAAAGTTGGGTGATGTCACTCGATGGGCTATAAAGTTGCCTGAGGCACTTTTGTTCCTCACTTGTTTCTTTTTCTCTCTTCTGCATTTTTGTCACCTCCTCGTGTGCTTGTCATTTTTTCTCACCTCCTTGCTGGATGTCACTGTACCCCCTCTCCTCATGCCCAATATTTTTTATCTTCCCCCTCTCCTCACATTTTGCAGGTAGCACTTTGTCACCTTATCTTCCTGTTGTGCTCGTGTTTTCATTTAGGTTCTATTTAGGTTATCTCTTTTTCCTATTCAGGTCATGCTCTCTCCTAGGTCCCTGGGTTTCACACCCTTGGATCTCTAGAGGGGTTTCTCTCCTCCTTTTTTTCTTTTTCTTTTCATATTTTAAGTTTGTGTTTTGTGTCGTGACCTAGTCGTAGATTTTCAACCTCCAAAAGGCTGAAAACAACCCTCCCAGAGTAGTTTTCAAACCAAGTGAAGTTCGCGCTTTTGGCCCTTTCAAAATTCTGGACCTCAAAAAATACTAAAAATCCAAAGCATCTAGAGAAAAGGTTCTCCTTCTCAGAGGTTTCAGAATTTTGGACTCCAAAACCTCCTTTAGAATTTTGCACACCTAAAGTCTGAAAGAATTTCATCAGCCCCCAAATCTCTTTGAGATTTTAGGTTTTCCTCATTTTTTTTGCACTCCGCAAGTCTGAAAGGGCCTGCTTTGCCACAACCCCACACTTTGTAATTTCTGCCTTTTCACGTTGTGACCTTTTCTTTGGCATCAGAAAGCCCAAAAAGGTTGAAAGAGCCCAAATTTAATTTTTGGCTACTTAAGAGTCCTCTCCTTCTAGTTTTCTTAGTTTGTTTTCTTTCCTGCTTTAATAGTTTCCTTTCAATAAAGATACTAGTACTTGCATGTTTTCTCATAGGAATTCCTAAGAAGCGGACAAAATCACCAATGAAGTACCTATTCAAGGGGAACCACCCCCCTTCAAAGGTCAGAAATAAGCATATAGAGATCACTGATACAGACATTGGGAATGTAGACTGGGATTAGTTCCTAGTAAGGTGTTCCTAACCAGCAAGAAGGATTGAAGACTGCACCTCCTTTATTCTACCAGGCCTAGTCAATGTTGAAGCACACCCGATAGTAGTCATGTCCTCCAAGCATATCATGACCTTAGAAAATCACTAATTACCATATGAAAAGGTGGTTAAGAATACATAAGGACATATAGTCCTTGACTTAAGGTCGGGAAACATAGAATAGGTCTTCCATCTCCAAAAGGGCGTAGAAAAATTCTATGACTTCTATATATAAAAAGGGTTCAAATGGTTTAGGAACAAGACTGAATATGCTTATGAGATTGCAAACCGAGAATACCTCCAACAACCTCTACCAAATAACAAAATGGACAAAATAGATCTTAGAAGTGGATACTTGAGAGATGAAAACCATGTGACAGTTACATTGGTAAGTCAAGTGTATGGATTACCGCAATCTATCCAACTCAAGAACTAGATGATTTTGTTGATAGAGAAGATAAGGAACTGTAAGTCCAGGTTTGATTGGGCTACCATTGTAAGTGATGAATTGGATGAGAAACTAACCGTAGTTAAGGACAACCCAAAGTTCTACATGACTACATACATAGTGTACCTGTTAGCTGCACAAGTAGACTACCTGAGACTCACAAAATGGGGAAAATTCAATAAACCAAATGCATGGCCTCATATTGTCTGTCCACAATTGGTGAGAAGGACATATATGCATGAAGATAACCCAAACTATAGAATAATGAATGATGCCTTTATCTTTGTAGTCATTAGATCTATAGAAGGTGACTACATGAAGAGGCTATCAGAAGAAGTTGCTGCCAAAATAAGGGCCATAGGGGCATATTACACACAGTTTTGAGCTTTCACATACATCTAATAGCATGATCTTTCATGCACCCCAAAAACCTACCCAGTTACCCATCTGATTGGGTAATCATTCTAGAAATGTCTTGATAGCTTGTAGATGCATACAAACACATCAAGCATAAGAAGAAGCATTGCTAGGACTTCCTCATTTTTATAGGCCCCTACACTCTCTAGGACATAAAGGTTTGTAAGTCATTTTCCTTTGAGTGGGATGAGTTCCCACTCCAAATATATAAGAATATTTGGGCCTGATTTGACCCCATAGGAACATACAACCATATCACTGACAAGTTATACATCCATGAGCCACAGCTCAAAGATCATTGGATAAATTGTGTGGATGAGCATGAGGTGAGGATCAGGGTTTACAGAAGGATGTCCCTCACACAAGCACAAGTGGCATTAAAAATCAATATTCCCCCCAAGGTTTGGGAAAAGGATTCATATAATTTGTTGGAGTCGATTTACACTCTCGATAAAATATACAACAGGTCTATCTTGAATGTAGAGATAGATAAGGAGGAAAATGACAACATAGAATTCAGAGCAAGGCATATGGTCAAAGCATCTAAGGCATGTATCAACAAGCCCTATCAAATGGATCCTATTCCAATGATGATACTAATGGATCCACCCAAGAAGGAAGATAAGAAACATGGAGAAAGGTCCAATGTTCCCCAATACAAGAAGGCTCCACCTCATAAGCTGGAAATAGTGTATGGGCATGAGCTTGTAATAGAATATGGCTCTAATCCTAGGCACAAGGCCCAGGAAACCTAGATGACAGGGAAGATAGATCCTCTCATTGGATCATCACAGGCCACCCAAGGGGAAGGCCTTTCCACCTCTGAGCCATCTCCCTCTACCATTGGAGAGGGGAAGAGAAATTATCAAATAAAGAGAGCTTCTGTCTCTCCGCGATTAGAAACCTTACAGGAGGAACCAAAGCTGGAAGAGCTACCCTTTGTGAAAAGGACAAGATCTTAGGAAGCCTCTCTGAGGAATAAGGATATCAAAAGGAAGCAGATAGAGGCTCCTAAAGAGAATAACAATCTATTGGATACCCTAGGCTTGGATGAGTTCTTTATGTCCAATTTTGAAGGCCTAGAGGGTTTTGCAGATTAGGGGTAGGATACACCCGACTCAATGGAAGGAATTGACTTGGGAACATAGGCACCCATCTAGCCTCAAGTGATCCTTACTCCACCTCCATCCCAATTCACAAACTGCATACTAAACATGTCTATGATAGGATTAGAGTCTAGCACTGAGAAAAGGCAAGAGACTAAAGATGTTGGCATTGCCCAGAGCATAGAAGGGAGTAAGACTATAAGAGAGAGTTTAGCATCAACTCCACCACCTCACATTTCAACTCTACCAACCTCTCTCCCACCCCCTATTCTGACTCCACCACATTTTATCCCAAATCCCACACCAACTCCACCTCATTTTACTTGTACTCCACCACCTATGCTGCCAACACCGATTCCACTGCCATCTAATCCTTGCCTTGTTTTATCCTGACTCCCCAAGTTTCGGTAAGAACATAGGATACATCTCCCTTAAAAACCACATGGGAAGCCATGACAGGCCTTAATGTGGAAATAAAAATCAATTCCTCTAGGGATGAAGGAAAAGATAAGGTGAACAAGAGGCTATAATGGAAGAAGAGAAGAGAGAGGAAGGAAGCCATGAAGGATAAATGCATTTGGGAGAAGCTAGAGAAGAAGGTGAAGATGGGGAAGTGTTAGATAAAGAGGAGGGGGTGACCCCTGAATAACAAAGCTTGGCTTTAGTCATCCACATTACCCCATATGATCCGATTACAACCTTTATTAAACTTATTTGGTTCACTAAAGAGATTAAGCTATAGAAAAGGACTTACATAGATGAAGAGGAAGGATAATACACAGATATATCATTTTTAGGGTAGGCCTTCCATCAAACAAAAGTTAATATACCAGCAAGGACCATATCTTATATCACTCAAGACACCAAGGGTCATTGGAAGGCACAGGTGGTAGTTCCTTTTACTAGAACCTCTCAAGAATAACTCACCCCAGAGGATTATACATTTGAAGAGGTAGATTTGGGAGATCCAACTAGGGAAGGAAGTAAGACCCTGGTGGCCTTAGGCCTCAAACATGCTCTGGGATTTATGAGAAAAGATAAGGAAACTATCAAGTCCTTAATAGAGCAGAATGTGGGTGTGAAGAAGTTCATTCATAAAATGGTGGCTCCCATTAACCTAAGTTGACCAGATGCCTCATTATAGGCTGTACTAGAGAAGAGAGCTACTCCAAACTTGCCGACATGTATGAGCTCCTCTTTCATCCAGGCAAGTGTTGATTGGAAGAATGATCTTGAATAGTTTGGAGAAGGGGTTATCAAACTAGTTTTTACACCTTTTAGAGTTATTCTGGTGGAAACTACAAAGTTTATAAACATGATGGAGAGTGATGAGGGGTTAGATTTTTAATTTACCAAATGGAAAATTGTCATCCAAGACCTCAAGATAATCAAGAAGAAACAATTCCAAATTTTGATCAAGTTATATGAAGGTGAGGAGCTAGATAAATTTAGAACCTAGATCAAAAGCATAGCCAAAAAAATTAAGGTTTATGAAAAGTGTATGGGCCACATATAGAAAAAGCATAAGGAGGTTATGGAATGGGTAGAAGAAATAGAAAACTTCTTCATAGATATAGACTTGGAGCTATATCGAGATCAAGAAAGGAAAATTATATGCCCAGCCAAAGAGGTAATACAACACTTCAAAGACATTATGGAAGGTGTTAGCACTGAAGAAGGCCTCCACCAACTTTCTATTCAAAAGAAGACATGCAAAGGATGTTTGAGCATGATGAAGAGATCAAGTTCTTCGCTTCTAAGTTGACCATTTTCAGAGAGAAGCAAGAATGATGAGTTAAAAATGTGAAGTGGAGATAAATAAACTATGAGGAGGTATAGGAAATGGTGTAGAGGCTGTGAACTACTCATCCAGAGGTGTTCTCAAGTTAAACTTCTCTAATCTAGACTCAACCCTTTTTGAGAGGCATATTTTTTAGACTTACCCATTTTTCTCCCAAAGACTAGTCTTTTGGCATTCCAGCCTTTCGACCTTCTCAGCATTTTTCCCTCCAAAAGGCCAAAATTTTGGGGGTCTCTAGTTTTGATTCACACTTAGTCAAATTTGCACTTGGAAAATTTCAGTGCAGAGGTCGGGGTCCAAACTTCTGGCCCATTCCAGCCAGATCACTTTTTTTGCATGAAAATAGAACTTCAAATCAGATGGATGCATAACTGGAGTTCATTTTGGAAGGACTAAGGGTCCTCTATTAGTCCCCACCTTGAACCTTAGTCCTCTATTAGTCCCCACCTTGAAGAGAACCACAGATGAATATTCCAAGGGAGAACTTAGAGAGATCAAGAAGAAGACTCTAGTTGCATGCAAGGGAACTCCAGCTCCTCTCTTTCTTCTTTCTTAGCAAGTTTGATCCCTTTTGCATGGGTAAACTAATTTTAAATAAATTAAAGATCCATGTAATTTTTTTAGTATCATTTCAACAATAGATTTCTTTAGTAAAGCTTTAGTTTTAGTTTGTTTTCATTGTTTTTAGAGTCTCAGATGCCGCAGTTTCAGCATTCAGAGTTTGTAGATCAGAACTCTATATATTGTAATAAAAAAATGTATTAGGGTTGGATTATTGATGAAATAAATATCTAAAATTTGTGCTTCACTCATGGTGTGATATTTTATTCTATCTATGCAAAATTTATGAATGTGTCTCTACTTATTCATTGTTTTCAAAGAGCCAATTGTTTTATCGTGTCTCAAATCTGTGATTGTTTAATTGTAGTTTGTTTTTATTTATCTACCTTGCTGTTATGAATGTATGGGAAATATCATCTTTGGGCTCAATGATAAATCCATCTTCTGTGTGCACACATCTTGGTGGCTTCATGATTTGATAGATTTTGAAAATCTTACACGAGTGAATACATTTTCTCTCCAAATGATTACATCTGTCAGGTATATAATTGTGACATGGTCTGATTCACATCTAGTGGGTTTGTTCCAAATCTCTCCATCCTTCAATTCACAAGGAAGGATCAACAATGGGTTATGTTTGTTAGGATTTCATTTTTTGAAAATGTACTTCATTCTTGTTACCCTACTTTTAATTTCTATCACAAATCTGAAAGCAATCAAAATCGTCTTTAGTTTAAAACACAAATTGGCATCCTTAGTTAATTAAAATATTTGATAAATTAGAAAATACAAAAAATCACTAAAGTTGTTTTGTAGTTTGATGTCTTGAAAGTACTAGCAAAGTCCTCCTTGCGAATATTCACATTTATCTTCAACTGAAATACCAAGCAGGTTGTACCACGACCCCGGAGAACCATGGGAATAACTTTGTTACACTTTCAAGAGAGGAAATCAAATCTCGAGACCCTAGCAATTGACTTTTGTAAGTATAATGCTCAATAGAAGTGGCGTTAGAAGGAGTTTCTAAAGACTAAAAACCTGGATAACATCAGATCTTTCTCTCAAGAATGGTTCAACCACGTGCTGAGGTCATCTCTGAAAAGAGGTGAGTTCCTTGAGCTCACTCACCACTAAAGAGCTTGCAGCGACTAAGGGAAGATAAGAGAAAGATCCTCTCACCATCCTACTGAGTCCCAAAATCCACTTGGAGAGTAATCACACCTTGATGTCCCGACTATCCTTGCAACCATTAATGGAAATCAAAATTTACAACAACCTCGTCCAATGGATTTCTTTGCTAATGCACAAAGATGGCCAGTAAAATTCGTCGGGAAACTCCATGAATTGCACAAAAATATGGAGAGACTTTGCATGTGTTTTATATGTGGAGAATTGAGGACAATATAAGAGAACATCTATGGCTTAAAATAAATTTGTAACCGCAAATATATTGCCATCCAAGGTGTTTTTTTCTGTCTATTCCCATAAACTTTGAGGGAATTTGCATACAACTAGTACTTGAACCTACCATGATGATCCATCTCTGCATGGATCAAATTTAAAAACAAATTTCTTAATCAATTTAAGTTGTATGTAGACCCTGATACAACACATCACCAGTTCATAACAACAAGAAAAGATCCTAAGGACCCCATCGCCATGTTCAATCATCATTTCTCCAAGATGCATCAAAAGTTGGAAGCTCCTTACACCATACTAGAGGCATTAGTCATACAAGTTTACCTCAAATCCTTGGACCCTTTCACTTCAATCTTTCTAAGAAGACTGCCCCCGCTGATAGAGACACAATGGAAAAAGGTCAATGAGGCCATCACATTTACACAACAAATGGACCCACAAGAGGGAAATTTCATGGTCGTGTCTACCATTAGCAACAATGCTGCCCCACATCCATTTTCAGGAACCATTCAAGCTTTGGCCACCCACATGCCTTCATTAAAACCAATTCTGACACAACCATTTGCAACCCTACCACCGTTCATCACTTATCCCAGTTACGAGGCTCATAGAAAAATGTTTGTGGACAAAAGGGTTGTAACTAAAACTGAACCTGATGGCCACCTGGCCTCTGAGTTGGATTTCATGAAGAAAACCTTTTCCTAACTCACAAGTGAGCTCACTAGGATAAGGTTGAACCCTTCCCAAAACAAAAGTGGATACCAATGAGCACCTGCTGGTCCAAGTGCTTACCCCCAGAATCAGAATCAAAGTTTCAATACCTACAAAAATAATAACAATTCACAAGATAAGCCATTTCTAGTTAGAAAATACCCAATAGAACATGGAACAATCAGCCCAACAATGGTAGCATACCGGTGGATAATGCTAATACCTATGAGATTATAGAGGACAATTTTGTCGGGGCTCCTAATCTGCACCGTGGTAATGGTGGATATGGAAGCAACTCCTATAATCAATACCTTCAAAATCTAGAGTAGCCTCCTGTCTAGTTCAACGCCATGATTTTTTACTCCTATGAATCTAGAAATGGGGAAAGTTTAGACACCTATACAGGAGAAGAAGAGTTCATGTTTTAATTTCAAAAAGAGAATGAGCCTGAATAATCTGGAGTTCATGCCTTCCAAAATGACCATCGAAACTCATATAATTTATGGAGCTGGAAGGAACCTATGACCAATGGTATACCTCCAAGTAAATAACCATCTCTCCTAGATCCTCAAGTGAGCAACAATCCCGCACCCCCTAGAGGTTTGAATGCTCCTATATCATCGCCATAAAATATGTTTCCTGGTTACAGAAGTTCATCATGGTCAAATGAAAAATATAGTGTAGTTAAAGAATTGAAGACAACTAAGGTGAACATATATATGTTTGAAATTTGTCAAGGTTTCCCTTCTCAGAGAAAAGAACTCCTAAAATCCCTGGACCATTCAAATAAAAGTATAAAAACTAGCAACACGAAGCCCATGTCCAATATCAACACCTCTGAAGATTTCTCGACGATGTTCAAAGACAAGATAGAAGTACCCACCCTTCCTACTTAGTGTGCAGATATTCAAAAAAAACTTACACAATTTCCTAATTGATTATGGAGCATCATGTAATGTCATTCCCTTATCCATTTGTCAAAATCTAGGGATGGTTTCACAAATTAAAAATAGTGTAGTGATCCAGCTCGACAAGACATGTGTTAAGGTGATTGGTGTACTCAAGGACATGCACATCTAGCTGCTTGCTGACACAAGGCTAAAAGAGTACATTGTTGTACACATAGTGGATATCCCTACAACTTATGGAATGAAACTGAGTTGAGAGTGGACCAAATGCTCAAGAGGATGGTTGACTACAGATTACACCCAACTATGGCTACCATGGAAGGGACTGAACAACCAAATCAAGATTGATGCCAAGCCTAAATTAAAGAGGATGATCATAGATTACAATGCTCCTAATGAAGTTCTATTTACATACACTAACATGTGCACCTGTCAAATGGATGAAATTCTCATGTCCCAAATCAGAGATGTCGAAGAAGAAGACCATAGTCTTGTGTAAGGGCTACTAGAGTTCAACATACATGAGGACATATTTAAATACTTTTTCAAGAGCATGACGATGATAATGCAGCACCTAGGGAGAGATGTGAACCCTAACATCCACCTTCTTCCAAGGTACTATCGATTGCATCAAGTGAGTCACTCAGAATTCACGTACCCCTATTGCCAAGATGTGTTATCCTAAGTACTAACTCAAATTACCCTACCAATCAAAGTCCTAAAGAGGCCTAAAGAAGAAAGGGGAAGCCTTGAGGTGGAAAGTGAAGGTGACACCATGTCGAGGGCAGATACCCTAGTTGATCCACACACACTAACGGTCAGAATCTGATAAGAAGAGCCCTACCTTTAACATGTTAAGTGACTGGAGTATCTCAGATGATAGCGCGTGTCCACCCTATAGAGAACTACAGGAAGTTAAAGACCGTCAAGTTACTAAATCCACCGATCTTGAAAATATCCAGGGGATAAGGGAAGAAGAGTCAACCTCCTCAAGAAGCGATGAAAGAAAGAGACAGAAGCTCAAAGAAAAGGGATTCTCAAGGAACATCCTTAACAGTTCAAACCCCACAAAATAAAGACAAATATGGAAATTACTCTTTGATGGATCTAAATGTAAATGAGGACAAGGTGTGGGGATTGAACTAATAAATTCAAGAGGTAAGTCTTTCTATATCGCTTATAGATTACAATTTTTGTGCACTAAATATGAAGCGCTGGTTTGTGGACTCCTCTTGGGAAATGAAAAGGGGATAAAAGCCTTGATGGTAGAAGGAGACTTGCAATTTATCATCAAGCAAATCCACAATCAATATTCTTGCAATGATACGAGGCTCTCAGCTTACCAAAATAGGGCATGGGACTTGATCAATGACTTCAAATAATTCAATATGAGATCCATTCCATGAAGGAAGAACATTGTCCCTAATGCCTTAGTTGTGTCATCTAGTTCATTACATGCAATGGACAAATCTAAACTAAATAATTTATCAGTTGAACTCATCGCAGCCCCAACCATCATAGATAACATCACCAACTTCCAAGAGTTTCAAGATGACCAACACATCGTCAAGTTCATCATGTGTGCAGGTGTGTTCAAAAAGTACATCATAGATGAAGGGAAGGAGGAAGAAGAAGAAGTTATCTTGGAGGACTCATATGATCAAGGCATCATAAACCTAAGGACAAATTCCATACAAAAATGAATGGTAGAACTAGAAAAGGATTTTTCATAGTGATGGGAATCCTATGAGAAGGAACCCATATGTATCACTTGATGCTAAAGAGTACGGAGTGTTCAACCTTGGCACTAAAGATGAGCTGAGAGAATTAGTTCACATCAGGAAATTAGAAGGAGGAAATGGTCCAACTACTTATAGAATATCGGTATGTCATATCTTGGAGTTATGAAGAACTAAAAAAATATGACACCTTATTCATTGCCCACAACATCCCACTAAAACTAAATTCCAAACCACTCCGGCAATGTCAACATCCCATCAAACCTACTATGGAGCCCCTAATACAAAAGGAAGTCCAAAAATTATTGGATGCTAGAATCATATTCCCCATCTTGCACTCCATATGGGTGGCCAACTTGGTACCCATGAGAAAGAAGATAGGTGAGATCAGACTGTGCATGGATTTCTAAAATCTGAACAAACCCTCTCACAAGAAAAACTATCCACTCCCTTCTCTTGATGAGGTACTAAAAGTAGTGAATGATTGCCAAATGATTTCCTTCCTAGATATTTATTTAGGGTACAATCAATTAATGGTACAAGAGGAAGATAGATTGAAGATGACATTCACCAGCAAGTGAGGGACATTCGCTTATCGATGAATGCCCTTCGGTTAATCAATGTCGGGTATAATTTTTAGAGAGCGATGGACACTCCCTTAAAAGGGATAGTTGGAAAATATATCATCATTTACATGGATGATCTAACTATTTTTTTTTCAAAAAAGAAAGGCAATCGTATAAGTGATCTAAGGAGAGTCCTCCAAAGATGCAAGAAGTACGAGATTTACCTAAATCCTAAGAAATGCATATTTGGGGTCATAGAAGGCAAGTTGCTAGGGCACATAATCTCATAAAAATGAATAGTAATTAACCCCAAAAGAGTCCAAGCCATTCTCAAGCTGACACCACCTCACAGGTGCAAAGAGTTGAAATCTTTCTTCAAGAAGATTAACTTTGTGAGGAAGTTCATTAGTGGTTTTTTCAAGATAGTAAAGCCACTCAACAAAATGATGAAGAAGGATGCTAAGATTGAGTGGACTCCCCTAGTAAGGAAGCACTTTGAAGATATCAAGAATGCAATCATGACAACCCTTGTTCTTGTCAGTCCAGACTACACTATTTCTTTCAAGGTGTACTATTTTTGCACTAGAACACTCTTTCATAGGCATCCTCATGCAGAAGAAAGACAGAGAGAATGAGAGACCAATAGCCTTCATGAGCTGCCCCCTTAAGAATTCTCAAGTTATGTACCCTAACCTAGACAAGAAATATTTTTCTTTAGTTGAAGCGATGAAGAAATTTTGGCATTACATCCTAAGGAGCAAAGTCTTTGGGATAGTCCTCGACACAACCATAAAATATATTTTGATGCAAAATGAGCTAGGAGAGAAAAGGGGAAAATGGATGGAAATTGTGTAAGAATTTGACCTAGAGATCTAGTCAATGAAACTAGTAAGAGGCCAAGGCCTAACAAAGGTGATCTCTAAAATAGAAGAGGGTCTAGTATGCCAAACTTACATCGATCAAGGTGTGATCTCTAATATATGGTATCAAGATGTAGTCTACTACCTACTAAAAATTTTCCACCCAAAGGGGATGAATAGCTCACAGAGAAGGGATTTGAAAATCAAAAGAAACTCCTGCACGTTGAAGAATGGCCAGCTGTATAAAAAAAACTATGAAGGTCTATACTTGAGGTGCTTGGACAGGCTCAAAGCAAAACAAGTCCTAGGAGATTTTCCTGACAGATACGGGATAGGACACGGGTCAGGTGAGGAAAATGCTCATCAAATATTAAGGGCAGGGTATTTTTGGCCAACACTATTCAAAGACACTAGAAAACATGTAAGATCATGCCACACGTGCCAAACAACCAAAATCAAGAGATAAATCTAGCGATGCCCTTACAACCAGTATATGAGGTACGTCTGTTCGCCCAATGCAGCTTAGATTTTTTTGGAATGAATAACCCTCCTTTGTCTACAAGTCACAAGTTCATCCTAATAGCTACCAATTATTGGACACACTGGACAGAGGCCTAGGTACCTAATAATTGCACCATGAAAGTGGTAACCGAGTTCCTAGAGAAGTGCATCATGACCAAGTGTGGGATGTCGTTCTATCTAGTATGTCACAATGCTCCCTCTTTCTCCTCCGCCTCGCTCACACAATGGGCCTTCAAAAACCAAGTAATCCTCAAACTGTTGGGCAAGTGATCTTTTTGGTATGTTATGAATCACTTTTTAGTTGTCATTTCTGGCAACACATCTGGCATATTGATTGATTAGATTGAAGCTAAGTTTTGGTGATTCAGTTCTGGAAGAAACATACAGAAGAAGCAATACAGAGTTATTTTGGGTATCGAAGATCAAGATCGATGAGTTATGACTTGAGAGCTTAGAGGAAGATACTATGGGGTATGTATGAACTTTATCTAAGATCAATTTCATTTTGGTGATGATTACAGAGACTTAGAGAGATTTGAGGACAGGTGACGACAATAGAACAATGAAACAGAGCAGTTGAAAAATACAAATGATTTGAGGAGTATGTCATGGAATCCTCGCATGCTAATTTGGATTATGAATTTATATAATATATATTTTGGTCATATAAGATCGCCGACTTTATATTTTCTCTTTACATTATTAATTCTATATTTTATTGAGAACCAACTATGTAATATTAGTAAATTGAGCCAACTTGGTAAAAAGAAAGATATATATATATATATATATATATATATATATATATAAAGAGTTTTTATGGAGGAAAGAGCATGATGTGAATGAGAGTATGTTGAGAGATATGTATGCGAATGGTAGAGGATTAACAGATATCATTGAAGAGATACAACTGGAACTATCTAAGCATTGAAGATGCTTGTTTTGTTCATTACTGAGAACACTTTGGAACAAAAGTTTTATTGTAAGAGTTGTAAGCTTAGTTGGCCCCTAATAGCGTGTTGTATACCTTTGACAGGGTTTTTATTCATTCAAAAAAGAAATGTACTATATAATATTCAGCTCCTAACAGGGCTAGGTCTCCTAACAGGGACATTATACTTTAGTGCATGCTTGAAGGTACCATCTTCACCAGGGTTTTTTTTTACCCTGGCCAGGGTTTCCTCGACAACAAATAATGGTGTTATGAGTTGTGTGTTATTTATTTATGTTCCTTTGATTTTAGTATGCTTATGGTTTATTTGGAATTGGTTTATGTTTAATTTATAGTGTTGTAATGTTGATTCACCCCCTTCTCAGTATTACTTAATCCTAACAATTGGTATTAGAGCTATTGGCCCTTCGAGACAAAGTCTAACAGCTTAAGGGAGATCAGAATGGATTCAAAAAATTTACAAGAGAACTTTGAAGCAGCACTTGAAGACTTTGATAAAGAAAAAGAAGAAAATGGTGACTTGAAATTCAAACTAAGGAGAGTTGAGGGATTCATCAAGAAACTTAAGGATCAGCTTGAAATTTCCAGAAATCAGAGACATGATCTTTTGGCTCAAATAAAAGAAGATTCATATAATGATAATTTAGATTAGATAAAGAAGCTTGAAAAAGTGAATGATACTTTGAAGCTTGAGAATGAAACAATGGCTAAAGAGATTCAATAGGAAATAGATACTGAAAACAAGATTGAAGAAAACTTGAAAAATACAAATGTTCTGATGGAACAAATGAAGAATGAGGCTGACCATTTCAAGAAAAAATATCTAGAATTAGAGAAATATAATAAGATCATAAAATGTTAACTTGTTGAGACAAAGAAACACACTGAGAAACTTTACATGAGTAGTGCCTTGATCGATGAACAAAGAGACAAACAAAAACCTAAAGGAGATATGAATGGTATTGGCTTCAATGAAGATGAATGTTATAAGAATCAAGAAGACAAACCTAATGTGAAGATTGATTCAGAAAAACCTACTCTTGAAAAAACCTAAAGAACATATCAGACCTTTCAGAGGTAGATGTTTTGGTTGTAACAAGTTTGGACACATGAAAAAGAGATTGCAGAGGTAATACCCCTTTTAAAACTTTTTTTATTTATTATTTTAACCATAATGCATATGGGCACAAGAAAGAAGAATGCAAGAAACTCAATCAATTTGGATATACACAAGTCAATAGAGGAGAACCTACATTGAAAACCACATGTTATAAATGTAATAACCTTGGACGCATTGTGAAGTAGTGCAGGAGCACCTAGGTAAGGCTAGTTGGTAACCTACGATCCTAGTTTTCTTTTTGGCTTGTAGTGGTCTTAGCCAAGATACTAGTGAAATAATAGGACTAGATAGGTCCTAAGGTGTGTTGATCTGGTTAGAAGACCTAACTAGATCATTACATGTTAGAAAGTGATGATTTGTCCAAATTAGGGTATTGTTCCAAAATCATAGAATCTTCATTTTTATGCTTGTTAGAGTCTAGTAGAGATAATTTGAGGTCTAATAGGCATG
Source organism: Thuja plicata (assembly GCA_018584345.1). Taxonomy (NCBI): domain Eukaryota; kingdom Viridiplantae; phylum Streptophyta; class Pinopsida; order Cupressales; family Cupressaceae; genus Thuja; species Thuja plicata. The sequence goes on from MU223155.1 coordinate 2,633,410, forward strand.
TTAGTGCATTTGGATAAGTTATGTAGTGTGTTGACCATGTTAGAATGCAAGAATCAAAAAGTTGTAAAAGCTATCAATGTTGTCATTGACAACATTTCTTGCAATTATGGATCTTTGAGAAATTGTTTGTAGAAGTGCCAAAAACAATTGGATTAGTGTCATGGTCAATTATATAAGGCTTTCCCCAACCTATGTGTGGGGTTGGATGAATTTGGAAAATCAGTGTACGGACTATGTAATTGAAAAATGAGTTATAATTAAGCATTTTGTAGACATTTTGGTGTTTAATGGATTGAAATCTATACTGTGAGTTGTGCAAGATTTATTTGATGTAATTTCTAGTTTTTGTATGTTATTAATTGGTGTTTTAGTTCTAGTTTAGTTGCTTTTGTAAATAGTTTTGTTTTCTGTATTGTCGCTAGTCTGACCCAGGCAGTTTTGGCAAATGGGGTCATAGCTCATCATTCCATTGTGGAACTTGTATGGGCTCTTGGAATGGGTGAGGTGACTCCTTGTAATATATGTGTGAGGAAGGATGGGCCCTGGGAAGTAGATTTTCTAATTTTACAGTTATGCCCTAGGCAAGCCAAAGATGCATGGCTAGGGATCACAGTGAATTGCAAAGACAATATGAGTGATTGAAAGAATTGGTAAATTCAATTAGAGGATGTGAAGAGGAGGAAGTGTGTATGGAGAAGCCCCAAATCCAATGGGAAGTTCTGGTGATCAATTCTTTATGGTGAAAAATTAAACCCTTGTGGGTAAGTCCAATAAATGGGGAAACCCTTAATTGTAGGCTTGAATATAGTAACCCTCTGTACGGATAGTTTGGGAAGGTAAGACCTAGAAAAATCCTAAAGGTATTCAAAAAGGGTGTCTGGATATGGACTTGTGTTTTCACCTTATTTATAGGTTTTTGAAGTTATATGCAGAAAGGTGCCTAAATAGGCCTAATGCTTGTAGCCCTATTTTGGATGAGTTTGGTGTGTGAACTTGAACTCAATTAGTATTTTGGTACAAATTATATTCTTAGACATTAAGTTGGATTCAATTGTCTTTCTAGAAGCCTCCTCTTCCACCGGTGTTTGGTTTTGATAAATTTTGGATCAATTAGTATAGAAGGTACAAGAAGACCTCTATGGAGCATGTAGTGAGTTGAGTTTATTTCTTGATTGGTGTTGACAAGTTGAATAGGGGAAGGATTGGAGAAAAGAATCCTTGGAAGGTTAGGGTTAGATAAAAACCCTAATAGGCTAGAGAAGTGGCCTATAAGATACCCTAGAAGAAGATAGGGTTAAGAGAAAGACTTGTCATTACATTAGATTAGTATCAGAGAAAGTTAACAATTTGGGAGTTGGTGTATGTCTCTAAATACTAGAAAATTAGTAGGGGAGATTAGCATGGTGACTAATGAAAAGCTAGCTAAGGAGATGGGTGAGAAAAAGAATAAAATTGGAATCCTTGACGAATCCCTAGAAGATATGAGAATCAAACTACAAGAAGTAGTTGATGCCAAGGTTAAAGGAAAAGAAGTTGAAAGCAGTAATAGAGGTAAGAAGATTAAAGAGGAAGATATCATCCCTGAACTAGACCCTATCTTGAATGAGGAATAATTATTGAAATCTATAAAACCCCCAGGAGGAAAAGCATTGGAAGGAGTACCACTATTTAGTGGAAAGATGGATATAGAAGTAGTAATGGAGTGGATTGAGGGGATGGAGAACTATTTCGAATGTGAAGGTGTCACTGAGGCACAAAAACTCAAAGTTGCAAAGTCAAGGCTCAGAGGGTCAGCATTAACATGGTGGAAGTATCTACAAGATGAGAGGGTTAGGATGGGTAAATAACCTATTGCTAACTGGAAGGCCATGGTGACCAAGGTAAAGGAGAACTATCTACTAGAGGACTATGAAATTAAACTTCATAGAAAGAGGCAAGGTCTAAAATAAAAGGACTGGGATGTGGCCTCTTATATAGAGGAATTTTAGAAGCTATCCCTAAGGTCCAAGATTAAATAAGAGGAACCTATCAAGGTAGCCAGATACTTGGGTGGTCTAAAGTGGAACATCCAAGAGGAAATAAGTTTGTGAACTCCAAAAACTATTCAAAAGTGCCACTAATTATCTCTAAAGGTGGAAGAGAGGAAAAAAAAGAAGGGAGACTCCAATCTCAGAGGTAGAGGTAGAGGTAGAGATCAAGGGGGTCATAGAAGTGGTTATCAAGGGAGAGGTAATGAACAAAGAAACCAAGGAGAGTCCAAATTGACAGAGCATGGTAATGAAACTACTCCAAGAGGGGGTTATGCCAAAGGAAGAGGTACTCAAGGAGGATCTAGTAGAGGAAGGGGTTTAGGTAGAAGCAATTCATACTTTTGAAGTATGAAATGTTACAATTATGGCCAAATGGGTCACCCTACCTATAGGTGCCCGGATAAGCCCACTTCTTCTAACAATAGAAAGAGGATTGCATATGCACAAGAGGATACTAAAAGTGTCAAATCACTACAAGTTGATCACATTGAATCATAGATGGGAGAGAACCTGATGTTCATAAGGTTTCTGATTAGACAACCAGTAAATGTTGAGCCCAAGCATATAAGAGCATTGTTCAAGATTAGATGTAAGATCCTTGGTAAAGTTTGCAAAGTGATAGTGGATTCAGGATCCACAGACAACATCATATCAAAGGAAGCTGTCAATAAGCTCAAGTTGAAAAAAATACCTCATGTCAATCCCTATAGGGTGACATGGTTGAACAAGGGCCATAGTGTGTTGGTAAATGAGAAAACTTGGGTGGAGTTTTCCATTGCAGGTTACAAGGATAAGTTACTATGTGATATACTATCTATGGATGCATGTCATATACTCCTACGTAGGCCTTGGAAATATGATAGAGGAGTAGTGTATTATGGGAAGGAAAAATCCATATCCTTCAAGAAAGGTGATAGAACTTCCAAAATATATAGTCTTTGTTGGCAGAGGATGAACCACAACCTAAGACTCCTAGTATCTTGTTGAGTAGTAGAAAGGAGTTCATAAATACCCTTAAAGATGAAGGGAGTTAAGGATATGCCATATTTATTAAGCCTAAGGAAGAGGAGAAGCCAAAACAAGAACCATTACCACTAGAAATCAGAGAGTTGCTTGAAAAGTACAAGGATATTGTTAGTGATGGGACTCCTACAACTTTACCTCATGAAAGAGTGATAATTCATCAAATTGAATGTGTACCTGGTGCATCATTGCCAAACAAGAAAGCATAAAGAATAAGTTTAGATGGACTTCTGGAATAGATAAATATTTTGAAATGTTGAAGGAGCAAGTAGCAACACAACCTATCCTTAGACTCCCTATTTTTGATCAACTCTTTACTTTGGAGTGTGATTCCATTGGAATGGAAGTAGGGGGTGTGTTTAGCCAAGAAGGTAGGCCAGTAGCCTTCTTCAGTGAAACATTAAGTGAAGCAAAGAATAAATATTCTTCTATGATTTGGAACTATATGATTTGGTTCAGTCTCTTAGGAAGTGGAGACATTACTTATTGCCAAAATAATTCATGGTGTTTACTGATAACCAGGCCTTGAGCTATATAAACACCCAAGAGAAGCTTAGTAATAGACATTTGAAGTGGATGGAATACCTTCAAGCATTCACATTCACAATAAATCACAAAAGGGACAATTGAAAAAGGTTTCAGATGCCTTGATCAAGAGGTTTCTAACCATTCAAAAAGTTCATATGAAGAGCATTGGGATAGTAAGTTTTAAAGACCTCTACAGAGAAGATGAATATTTTGGTGAAGCCTATAATGTATGCTCTAATTTTCAGAATCACTTCCATAGTCAGTTTTCTAATTTCACCTTACAAAGTGGATTTTTGTTTAAGGGGAACCAGTTGTGTGTCCCTAAGGGTTCCATGAGAATAAATCTCATTCAGGAGAAGCATAATGGAAGGTTGAGTGGCCATTTTGGTGTGAAAAAAACTTTAGAGATGTAAACAAGTATGTTGAACACTGTGGAGTATGAATGAAAGAAAAAGGATGGGCTAGAAATGCAGGTTTGTACCAACCTTTTCCAATCCCTAATAGACCATGGGACTGTGTTAGCATCGATTTCATTGTAGGGTTACCTAAGACAAAGGATGACCATGACAATATTTATGTTGTGGTAGATAGATTTAACAAGATGGGTCATTTCATACCTTGTAGGACTACAAATGATACTAGCAACATTGCATACTTGTTCTTTAAGGATATTGTATGAATCCATGGACTACCCCTAAGTATTATCTCATATAGGGATGTTAAGTTCATGAGCCATTTTTGGAAAACACTATGGAGTAGATTGGGAACCAACTTGTGATTTGGTTCAACTTACCACCCTCAGACTCATGTAAAATTGAGGTGGTTAACAAAGTGTTAGGTAATTTTTTAAGGTTCCTAACCAAGGAGTATGGGCATACATGGGATTTGGTCATTCCCTAAGTAGAATATACATATAATGACAGTTTTAAATAACAACATGTAGAAGCCAATTTGAATTTGTTTATGGGATGCACCCAAGGGGTGTATGTTAGCTTAGAGACCTTGGAGCCATGGAGATAGGAGTGGTCATGCTGAAGACTTCACTCAAACCATGAAGGAAATCCAAGAGAAGGTGAAGAAGAAAATATTGGAGTCTACCCAAAAGTTGAAGGCTAGGATGGATGAGAAGAGAAATAATGTTCAATTTGCAGTAGGTGATTATGTTATGGTACATCTGAATACGTCTAGGTTGCAGAAGGGAATACCTACAAAAATATAGATGAAGAGAGTGAGACCCTGCAAGATCTTAGCCAAGTATGGGGCTAATGCCTATCAGGTGGATCTACCTCCTGAATTGAGCATCTCACCTGTCTTTAATGTGGTAGATTTGATAAATTTTAAAGGACCTTTAACAGAGATGGATGTGAAAAGAGAAGAGGTTGGCAATGATGTGGAACCTAATGCTTTACCTCCCAAGATGCAAAAAAAAGTAGATAGGGTATTGGATTCAAGGGTCAAGAAGACTACCAAACATAAGGTGTACATGGAACACCTCTTCAAGTGGAAGAACAAACTAGAGTCAGAGGAAACATGGTTGCTGATACAGATTTCAAGAAGATGGGCATTCCTAAAGACATTGTGTCCACAGGAGTGACATAAATTTCCTTTGTGGGGGAGTATGGTGCAGGAGCACCTAGGTAAGGCTAGTTGGTAACCTAGGCTCCTAGTTTTATTTTTGGCTTGTAGTGGTCTTAGCCAAGCCGCTAGTGAAATAATAGGACTAGATTGGTCCTAAGGTGTGTTGATTTGGTTAGAAGACCTAACTAGATCATTAGATGTTAGAAAGTAATGATTTGTCCAAATTAGGATAATGTTCCAAAATGATGGAATCTTGGTTTTTATGATTTTTAGAGTCTAGGAGAGCTAATTTGAGGTCTAATAGGCATTTTAGTGCATTTAGACAAGTTATGTGGTGTGCTGACCAAGTTAGAATGCAAGAATAAAAAAGTTGTAAAAGTTGTCAATGTTGTCAATGACAACATTGACAACATTTCTTGCAATTATGGATCTTTGAGTAATTGGTTGTATAACTGTTAGAAATAGTTGGATTAGTGCCATGGTCAACTATATTAGGCTTTCCCCCTATTGTGTGTGGGGTTGGATGAATTTGGAAAATCAGTGTACGGACTGTGTAATTGGAAAACCAGTTACAGTTAAGCATTTTGTAGACATTTTGGTGTTTAATGGATTGAAAGTTGCACTGTGAGTTGTGCAAGAGTTATTTGATGTAATTTATTATTTCTGTATGTGATTATTTGTGTTGGAATTATATTGTGAATGTAGTACTGAGAGGGGAGGGGTGAATCACTACCTCTAAAAATTTTCTTGGTTAGCCCATTAACCCTTAGCCATCAGCTTGTAAATTATCTTATCTAACTATTCATCTTTCTTTGTGCATATACAATCATAACATAAGTTCTTTAATATGTAACCATACAAAAAACATTCATGAAAATAGATAACACATAACACATAACACAAGATATGGTAACGCAGAAAACTCCTGTTAGGAAGTAAAAACTGTGGTGGGGATTGTTACCCACAAGACTTCACTATCTGCAGATAAGAAGGGGATGGTAAAGGCTTACAATTGGTCACTTCTAATGACCTAACCTATTAGGAGTATTATAGTGGAGACCTTTTAAGATCTACTTTGTTTGAAGCTTTAGCAACACTGTTAAGTGTGCATTCTGTTAAGAGATTTGTAAAGAACTGTTAAGTCCACCTTCTACAAAAGGATTTTAGATGTGATGCACTTGTTAGAATGCAACTACATAAGTATTTGATATGATGATGTATGCAATCTCTAATTTTTGATAATAGATCCAATAAAGCTTCCTATGTATGAGTAATCATCTTTTCATGATTGAATAATACGTTTCTCTACACGTCGGTAGCCTCTGTGTGTTCTTGATAACTAGATATAATATTTTTCTAAACTTTGCATGAATTCTACCTTCTACTCCTCAGATGCTCTTTGTGGCTATCAAAAACAATGAATCCATAATTCACAATTGGTTTAACATCTATTTATACTAGATTTTAGCTCTATTCTTGATTCACGCTTCGCAAGCTAACTCTAGATCCAAGGTTTACAACTTGACCTTGATCTTTAGTTAGATATGTTTTAGATCCATTAGGATGCTTTAAAACATTTAAATTATGCTTACTTGACCCTCAAGTAATGATTTAAATCAATTTAAAACTCTATAAATAGAATTATAATGCTTTATCTGAGATGTAAAAGTTAGATCCACTATTTGCAGGTTCTCTAACTGACTGTCAATTCTGATGGTCGGGCTACTCTGTCAGTCTGTCAATTTTCTTCTCCATCAATGTTCCTTTCTTAAACTATTCATCGGGTATGCCTTTTCTTCTCCATTGGTTTTGTTCTCAAAACTATATCATCGATGATGATCTTTGTGTTATGTCATTGACCCATCGGTGATATCTTGTTAACTTTGTCGGTACAACACTTGTCAGTGTTCATTGGGTAATTCCATACTTAGAACTTTTACCTCATTGGGTATCCTCTCTTCTATGTGTGGGTTATCTATATACTCTATTCATCGGGTAGCTATACTGATGGTCTCTATCAATGTTTTTCACTAAGTGTACTAATGGCAAAACTTAATGTCATCAATCACCCCCTTTGACATTAGTATAAAAAACATGATATGTGCAACATACTGAATATATTAGTATGTACACCTATGTATACTTCTTCCTTAGTCATTTGAATGACTCCCCCTATGTATATTTTTGTAAGTGTAAGTATATATACATTTCCTTATGTACTTTTCTTCCCCCTTTTTTTGATATATTGTACATAACTATCTTTACATATCTATTCCTTCTGTACATATTATATACATACATTTCTATTCCTCCTTTTTTGATAATAAAGGTAAAGGTACTTACATCTTGTCAAAAAGGTGGGAATGTGAGGACTTGATCTCCTCCATCATCTTTTCCCATTTATCCTTCAGCATTTCTAGAGCCATATGCTCAATTGATATTCTTATGTGTATATCATAGATGCTATCTACTACTGACATCTCTGGGGTTGGAATTAAGTTTCTTGCTTCAGAAATATGCTGCTATAGAATAGTAAGATTAGGCAAGATGTGTGCCTATAGTTTGGTAATCTAACCTCTTAATTTTGTTTTAGCATCCCATATTTCTTGCCTTAGACTGTTAGCCTCAATGCCTTTGTCATGATGCGCCTTGATACTGTCTGCATTTGAGGTTAGGCTTTGTGCACTAGTTGTGATATTAGAATCTATTTTTGCTAACTTGTCACTATTTTCATTTGTAAACTTTTCAAGTGTGCACATCTTTTGAACTAAGGTAATTTCCTCAGTAATCATTGGCTCTAATTAATCAATTAGTTCAAAGAGATTTACCTTGTTCACTGCCACTTCTTGGCCGATCTTGTCAATTACCTTGTATTGATACTTTTTCTTTGCTTGTTCTTCCATTGCTTGTTCTACATCTACATTCTAGTTTGTGATGGCATCGGTAAGAACATCTATTTTCTCCTTAAGTGTAGCATTTTGTTCAATTTTCACCTTAGGAACAAGTTGTTGTAGAATTTCTCTTGCCTTGTCAAGTGCCATTGCTTCCCTATGTTCCTGTATCATTTTCTTCTGAATGGATTTTCTTTGATATAGCACTCCAAACTCTTGAATTTTATCTATATCCAAAGTAGTTATATCCCAATTTGGGACTTATATTACTTCATCCATTGTGACAACCAACATATCTTTCTTCTTCTTCTTCTTTGGCTGGGTGGCAGATTGATGTATTACCATTTGTAAACCTTGAGATTGGGTTGACTTGGTAGGTTAGGGTTGAGAAGATTAAGCGCCCTATTGTTTTTTCTCTAAGTCCACCAGCTAGTTTTGTGAAGATGTCTCCTCATTGGTCTTAGGTGTATCAACAGATATATCTTCTTTTTGTTTTGAGCTTTCATCCTTCTTGACTTCTTCACTCTTATATTTTTATTCATCCTTTCTCAATGTATCCTCTATTTTTTTACCTACTTCTTTGTTTTGTTCATTAGACACTTCTTGCTTAGTGTCGGTTGCATCTTTCATTTCTGTATATGTATCCTTCTGAGTATTGGATGTATCTTTGGTTTCATCATTACCCATGTCCCTAGGTATATCATCATCTTTCTTAGATGATTTGTCCTAAATTGATTCAATATCAATAGAATCGCTTAATATATTCATGTTTGTCAGTGTATTGACTGTTGCAGTGTCAATAGTTGAATCCTGTCTGTCGCTATTGCCTTGTGCAATATTTATATCTTCATCTTTTTGTACTTCTACTATGGGGTCTTTTCCTATAGTGTCATTGACAATGTTGTTGAACCATGATTCATCATTTATATCATCAGCTAAATTACCTTTTATTTTCAAGTCATCCATGGTAACTTCTTCATCTTTACTCAAGTCAATGTGAATTGGACTTGGTGGATTTTGACTCTCTTCACTTTCAGTGTGGTCAAGAGTAGTGTCTGGCCATACTTCATCTACAATGTTAGTATCTTTTGGGCCTTCTAGATCACTCTCTTCTTTATCCATTTCAACAGATGGGTCATCTTGTATATCTTTGATGGTGATTGGTTCTTTCTCCGAGATAGCTTCCTTAGTGGGCTTTTTGAGTATCTTGCACCACTTCTTAATGTTATTATAATCAAGATCAATTAACTTTCCCTTGATAAATTCATATGCTCTCATTTTTGGTGAGAACTCTTTTTCATACTTCTTCATCATCTCAGCAATTTCTTCCTTTGTTGAATTAGGAGGCATAAGAGTAACAAGTACTCTTTCTCTTATCTCCTTTTCC
>MU223155.1:2642896-2673597 GCA_018584345.1 Thuja plicata
TCATACTTCTTCATCATCTCAGCAATTTCTTCCTTTGTTGAATTAGGAGGCATAAGAGTAACAAGTACTCTTTCTCTTATCTCCTTTTCCTGATGTAGTGCAAATGTCCATCTAGTTGATAATCTCTATCATAGTTCTTTGGGAACATCATATTCTGAGAATTGTAGTGGAACATAGTGATGTTTGCACATTTAACAATTATTTCTTCTTCAATCTTATTTTGATCCTCTGTACTGAATTTTAACCATTTCCTTATGTTAGGATCAAAAATAGATTGGGATTCTGAGATGTTGTTGCATATTTTTTCAATTGCTGTTGGAACCAAAGGTTCTTTTTCATTTTGTATTTCTACATCAGCTCCATCCATAGCTGAGTCTTCTAGATCCTCTCTAGTTCTATTCATCTTCCTCGTCTTGGTCTGTACTTTTGGAGGGGTTGGTTTTCTCTTGTAAATCCTCACTTTTCCTTTCAGTAATGGTGAAGGAGTTGACTCTTTTGCAGTCTGGCTTCTTGTTCTTGAAGCGGTTGTTGTTCTTTCTTTCTTGGGTGTAGGAGGAGGTGGAGAATCTGATTGTGTACCTTCTGGGTTATTCTCTTCTTCTTCATCACTGATAGGTGACTATCCTTTGGTTAGTTCCTCCTTACCCTCTGTTTCCTCTTCACCTTACTTTTCTTCTTCACCTTCAGAAGATACATTCAATTTCTTTTTCAATTTCTTCACCATTCTGGTTGACTGTTTTACAACTTTCTTGACAACAAGATTTGTTTTAATATTTTGTTTGGCCTCTTCGTAGGTGCCAAATCTTTATTGTGCATTGTCAATTGGTTCATTTAATAGTGCCTCAATGCACTCGTTGGCTTGTCCTATTTTGATTTCATATTCTAACTTTGAAAGCCATGACTTCCTAGGTACTACTACTTGGATATACGTGAAATCAGTATCTATGATGAAACATATATTCTCTTTGTGTTCCTCTATCAAATTTTAAGGAATCCTTGTTCTAGTTTGCAACATTTCCTTAATGGTTTTGAAATAATCATTCATTACATTGTCAAAATCTATTCCTAGTGATTCTATGAATTCACTTATCTAAATGGTTATAGGCCTGCTTGTGTCCCATACAAATTTTCCTATTGAAGGAAAGTATTCTTCAAATTAAAAGAATATGCATATTATGAGGGAACCAAACTTACAAGTGTTTGTTCCTGAAAATCTTATAGTGCACATGTTCTCCTCCAAATGATGTAACAGGATCTCTGTAAGATCCATCTTCTTTCCTTGTTTGATGATTTTGTTTGTTGTGCTCATAGCAGTGCTTGATATGTTATTCATTCTGCTTGCCTGGAAGATTTTGTATCCTATCACACATGCACCAAACTTGAGTTCTACGTCGGTGATAGTGTTGACCTTGAGAGATCTTTTGTCTGATTTAGGGATGGGTGCTTGTGAGCTTATGGTTTATCAGTTGTAGGATAACCAGTAACAGCATGAATAACATCCCTTGTTATTGGTTTTGGCTTATTAAGCCATAGAGTCTTGTGCATTCTATTGAGAACAATATTTATCTATTCTATTTTGAAAACTTTGGGAAAATGCAGTGCATTCATGAGTCCTTTCACTTCCAGATGCTTGTGCTCTTCTTTGAGGTTTCCAGCTTCATCACATAGTGCCCTGTAGGCATTATCTAGGTCTAGATCTCCTATTTCCAAGCTCTTGCAGTGTGTATAGGACCTTACGTCCTCTACCAGGAAAACCCTAGGTGAGATTATAGAGAATGCTCTGGAATCGTTAGGTTGTGATGCTATTTCTGGGTGCAGCTTGTATTTGGGTTCAACACAAGTGCCTCTACTGACAATTTTGATTGTTTTCTTCTTGTCTTCCTTAATATTTTCAACTCTAGAATTCGATGCCATCGCATTGCAAAAATTTACGGTTTTTCATAAATCAAACAGTGCGATCGGTGAATATGGTTACTTACTGAATCCCTGTGATTGCTTGTGAATCCTCTGATAGGTGTTGAGTCTTTGCTAAGGTTTCTCTTCAATTTGATCCTTAATTTCTTTGCTTGGCTCTCCAGGTTTCTCAAAAATTGCGGGTGCAAAAACGAGTTCACCCGTAGGGATTTTATAACTTTTGTGCCCTGAGTTTTCATTAATGCTCACCAACTCATTGGTATACAAAGATTGATTTTGTCGATAGAGGCATTCATAAAATCTTTGGTGTCTATGCAAAGCGTCAAGGTTGCTAGCAGCTTTGGTGACTTCACCGATGATGGTTGGTAAAGTAGCGAAGACAGCTTTCGTTGCCTCAAGGTTCACCGATGTCTATCAGTTTACACTTAGCAACTTTGTGTTTGTGTAATGACCGATACATTCTGGTAAGTAGTACTAACTTTTCTGTGTGTGTTCACCTATGTATATTTGTACCCAATAACCAATGGTTGATTTTTAACAATATTTTACAAGTGAAAATATGGTGCATCTTTAATAATACTAATTTATCTATATGATCAATATGTAATGGAACCGATGCATATATATAACTTTTCACAATGCAGTTCCATACTTGCTTGTGCATTTTAGTTGGATGTAGTGATACCACTAGATTTATTGGATAGGGTGTCATCATTTGTATTTCTTGTTCTAGCACATTCAGTGTTTGTGGCTTTTACTCACATCTTATTTCTCATTCTCTTGATGTCATCAATGGTATTTCCATTGGGATGAGTACTTGTATCTGTTAGTTGGTCTTTGCAATCTTTTATCACATGTCCAACCTTATGATATTGTAAAAATGCCATACCTGAATTGGTCCAACCTCTTGACCTTTTGGTCCACTTTCTCATATAGTTGGAAGCAATATGACCATACCTTCCACATGCTGTGTTGTTTACCCATGTGTTATAGTCCCAAACATATGAGGTACAAACTCTGGTCAGTTTGTAGCTATTATCAGTTTCCTTTGGTGTCCAGGCCTTGTTGTTCTTTTTCCAACACTCCTCATGTGTATGCCCATTCATCTTGCAGGTAGGACAGTACTTGTCCATGTAGGTTTTCCTTTTTGGATTTGTCACTTTAGATCTACACCCATGTGCCTTGTTTTCTTTCTTTTGACATTTATAACAATTACCAATGAAAGTAGATTGTGCTTGAGGGATACCTTTCATTTTTCTACTGCAAATGTTTGAGGTGTGGCCGGGTTTTCCACAGTGATTGCATGATAGCTTCTTGGATCTTGAGGTTGTGAAAGCATTCCTTTGATTTGGTTGATTAGAAGATTCACCATTCTCTTTGTACCCTAATCCTGTGTAGTTGTTGACTCTTCTCTGTCCATCAAGAAAATCATCCATCCTTTTGTTTCTATCTTCAGCTTTCTTGATCAATTCATTGTGTTGATTTTGAATTCTGACTTCATGCTTTAGTTTTTCATTCTCTTCCCTTAGCTCACCGATGATCTGCATTCTTAAAATAAGTTCAGTATTTAATCTGTTTTCTTCTTGACTCATAAGAATAATCTGGTTGGTAACCTCATGGTGATGCTCAGTAGGTCTTTGAATCTATGATTATTTTTCTTGTAGCTTCTCTGTTATTTTCCTCCTATCATCAATGGCTAGTGTTCTTTCATTTTTAGTTTTTCTTGCATCATTCATGACATCAATCATTTTCACCATTTGAGTCTCTTGACTGATTTGCAGCATTCTCAATTGCTCGATCAGATGTTGATTGGCCTCATGTAGACTTGTCATCTTTTCATCTGATTGGTCTGATGCTTTACTTGATGCTGATTCTGCTGAATCAAAGTAATCTTGTATTTCTGATTCTTTGTAGTCCTTCTCATTCAGTCTAGTTTCCATAATCTTTCTTTCATCAAGAAGTTTTCTCAAGTTGATTCTTGCCTCTTTATACTGCTCATAGTTTATCTGCATCTGTAATTGCTCATTCTCACTAGTCTTGTCCAGTCTTTACTTTTCCATTGCTCTGATATTTTCTCTTAAGTCTTCAAGCTTTTCAAGAAAGAGACTTAGCTCTGATACCAATTGTTGGAATTATATTGTGAATGTACTAATAAGAGGGGAGGGGTGAATCAATACCTCTAAAAATTTTCTTGGTTAGCCCATTAACCCTTAGTCGTCAGTTTGTAAATTATCTTATCTAATTGTTCATCTTTCTTTGTGCACATACAATCATAACATAATTTCTTTATTATATAACCATACAAGAAACATTCATGAAAATAGATAACACATAACACAAGATATGGCAACGCAGAAAAATCCTGTTAGGAAGTAAACACTATGGTGGGGATTGTTACCCACAAGACTTCACTATCTGCAGATAAGAAGGGGTCGGTAAAGGATTACAATTGGTCACTTCTGATGACCTACCCTATTAGGAGTATTATAGTGGATACCTGTTAAGATCTACTTCATTTGAAGCTTTAGCAACACTGTTAAGTATGCACTTTGTTAAGAGATTTGTAAAGAACTTTTAAGTCCACCTTCTACAAAAGGATTTTAGATGTGATGCACTTGTTAGAATGAAACTACATAAGTCTTTGATTTGATGATGTATGCAATCTATAATTTCTGATAATAGATCCAATAAATCTTCCTATGTATGATTAATCATCTTTTCATGATTGATTAATACCTTTCTCTGCATGTCGGTAGCCTCTGTGTGTTCTTGATAACTAGATATAATCTTTTTCTAAACTTTACATGAATTCTGCCTTTTGCTCCTCAAATGCTCTTCGTGGATATCAACAATAATGAATCCATAATTCACAATTGGTTGAACATATATTTATACTAGATTTTAGCTCTATTCTTGATTCACGCTTCACAAGTTAACTCTAGATCCAAGGTTTACAACTTGACCTTGATCTTTAGTTAGATATGGTTTAGATCCATTAGGATGCTTTAAAACATTTACATTATGCTTTCTTGACCCTCAAGTAATGATTTAAAACAAATTAAAAATCTATCAATATAATTAAAATGCTTTATCTGATGTTTAAAAGTTAGATCCACTATTTGTGGGTTCTCTAACTGACTGTCGGTTCTGATGGTCGGGCTGCTCTGTCAGTCTGTCGGTTTTCTTCTCCGTCGGTGTTCCTTTCTTGAACTATTCATCGAGTATGCCTTTTTTTCTCCATCAGTTTTGTTCTCGAAAATATATCATCAATGATGATCTTTTTATTATGTCATTAACCCGTTGGTGATGTCCTGTTAACTTCATCGGTACAACACTTGTCAGTGTTCGTCAGGTAATTCCATACTTAGCACTTTTACCTCGTCAGGTATCCTCGCTTTTGTGTGTCGGTTAGCTACATACTCTATTCTTCGAGTGGCTATACCGATGGTATCTGTCAATTTTTTTCACTAAGTGTACTAATGGAAAAACTTAATGTCATCAAATTGGTGTTTTAGTTCTAGTTTAGTTTCTTTTGTAAATAGTTTTTTTTTTTTCTGCACTATCGCTAGTCTGATCCAGGCTGTTTTTGCAAATGGGGTCATAGCTCATCATTCGACCATGGAACTTGTATGGGATCTTGGAATGGGTGAGGTGAATCCTTGTACTATATGTGTGAGGAATGATGGGCCATGGGAATAATATTTTCTAATTTTACAGTGATGCCCTAGGTGAGCCAGAGATGCATGGCTAGGGATCACAGTGAATTGTAGAGGTAATATGAGTAATTGAAAGCATTTGTAGCTTAAATAAGAGGTTGTGGAGAGGAAGAAGTGTATATAGAGAAGCCCCAAATTCAATGGGAAGTTCTGGTGATCAATTATTTGTGGTGAAAACTTAAACCCTTGTGGGTAAATCTAATAAATGGTGAAACCCTTAATTATAGGCTTGAATATAGTAACCCTCTATATGGACAGTTTGGAAAGGTAAGAACTAGAAAATCCTAAAGGTCTTTGAAAAGTGTGTCTGGATATGGACTTGGTTTTTCACCTTGTTTACAATTTTTTGAGGTTATATGGAGAAAGGTGCCCAATTAGGCCTAATGCTTGTAGCCCTGTTTTGGGTGAGTTTGGTGTGTGAACTTGAACTCAATTAGTATTTTAGTAAAAATTATGTTCTTACACATTGAGTTGGATTCAATTGTGTTTATATAAGCCTCCTCCTCCACTGGTGTTTGGTTTTGATTAATTTTGGATCAATTAATACATAAGGTACAAGAAGACCTCTATGGAGCATGTAGTGAGTTGAATTTATTTCTTGATTGGTGTTGACAAGTTGAATAGGGGAAGGATTGGGGAAAAGATTCCTTGGAAGGTTAGGGTTAGCTAAGAACCCTAATAGGCTAGAGAAGTGGCCTATAGGATACCCTAGAAGAAGATAGGGTTGTGAGAAAGACTTGTCATTACATAACAAAGTATTGTAAGCTACAAGTAAATCAGGATAGAAGACCTCCTATATGCTACACATGCAACAGTCCAGGTGATATAGAAAAGTTTTGAAGGTATAAGGGAGTAAATATCTGAAGAGTACCACCTCCTAATAACACAAAGGGGAATGAAAATGATAATGGTAAAAGTCTTGCGGAATAAAAGAGTGATTTTGACAATTGTTTCAAGAAAGTAGAAAATAATAGCAGTGGTAAGATATGGAAAATCAAAGAGACAAGTGAGATATTAGTTCAAGGAGAGACAATAGATACTACTTGATCTCTGCCTAATGATAACAAATCAAAATTGACCTGAATGGCTCATCATGGCCTTAGGGGAGCATTGGATGAAGATACCAGAATATATCCAGCCCTTGATTCTAAGGATTGAGCTCTAGAAAGATTAGGTATTTGGTGTTCAAACATCATATAACTTATATCTGAGAGATCAACATCATATAATTTTCATTACATCACAAAGTACTGTAAGCTACAAGTAAATCAGGATAGAAGACCTCCTATATGCTACACATGCAACAATCCAGGTCATATAGCAAAGTTTTGAAGGTATAATGGAGTAAATATCTGAAGAGTACCACCTCGTACTAACACAAAGGGGAATGACAATGATAATGGTAAAAGTCTTGCAGAATAAAAGAGTGATTTTGACAATTGTTTCAAGAAATTAGAAGATAACAACAATGGTAAGATATGGAAAATCAAAGAGACAAGTGAGATATTGGTTCAAGGAGAGACAATAGATGCTACTTGATCTCCGCCTAATGATAACAAAGTAGAATCGACCTTAATGGTTGATCATGTCCTTAGAGGAGCATTGAATGAAGATACCAAAATATATCCAGCCTCTGATTTTGAGGAGTGAGCTCTAGAAAGATTAGGTATGTTGTGTTTAGACATCATATAACTTATATCTAAGAGCTCAACATTAGACTATGCATATTCTATAATCATGGGATTTGTAATTACTAGATAGTATACGATGTTAAGTGTATTGGGTAATGTGCATTTTACACTTAGTAATAAATAAAGGAAATCTGAGATTCATATTTCTTTACCATTTTAAGAGTAGCAAAATAAGGAGATTAGAGATCAGAGAGTGATGGACTATCTGATAGCTATACTGTGTGATCGATCAAAGCGGGAATTTGGAATTTAGCATGGTTAAGGTATTTACATCATTTACATCTATAGAAGCTATGGATGCACCTTTTATATATGATATTATAGATCGACCTACATATAATATTAAGAAACATCATTTTAAGTCTTGTAAAGAATACGCTGAAGGATCATTTTCCCACACACCATACATCATCTTTCAGGTAGAAGATATTAGGGCATACATTCATTTCAAGTATGACATACTGGGTATTGATCAGATTTCTACTTAAATAGAGTACATGAATAATAATGAAAAAATAAGAGATGAGTTAAAACATGTAGATGAGTTAAGCATTATGAAAATACTGGACTTATATGAATTTAGTGAAGAGGAATGGTTTAAAATATTAGTGAGAAGAGTTCATGATCAGTTTATCTGGATAGGTGAATAAGATATAAATATTTGTAGTAATTGATACATGAGATCACTGGATTGGATAATACTGGAGTCATCCCTATGGCAAAGAAGCACATAAAGAAACAAGTTGAAACCCTAACACACTCAAAATGGGATAGGTGAAGAGTACCTGAAGAGTTGTATGGTAGATTGGAAATAAGAAAAAATCTAGCACATATTAAAGCTGAGGCTATTAGGAATCAAGGAATTGATAATATGTTACCTGTAGTTTCTATGCAAGAGAGAGATAGAATATTTGGTGAACTAAAACCTTTGTTGAGGACCAAGGAAAGATTAGTGAAGATTATGGAAAGAAAGCATGAAGAAGTTACAGAAGAGACTCATAGAGTATTGGATCAGATACTAATGAATAATATTCTTGAGAAGACTCCACCTCCTAAACCTACAATGCCTACATCCTTAGGAATTGGAGAGAGTTGTAAAACATTTGAGGCAAGTGTTGAGAAGTGGTACAGGAGCACCTAGGAGATCCTCAAAGCCCTCAAGTTTTGGCTTGCATCTGACCTTAGCCAAGTCAGAGTGTGTGTTTAAATTGGACCTTAGGAGGTCTTGCAAGATGTTTTACTAGGTGGACAAATAGTTAGTATCTAATCCAACCTAGTATAGTTAGGTTTCTTTATTGCATTTTTGGTCTAAATGGGAAATATGGTCTAAATGTGTCCTAGAACCTAGCATAGTAGTATTCTAGGAATTTATGGGGTTGTTTCATCGAGATATAGGGGTTAGAGGCCCTAAAAGATAGGGTGAAGGCATAAATGCAAAGATGTCAAAAGTTGCTCAAAAGTTGTCATGACAACATTTGCAATTTTTGCAAATGTTGCATGCAACTCGACAACTTTGGATTCCCCTTATTGTAGGATTGGGAAAGTGATGAACCAAGAATAGAAACAAGGAAGAATCATCTTAAGTATGTATGTGACTCATTTCCTGAGGCATTAGTGATTGTAAGCAAGTTTTTGAATAGTAAAAAGGTCTGCAATTCTGTGTTGGTGAGATTTTTGAGTATTTAGAGTTACAGAGAATTTTAATGGATTGAATCATAAGATCCAACTATGGATTCATGTAGAGAGGAGTGGTTTAAGATATTTTCATTTAGGGTGTTAGTCATTTTGAGTTGGTTTTCTAACTGTAGAAAAGTAATCATAAATTAGGTAGTCTACTGGTGTGATTCAGGGTAACTTTGCTTTCATGGCTCCCCCATGAAATTCAACCGTGGAAAAAAAAAAAGGTTGAATGAAATTATTATGGGAGCCAATATAAATATTGTATATAGAGGTAGGAAGTTAGGAGAGATGTTTATCTATTTATAAGGTCATACCCTAGCCGAGTTAGGATAGCCCAGTTAGGAGTATGATAGGGATAAATCTATTTGCAGAGATAAGGGAGTGTATTGGAGAAATAAACCAAGTGTGGTCTCACTGTTATTAGGGTCTCATAGGTCCCTAATGTCAAGATTAGATCCCAAACAATCAATCTAGATTGAGTTTTGAGGATAAATTAGAGAGTTGCTAGTAGAGAGCCAAAATAGGCCTAAAAGCCCTACTTTCTAGGACAGTGAAGCACAGATAGTTTGGGAACCCTAGACCTTAGAAATATTTTAGGTCTCCCAAAAGGGTATCTAGATCCCTAATTAGTTTTTGGAGTTGTGTGTAAGTTTTGAGAGTTAATCCAGAAAAACCCTCTAGATAGGGCTAATAGGATCATTAGGCCTAATAGGACAGTTTGAAGGCAAATAGTGAACTCAACCAAATTGGGTTTGAAGAATTATGGGATAGGAGTTGTATGGATGAAAAATGAACATTCCAAGCCTATACATGGCCCTTGTAGAAAGACAGAATTGGGTATGAAGAATTTGGCATTGGAATTCTTCAAGCCATAGAAAGCATTAAGACAAAACTAAGAGATAGTTGTCCCTTAGAGTGAAACACAAAATTGAAGGCTCCTAAAGAAGAGATAGGAGTGGTCTTAGGTTCAGTTCCTATAGACTAGAGAGGTCCTAAAGAGATATTGGGATCCTAAGTGGACTAGAAAGAAAAAAATCTAGTCTAGAGCATTGTGTAAGCACACTCACAAGGTTACTTCTATCAGATTGGTATCAAAGCCTCTTTTGATCACGCTTGTGGTTAATGTTACAACCAGAGGAATCCATTAGAGAGTCAAAAATGGTGACTAATGCTGAATTAGAAAAGAAGGCAGATGAAAAAGAGGAGGAGAACAGATTACTTCGAGATAGGATTTCTCAATTAGAGAAAAAAGTGGATGAATTTGATGTGAAGGTAGATGAAGTGAAGGATAGAATGGAAGGGAAAGGCCAAGAGATAGCCCTTGAAGATGAATTCCCTAAAGCTGATCCTGTCCTAAATGAATAACCATTCCTGAAAGCCCTAAAGGCTATGAGTGGTAAAGCATTGGAAGGAGTTCCCATTTTCAGTGGAAAAATGGAACCAGAAGTAGTCCTTGTTTGGATAGAGGGACTAGAGAACCATTTTGAGTGTGATGGAATCATAGAGGCTCAAAAGGTGAAAGTTTCTAAGACAAGATTGAGAGTGTCTACTCTCACTTGGTGGAAGTTCCTCCAAGATGAGAGAGAGAAAGAGGGAAAGAAACCCATTGCTTCATGGAAAGCTATGGTAGCAAGAGTAAGAGATGATTACATCCCTAAGGAATATGAAATCTAGATAAACAAGAGAAGACAAGGTCTAAGATAGAAGGAATTAGATGTCAACTCATACACTGAAGAGTTTTAAAGACTTTGTATGAGGTCAAGAGTAGTAGAACATGAGAAAGTGAAAGTAGCAAGGTATCTTAATGGCCTCAAATGGACCATTCAAGATGAGATGAGTCTTTTGAATCCATATAGAGTTTAGAAATGCCACCAAATTTCTATCAAGGTGGAGGATAAGTTGAAGAAGAAACAAGACTCCAATACTTCAAGAGGAAGAGGTAGAGGAAGAGACACTAGAGGAAAAAGAAGTGGTTATGGAGGAAGAAGCTCTGAATATAAAGGATAATAAGAGACTAAGATCACTGAACAACATGAAGGAAACTTCAATAAAGGGAGTTCAATTAGAGGGAGGAACTCTAACAATAGAGGAAGAGGCAGTAGCCAAGGGAGAGGAAACTATTTTTCCAACATGAAGTGTTATCACTGTAATCAATTAGGACATCTAGACTATAGGTGTCCAGAGAAGGGAAGTACCTCTCAAGGGGGTGACAAAAGAGTGAACTATGTTCAGGAAGAGACAAGTGGTAACAAGAACCGTGAAGTTCCATTGGAATTAGAGGAGGGAGAAAACTTTATGATGAGGAGAACTCTGATAAAAGAACTAGTAAAGGAAGAAAGCAGTAAGAGAAGAATACTATTTAGAGTAAAGTGTAATATGATGGGAAAGGTGTGTAGAGTCATCATAGACTCAGGATCAACTGATAACATAGTGTCAAAAGAGGCATTCAACAAGATGAAAATTACAAGAATACCCCACACAAATCCTTATAAGGTCAGTTGGCTAAACAAAGGACAACATGTCCTAGTTAATGAGAAAGCTTGGGTGAAATTCTCCATTGGGAGATATAAGGATAAAGTTTTGTGTGATGTCTTACCTATGGATGCATGTCACTTTCTCCTAGGTAGACCATGGCAATTTGACCGGATGGCCATGCATAATGGAGTGAAAAACTCATACACCTTAAAGAAAGACAACGTGACATACAAAATCCAGTCACTATTGGAGGATGCAGAAGTGAAGTCTACTGGTCCCAATGTTATCATGGTGGGTGAAAAGGAGTTCTTAGAGACTCTAGATGAGGGAGAAGGAGTTGGTTTTTCACTGGTGTTGAAGCCAAAGGAAGTTGTAGAAAAACTAGAGAAGAGGACAGAGCTTCCAAAAGAAGTTTAAGAGATGATAGTAAAGTATCAAGGGATAGTGAGTAATGGACAACCATCCACCTTACCACCTAAGAGGTCATTAAGCCATGAAATAGAACTAATCCCTGGAGCTACCCTACCCAATAAGGTAGCCTATAAAATGACTCCCCAATAGAATGAAGAGATTGCTAGAAAAATCCAATAAATTTTAGAACAAGGTATTATAAGAAAGAGCATTAGCCCTTGTGTCATACCCACAGTCCTAGCACCTAAGAAAGGGGGAACTTGGAGGTTATGTAAAGACTCTAGAGAAATCAATAGGATTACCATTAGGTATAGGTTCCCTATCCCTAGGATAGAAGACCTAATGGACTATCTAGGAGGAGCCAGATACTTTACAAAGATAGACCTAAAAAGTGGCTATCACCAAATAAGGGTAAATGAAGGGGATGAGTGGAAGACAACCTTAAAAACCACATAAGGACTGTATGAATGGCCTGTCATGCCATTTGGGTTATCAAATGCCCCATCAACATTTATGAGGTTGATGAATGAAGTACTTAAAGAGTACAATGGGAAGTTTATAGTGGTCTACTTAGATGATATACTCATCTATAGTACGACAAGGGAGGAGCACCTCAGACACTTGGAATTGGTTTTTAAGAAGCTGCAGGAGGAGAAGTTGATGATAAACTTAGAAAAGTGTGAGTTCATCAAGATAGAGTTGGTGTACCTTGGTTTTGGGCTATCACAGGGTAGCCTAAAAATGGATCTAAGAAAGGTTGAGGCCATCATCAACTAGCCTACTCCAAGAACAAGCACTGGGGTAAGGAGATTTCATGGTATTGTACAATACTATAGAAAGTTTATTAAACAGTTTAGTGCAATATGTTCTCCTATGTTAGATACAATTAAAGGAGGCATGAAGACTAAGTTTATTTGGAATGAGAAAGCTAATAATGGCTTTGAGCTACTAAAGAAGAAGATTGCAACCCAACCAATTTTAGCATTTCCAAGTTTTGAAAAATTGTTTACAGTGGAGTGTGATACCAAAAATGTGGCAATTGAAGCTATCTTAAGCCAGGAGGGAAGAACAGTGGCTTTCCATTAGGAGAATTTGAGTGAAGCTAAGAAGAAATATTATTCTTATGACCTAGATATGTATGCTCTGGTCCATTCACTAAGAAAATGCAGGCATTATCGATTGCCAAAGGAGTTCATTGTCTATTCAGATAATCAAGCATTGAGTTTCTTGAACTCACAAGACAAATTATGTCATAAGCACATGAAATGGCTTGAATACCTACAAGCATACACATTCAAAATCAAACACAAGAAAGGGTTGCAGAATAAAGTTATAGATGCTTTGAGCAGAAAAACCTTAACCATTCAAGAGATTCAACTACAGAGTATGGTAATTGAAAACTTCAAGGACCTGTATGATGAAGATGAGGACTTTGCAGACATTTACAAGGTATGGCAAGAGTATAAAAACCGCTTTCATAGTCAATACTATGAATACACTTTGTAGTCTGGTCTATTGTTTAAAGCAGGTCAGTTATGTGTCCCTAGGGGGTCTATTAGAATGAATCTCATACAAGAGAAACACAATGGTGCACTTAGTGGCCATTTTGGGGTTAATAAAACTCAAGAGTTAGTCCAAAGATTATATTTTTGGCCCAAGATGAACTTGGATGTGAAGAAATATGTAGAAGGTTGTGTTAATTTTCAGAAGGCCAAAGGAACAGCCACAAATGTAGGCCTATATCAACATTTTCCCATTCCAACCAGACCATGGGAATGCCTAAGCATGGACTTTGTAGTAGGTTTGCCCAAGACTAGACAAGGAATGGATAGTGTCTATGTGATTGTAGATAGATTTAGTAAAATGGCACACTTTGTACCTTGTAAGACAACCAATGATGCCAATCAGATAGCTTCTTTATTATTAAAGGAAGTTATTAGAATTCATGGTCTACCACTGAGTATAGTGTTTGAAAGAGACACCAAGTTCATGAGCCACTTTTGGAAGACTCTTTGGCAGAAGTTGGGCACCAACTTATCGTTTGGATCTGCCTACCATCCTCATTCAGATGGTCAGACAGAGGTAGTAAATAGGAGCCTTGGAAATCACCTAAGATGCTTAACAAAAGAGTATGGTTAGACATGGGACCAACTCATTGCACAAGAAGAATATGCTTATAATGATACAGTGAATATGACCACAGGGAAAAGTCCTTTTGAAATTGTCTATGGAATTCATCCTAGAGGCATTCATGAACTCAGGAAACTCAAGGATGGAACTAAAGGAAGTGGATATGCTGATGAATTTGCATGTGGTATGCAAGAGGTTCATTAGACAATCAGGAAGACACTCAATGAGAATAACGAGAAGATCAAGAATAAAGTGGATGAGAGAAGAAGGGATGTCCAATTCAAGCTTGGAGATCTAGTAATGGTTCACCTCAACAAGGCAAGGATTTAGAAGGGGACACCTCATAAACTTCACATGAGAAGAATTGGTCCATGTGTCATACTAGCCAAGTATGGAGCTAATGCCTACAAGGTGGAACTTCCAGAGGATTTGGGTTTATCACCAGTGTTTAATGTTGTAGACTTGGTATTGTATAAATGCATAATCCCTAATGCTGATTAGAGTTTGAATGAAGTAATACAAGAGCTTGAAGACCTACAATTTCCACCTACACCAACCAAACAAGTAGAGAACATTCTGGATTGTAGAGTCTACAAGAAGACCAGAAAGAAGGAGTATAAAGAACACTTGGTAAAATGGAAAGGAAAACCTAATGTATATGCTTTGTAGATTAAGGAAATTGAGTTTAAGAAATTGGGGGTTGATACCAACTTACTCAATCCAAGGGTGGATTGAAATCTTTTGTTTAGGGGAGGATGGTGTAGGAGCACCTAGGCAATCCTCAAAGCCCTCAATTTTTGGCATGTATCTAACCTTAGCCAAGTAATATTGTGTGATTAAATTGGAACTTAGGAGGTCTTACAAGATGTCTTACTAGGTGTATAGATAATTAGTATCTAATCCAACCTAGTATAGTTAGGTTTCTTTATTGCAATTTTGGTCTAAATGGAAAATATGGTCTAAATGTGTCCTAGACCTTAGCATAGTAGGAAAGATGATTTTATAGGAATTTATGAGGTTGGTTAATCAATATATAGTAGTTAGAGGCCCTAAAAGATAGGGTGGAGGCATAAATGCAAAGATGCCAAAAGTTGCTCAAAGTTGTCATGACAACATTTACAATTTTTGCAAATGTTGCATGCAACTCGACAAATTTGGATTCCCCTCATTGTAGGAGTGGGAAAGTAATGAACCAAGCCTATAAACAAGGAAGAAGAATATTAAGGATGTATGTGACTCATTTCCTCAGACATTAGTGATTGTAAGAAAGTTTTTGAATAGTAAAAATGTCTGCAATTTTGTGTTGGTGAGATTTTGGAGTATTTGGAGATACAAAGAATTTTAATGGATTGAATCGTAAGATAAAACTATGGATTTATTTAGAGATAATTTTTATAAGATCTTTTCATTTAGGGTGTTATTCATTTTGAGTTTTTTTGCTAACTGTAGAAAAATAATCCTAAACTAGGTAGTCTGCTAGTGTGATTCGAGGTAACTTTGCTTTCATGGCTCCCCCATGAAATTCAACCGTGGAAAAAACAAAAGGTTGAATGAAATTATTAGGGGAGCCATTTTACTTAGTGTATTTATAGGTAGGAATTTAGGAGATATGTTTATCTATTTATAAGGTCATTCCCTAGGCGAGTTACGACAGCCCAGTTAGGAATATGACAGGGATAAATCTATTTGCAGAGATAAGGGAGTGTAATGGAGAACTGAACCAAGTGTGGTATCTATGTTATTAGGGTCTCATAGGTCCCTAGTGTTGAGCTCATAGCCCAACCAATCCATCTAGATTGAGTTTTGAGGATAAATCAGAGAGTTTCTAGTAGAGAGCCAAAATAGGCCTAAAAGCCCTACTTTCAAGGACAATGATGCATGGACAGTTTGGGAACCCTAGAACTTAGAAATATTTTAGGTATTAGAAAATGGTATGTAGATCCATAATTATTTTTTGGGCTTGTGTGTAAGGTTTTAGAGTTAATCTAGAAAAACCCTCTGGATAGGGCTAATAGGATCATTAGGCCTAATAAGATAGCTTGAAGGCAAATAGTGAACTCAACCAAATTGGGTTTGAAGACTTATGGGATTGGAGTTGTATGGGTGAAGAATGAAAATTCCAAGCCTATACATGTCCCTTGTAAAAAGAGAGAAGTTGGTATGAATAATTTGGCATTGGAGTTCTTCAAGCCATAGAAAGCATTGAGACAAAACTATGAGATAGTTGTCCCTTAGAGTGGAACACAAAATTGAAGACTCCTAAAGAAGAGATAGGAGTGGTCTTAGGTTTAGTTCCTATAGAATAGAGAGGTCCTAAAGAACTATTGGGATCCTGAGTGGACTAGAAAGAACAAAACCTATTCTAGATTATTGTGTAAGCACACTCACAAGGTTACTTCTATCAAGAAGAGCGTAGATAATATGCAACTAGATTTCTATATTTTTGGTGTGTCGATGACTCTTGACACTTCACTTGATGAGAAGGATCCATTTTAAGGAAATATTGACAATACATTGGTAGAGGATGAAGAATAGAGAGAGGAAGAACATAAAGAAATAGAGAAGAAAGAAGAAAAAGAAAAAGTTGAAGTCAAAACTAAAATTGACACATCTTCTATCTTATTGTTGGAAAGTAAAGACAAATCTACTGATGTTGATGTTGATCGCATGGATGAGGATGAATTGGTGAGTTTAACCTTCACTGCACTCACTAAATAAAAAGAGAGATTTGAGAATAAAAGTGAAAATATTACTAAGGTAATGTCTAGAGAAATTGATACTGTGAACAAATTGCTTCCAGTACCTATTGTTTTCCAAAGCAGAGATGATGTAGAAAACTTGAAAATGGCACTTGATGATTTTGATGATCACTATGTGACCCTAGTGAATATTTCATAAGAAAAAGTTGAGAAGAGCTACTTGGAGAAGAAGCGAATGGAAGTTTTCCAATCTATTTCATGGGACTTGGGTATTCTGAGATCTATTACTATAAAATCTAAGAGTTGTGTTGCACATGGCAGGATGCTATTCAGTTATTGCATATACCCTATCAGACATGTTCAGAACATAGAAGACATTATTATGAAGGATAGGACAAATTTGAATAGTATGATGGACAGTTGTGAGACCTCCTCACAATCTGTAATAGAAATGGACAGGAAGTAACAAGGATTTTGGACAAACTGAATGTATTTGATATAGAGAAAGGGAGAGTCATGACAAGGTTTTGTTTTCTAAAGAGTATAATCAATCCTAAGCTATCAATTCTTGAAATTCACTTAACTGACATGGAGAATACTGCAAAATTATTGACAAAATTTATGCCCATAGAGTAGAAAGCAACAGAGACTTCATCATATGCACTAAATGGAATAATTCGTGTTAGTCAGCTATTGGTAGAATCATGGAATGCAGAAGTGAAGGTCTTGGAAGATTCTATTCAAGATATTCTAAAAATGAAAAGAAAGCAATAATTATATTATTTTTATGCACCTTTGTCATTTTTTTCAAAGGGGGAGAAGAGAGAAGAAAAATGAGTAAAGAATAAGAAGAAAAGTGAAGAGACAATTTTTGCTTTTGTATTAGAACACATAGTTCTTTTTTTGTTAAGTGTTTCCATCAATGTTAAAGGGAGAGATTGTTGGAAAATGATATTTTTGGTATGTTATGAATCAATTTTTGGTTTTAATTTATGGAAACACATCTGGCATATTGATCAATTGGATTGAAGTTAAGTTTTGGTGATTGAGTTCTAGAATCGACTAAGTACAGAAGCAGAAATACAAAGTTGTTTTGGGTATCAAAGATCAATATTGATGAGTTATGACCTGCGAGCTTAGAGGAAGATACTATGGGGTGTGTATGACCTTCATCTAAGATCTATTTGGTTTTGTTGATGATTAAAGAGAGTTAGAGGGATTTGAAGATAAGCGACAAAAACAAAACAACAAAACATAGCAGTTGAACAGTAGTGGTGATTTGAGGAGTATGTCATGGATTTCTGGCATGCTAAGTTGGATTATGACTTTGGATAATCTATATTTTGGTTATGTAAGAGCATCGACTTTGTATTTTCTCTTTACATTATTAATTCTATTTTGTATTGAAAGGAAACTATGTAATATTAGTGAAGTGAGATGACTTGGTAATAAGAAATATATATGAAGACTTTTTGTAGAGCAAAGAGCATGATGTGAATGAGAGTATGTTGAGAGATATGTATGGGAATGGTAGAGGATTAATAGATATCATTAAAGAGCTATGACTAGAAATGTCTAAGCATTCAAGATTCTTATTTTTTTCATTACTGAGAATACTTTGTAACAGAAGTTTTGTTGTAAGAGTTGTAAGCTCAGTTTTCTCCTAATAGGGTGTTGTATACCTTTAATAGGGTTGTTATTCCTTTAACAAGGAAATGTAATATGTAATAATAAGCTCCTAATAGGGCTAGGTCTCCTAACAGGGACATTATAATTTAGTGCATGCTTGTGGGTACTATCCCCACCAAGGTTTTTCCCTTGGCCAGGGTTTCCTCGACAACAAATAATGGTGTTATGAGTTCTGTGTTATTTTTCTATGTTCCATTGATTTTAGTATGCTTATGGTTTATTTGGAATTTATTTAAATTTAATTTAAAGTGTTGTAATACTGATTCACCCCCCTCTCATTATTACTTAATCCTAACAAAATTATCTTCAAATTATCACCCACAAGGCAATGGTGTAGCAGAGTCTACAAACAAGAACTTGATGACAGTGATCAAACATCTCCTTGATGACAATCCCTGGGATTGGCACACACAACTAAAATAGACTTTTTGGACAGACCGGGTGAGGATTCAAAATGCATTGAGGAAATCCCCATACCAAATGGTCTATGGTCTATAGTCGGTCTTCCCTATGAATTTAAAAATCCCAATTTTGAGATTTATGGACTAGTACGTTGGAGGCGAAGATCGAGTACAAGTTAGACTCATGAACCTCCTCAACCTGGAGGAGAAAATAACTTTAGCCTTGGAGCATGTGTCAAATCATCAAGCCATTTTCAAGTGGTGGTTTGATAAGCGAGCCACCATTAAAGCTTTCATGATCTCTAACCTTGTCCTCATATGGGACAAGGCAAAAGAAAAGCTGGCTAGCCACACCAAATTTCAAAAATTGTGAATAGACCCTCATCAAATATCAGAGATCTTGGGGTAAAAATTTTTAGGATCAGTATGTTAGATAGAGAGTTGACCCCATTTCTTATCAATGGGAAATTCCTCAAAAACTATTTCAAATCCTAAGCGGGACTGCCTTTCGTCCCTTGTATCATAGTTTCATGTTTTTTGTTTTGTTTTATTTTGTTTTCCTTTCTTTCTGTCATTTTTTGTAGTTAGTCCATTTATTCCTTTTGTGGTCTCTCCCTCTTTTTCATGGCTGTTTGCTTCTTTTTTTATTGGGTCTATGTATCTTGGACTCATTCCAAGTGGTCTTTAAATTGGATGAGAGGTATTGTTTAGTCAAATTCTCCAAAGAAACATATAGTGTAGAGAACATTCCAAAATTCAAAGAAACGATATCTTCCATTGATAATTACAGAGATGTTCGATGCTTGGTCATCCTAATAAAAAATAACACTAAGAAACAACACCCAAAAGCATCATTTTATTGAGCATTTTTCAGTTGGGACCAACACTAGTTCATTGATTTGGTACCCACCGATCCTAGAAACCAAGTCTAGTCGATGTAAAGGCAGGAGTAAAGGAAGAATAGATGAAGAAGAAAGAATAAAGTACAAAAGAAAAATGGCCTGAGAAGCAGTCACAATTGTAACATCAAAGTATCATAGCCTTATCGTTGCTTAGATTGATCAAAGAAGATAGTATGAACCTGAATATAGAACTACACACATCAAGGGTCTTGATATGGCTCATGAAATAAAATAAGAAACTATTTCAAAGAAAAGAACTCTCCTACATAGCTCCAGCCTAGCGAACCAAATAGCCAAGGGTGACTATAAAAACCTCTTCTAGGGCTATGGACGCCCATCTGACTATAGAGAAAGGTTAGATTTGGGACTCGGGGAAAATTTTGTTGGGGCTATGGATGCCTGAATGGAAGAAAAGCTCTTTCCTTAAAACCCTAGTCTACCTGGCGAAGGTTGGGAATAGTTGACAAATATTCTGGTCACCACAATCAAAGGTCAAGGAATGAACACACATGAACACACATTGAGAGACAAGTAGAAAAATCCAAACTAGGAAGTCATTCAAAGATAGTCAACATGAAGAAATCTTGGTTCTCATTCCACTGCAATGTTAGAATCTAGAAGGGTCTTGATGATAAAGAAATGCCTTGGTTATTCCTCCTTTTTTCGGGGGTATTTGTTGTGGGTCCATAACACACACTCCATTTTTCTCCCCCAACCATGAGGGCCCCCTTTCATTTTTGGGGCTGCCCCTCTCCCTGTTCCTTAAAATAGGTTTTTGAGGGGCCTTTTGAGGAAACAAAAGTGCCTTTCAACCCTTTCACACTTTCATAATTTCAGAGGATCTCAGGTCCTCCAAAACAGTGAGAAGGCTGAAGGGCTGAGCTCGAGGATTTCGGTGTTTCAGCCTCTGAAACACCAAAAAGGCCAAAGACCATAACCTTCACACCTTTTAGTATTTTGGCCTCCAAAACATAGAAAGGGGATTAGGCCACCAAATTTTTGGCATTTTGGCCTCCAAACCTCAAAACTTGGGTGACGTCACCCCGCGAGCTATAAAGTGGCTTGAGTCACTTTTTGTTCCTCACTTGTTTCTTTTTCTCTCTTTTGAATTTTTTCTACCTCCTCACGCGGTGGTCATTTTTCCTCACCTCCTCACTAGATGTCACAATTTTTCCTCTCCTAATGCCCAGCGGTTGTTGTCTTCCCCCTATCCTTGCATTTTCCAAGTAGGGCTTTGTCACCTTCTCTTTTTTTCATGCTCATGTTTTCATTTTGGGTCTATTTAGGTTAGGTCTTTGCACTAGTCTAGTTGTGCTCCCTCTTAGGTCCCTAGGTTTTGCACCCTTGGAACTTTGGAGGGGTCACTCTCCTCCTTTTTGTCTTTTTCTTTGCATTTTTTAAATTAGGGTTTTGCATCATGACCTAGTCACAGGTTTTCAGCCTCTGAAAGGCCAAAAACAACCCCTCACGAAGAAGTTTTCAAACCAAGCAAAGTTTGCAAGTTTTTTTCCATTTCAAGATTTTAGACCTCCAAAAATGCTAAAAATATGAAGCATCCAAAGACAAGGTTCTCCTTCTCTGAGGTTTCAGACTTTTGGACTCTGAAACCTCCTTTAGAATTTCCCAAACTGAAAATCCAAAATCATTTCATCAGCCCTCAAATCTCTTTGAGATTTTTAGTTTTTGCACCTTAATTTTCCACATTTTTTTTTCACTTTGCCAGTTTGAAAGGGATTTCTTTGCCACAACCCCACCCTTCACAATTTTGGCCTTTACGCACCCTGACCTTTTCTTCGGTGTCTGAAAGTCCAAAAGGGCCGAAAGAGGCCAAATTCCATTTTTGGCTACTTAAGAGCCCTTTGCTTCTGGTTTTCTTAGTTAATTTTTTTTGTCTCACTTTAGTAGTTTCCTTTCAATAAAGATATTGATACTTTCATGTTTTCTCGTAGGAATTCTTGAGAAGCGGACACCATCACCAATGAAGTACCTATTCAAGGGGAACCATCCTCCTTCAAAGATAAGAAATAAGCATATAGAGATCACCAATACAGACATCGGGAATGTAGGCTAGGACCATTTCCTAGTAAGGTGTTCCCAACTAGCATGAAGGACTAAAGACTGCACCTCCCTGGTTAGAATCAGTCCTAGTCAATGTAGTAGCACACCCTGTAGCGGTCATGTCCTCTGAGATTATCATGACATTATCCAACCACTACATACCATGTGAAAAGGTGGTCAAGAATAAAAAAAGATAGATAGTCCTTGACCTGAGGCTGGACACCATAGAATCTCTGTATTCCATCTCCAAAAGGGCATAGACAAATTCTATGACTTCTATATAGAAAATGGGTTGAGATGGTTCAGAAACAAGATTGAAGATGCTTATGAGATTGCAAACTGGGAATACCTCCAATAGCCTCTCCCAAAGAAAAAACTAGACAAAATAGATCTCAGAAGGGGATACTTGAGAGATTAAATCCACACAACAGTTACATTGATAAGCTGGGTGTGTGGACTACCTTAGTCCATCTAATTGGAGAACTCGGTAAGGGTTTGGTGAATATGTCTGCAAGTTGTTCTTTTGATTGTACATTTTCTAGTAGTACTTGTTTATATTGTACTTGTTCTATCAAGTAGTGATATTTGATAGATAGGTGTTTTGTCTTTGTATGCATCATAGGATTCTTTGAAATGTTTATAGCACTTGTATTATCACACTAAATTATTACTGGGTCAGTGATCTCTTCATTCTTTCCTTTCAACAATTGTTTGATCCATGCTATATTTGAACACTTTGCAACAAAAAAAACATACTCTGCTTTTGCAGTTGACTGAGATATGCATCCTTGCTTCCTGCTTATCCAAGTAACTAATCTTTCTCCAATAAAGAATGTTCCACTAGTAGTGCTCTTTCTATCATCTATGTTCCCAACCCAATCAACATTAGTTTAAACTTTCAATTTGAAAATTCCTTCTCTTTTGCACCAAAGTCCGTAACCCTCAGTATTCTTCAAATATCTAAAAATTCTTTTTACAACAGTCAAATGTGATTCTCTGGGATTAGAAAAAATTCTTACAACTATTCCAACTGTGCGTTCTATGTCAGGTCTTGTGTGTGCAACATACATCAATTTACCAATCATAGATCTATATAAAGATTGATTTACCTCTGGTGTCTTGTCTTATTTTTTTGCTTTGCATTGTGTTACCATAGGTGTTTTGAATGGTTTTGATTCTTCCATACTGAATGCCTTCAGTACTTCCTTGATATATATTGATTGAGAAATGTAGATATCTATAGTCAGTTGTAAAATTTGCAATCCAAGAAATTTTTTTATCTCCCCAAATATAAACATTTCAAATTCTTTCTTCATTTTATCAGCAAATAAAGTGCATAGGTTATCATTACCTCCAAATATAATATCATCAACAAATATTTCAGCAACAAGTGTCTTATCATCATTTCCTCCCTCTAAATACAAACTGTTGTTATCACTTGTTCTAATAAATCCAATGCTTATAAGATAAGAATGTAATCTTTCATACCATGCTCTCAGTGCTTGTTTCAAGCCATATAAAGCTTTATGTAACTTACATACCATGTTTTTTTAATCAGGATCAATAAATCCTTCAGGTTGTTCAATGTATACCTCTTCTTCTAGTATTCCATTCAAAAATGTAGATTTCACATCCATCTAATATACCTTGAATCCTTTATATGCAGCGTATGCAAGTAACATTCTTACTCCTCCAAGTCTAGAAATGGGTACAAACTTTTCTCCATAGTCAATTCCTTCTTCTTTTGCATACCCTTTGCAAACTAATCTTTCTTTATTTATGATTACATCCCCATTCTTGTTTAGTTTTTTTCTGAATATCTATTTGGTTCCAATGACATTTTTATCACTCGGTCTTAGTACTAATATCCATGTCTTATTTTTCTGTATTTTCTCAATTTCCTCATTCATAGCATTAATCTATTCTTCATTTTCTATTGTATCTCTAACATTCTTAGGCTCAAATTCACAAATTAAACAAGTTTTATCTCTCAACTTACTTCTTGTCATCATGCCTTCTCTTTTATGTCCAATAATCTGATTTTGTGGATGATGTCATCTCACATATTTAGCAAGTACAGGTTCAACTCTCTATTCTTCATTGTCTTCTCCTATAGGTTCATTGTTTTCTAGTTCATGATCTTCAACTTTGGAAATTTCCTAATTCTCAGTCTGGGCTACCTTTTTCCCGGTGACATTACCTTTTTTCATGGTAATGTTAGAAATTTACGTTGGTATAGTATCATATTCTTCCAAGTAGACAAATCTACTATAATCTTTTGGTTCTTTCATGTTGTCCTCATCATTTTGCTCAAAAAATTCATCAACTTTCACATTTGCACTATCGCTGATTTTGTTAGATGTCTTGTTCAAACATTTGTAAGCTTTACTCTTAGTACAATATCCAAGAAATATTCCTTCATCAACTTTTGAATCAAATTTACTATTTTGATCATCTTTCAGAATATAACGTCGACTGCCAAATATTCTAAAATAGCTCACATTAGGTATATAACCATACCATAGCTCATAAGGTGTTTTGTTTGTATCTTTCTTCAGTTGGACTTGGTTCAGTGTGTAAAAAGTTGTGCTAACTACTTCTCTCCATTATGTTTGTGCAACATTCTTTTCAATCATCAATGTTCTGGCACAATCTACAATTGATCTATTCCTTCTTTCAGCAATTCCATTTTGCTATGGTGTCCTCAGTGCTGAAACCTTTCTTTTGATTACATACTCATTAAAAAATTTAGTGAACTCATCATAAATAAATTCACCTCCTCTATCATATCTTAAACACTTCAGATCTCTACCTATTTCTTTTTCCACTTTAGCTTTGCACCATTTAAACATCTTAAATGCTTCAGATTTTTCTTTTAGGAACACGAGAGTCATCATTCTATAGTAGTCATCAATAAATAAAATTAAGTATCTTTCCCCATAATAGCTTTTTGTTCTCATTAGTCCACATAGGTCTATATGAACTAACTCCAAAATATCATTAGATGAAAAATTCTTTCTCTTGAAACTAGATTTTGACATCTTTTCCATTTGAAAATTTTTGCACATTACATGGTCTAGTTTAGATAAACTCGGTAAGCCTCTAAATTTTCTTTTCTTACTAATCTTAACCATGTTGTCAAGATTTTACATGACAAATTATTTTATGCCATAACCATATATCTTCATTCTTTGCCAATAAGCAAGTAGTTTCAGTAGTGTCAAGGTAGAATAGGTTACCTTTAGATTGTTTACCAGTGCCGATCAACTTTCCTATTTCCATCATAGATTCTTTCTTTTCTATTTTCAAATGCAACTCGGTGACCTGTGTTATTTAACTATGAAACACTAAACATATTGTAGTTAAGTATTTTTACCCAATACAAATTCTCACATTTGATTTGATTGTTCAGTATAATAGTACCTTTTCCTTTCACTTGACAAGGTGTATCATTTCCCATTCTTACAGATCCACCATCATAATGTTCAAGAAATTCAAATTTTAATTTATCTCCAGTCATGTGATGTGTACAACCACTATAAATAACCCAAATGTCATGCTTACTAACTTTAGAAATAAGTATTATTTCTAGATACCTTTCATCTTCATCTGAATCATCTTTCAAAGATAGAAAAAATGTCTCAATATCTGCATCACTGTTAGAACCACTATCATTATCTTCATCTTTAGAAATGTAACAAGCCTTCTTTCCTTTATCTTTGTAATCTTGGTTATCTCTTCTATCATACTTTCGATTGCTCAGTCATCTTTTTTCATTAGATCTATCATTTTTATCATCATTCTTTCTGTTAGGGCATATTGCAGCAAAATGGCCAATCACTTTATAGTTAAAACATATCAAAGGTAGTTTAACTTTATATATTCCTTTACCTCTGAAAAATCTTCTAACCATTAAAGCTTCAAGTTCATCAAGTTCCTTGTCATCACTATCACTATCACTGTTATTTATGATTATGTGTTTGCTACTAGATTTACCAATTTTAAAAGTAGACATAAATGTAGATTCTGTAGATGGTACAATACTGTTGTCAAAATTATTCAGCTCAAAATAAATCAATCTTCCAACAAGAATATCAACAATAATATTATTTCCAAGTGCTTCTCGCATTTCATGTATTGCAGATACTATTATAGAATAAAAGGTAATAGAGTTCTAAGAATCTTACTCACAATAGTGTATTTGTCAATAGTTCCACCAGATCCTTGAATAACATTCACAAATTCCTTAAGTTAGGTACTGTACTGTGTTATGTTATCTCCTTCCTTCATTATCATGTCATCAAACTTTCCTTGAAGACTTTTAGCTTTGGATCTCAGTACATTTTCATCTCCTCCATAAACTATGGTAAGATGGTCACACATTTTCTTGGCATTTGTACATGTCTTGATGTCCTCAAATTTTGCATCAGTAAGTGAGGAAGCAATCTCCACCATGATAAGGTTATGTTCACATTTCTCTTTCATCTGATTTATAGTCAAAGGTCTAGTAGCTAGAATGAATTCATTATCTAGATAATTTGCAATGTTGTCTCCAATCCCTTATAGGTATAATATAATTCTGATTTTAAATTCTGGGAAGTTATCCTTGTTCAACTTTGGCGCATCTCTCTTATGCATCTTGTGATCTTTAGCTTAAGTCCTTCAAAACTTTCTTCTAAGCATTGTATGCTCTGATACCAATTGTTAGAATAAATGAGAGGGGGTTGAATCAGTTATCTCCAAAATTATCCTATAGTCCCAAATTCCTCCTGATGTATATTAAAACAAATTCAAACCTATAATTCAACTCGGTGAAAATGTATTCTATAATTTCAAATGTTAGTCAATAGTGTTTACTGAGTATCATTAAATTAATACTGTGATTATCGATCTAGGTCAATAAAGTAAAGTGTAAAGTAAAATAACAATCTACAAAATTCATGCACATTGACACATATATTTTTAACGTGGAAACCATTCTAAGGGAAAAACCACCTGGGATTGATAACCCAAAATATTTTCACTCTTCTAAAGTGAGCTCGGTGAAGAGCCAACCCTATTAAAGGTTACAATGTACATTGTTAAATGTGACTTGGTTAGAGGATTTAAAACTAATAGTTCTCTCTTGACCATGCATTCACTATGGGGTCAACAAGAAAAAACTCAACATTCATTAGAATGTCATAATAAGTACTTTCATTGTCCTACTCCGTTAAGAAATTTATCTATAATAATGGTTAAACTGATACAGTAATGACCTGATTCAAATACAAATCTGTTTTGCAAATTTTTAGATCTATGCTAAGTACATAATACCTCTGATGAGTTTGTTCACTTTAGTTCATCTCATACTTCATACTTTTTCTACTCGGCAATTCTCTTTCCTCCATTTTCTTGATGATGTCTGCAGAAAATGCTCAGTTTTGTCTTTAACCAGTTTGATTAGTCATGCATAAAATTTTCAAATACGCATCAGGTGTGAAGTGTGATTCATAATGAATCTCTTTTCTCTTATACAAACATCATGTCTCATTTAATTTCCATCCTTTAGATTTATACCCTTAATCTCCATCATTGATTTCTTGCTTAAACCATCCTCGACAGTTGTGTTAAAAAGATGTTTTAATCGTTGTTGTCCGATCTTCATTGAATTTTCATAGTCGTTTGATTAAATTAAAAAAAAACTATCATTTACCTCAAAATCATCAATTTCTAGCTCAACATTCTAGTCGGCCTCAGTTTGATTAAATTTCTCATTCAATAGTTGTGTTGGCAATCCCTTGCTTGGTATACACCGTGTTTTACTCATTTTTCACTATCTCTCAGTGTATACAAAACTCTTCATTTACCGACCACGTAAACATTGGTTGTTCCAAATCTTCAATTCATAACAAATGTTTTTCACCATAATAGTCAAATAGGTTGACATCAATGACAATACATTAACTGATAATGTTTATCATCACATATACAATTCAGTTGAATATCAACAAATGACTTAAAACATACAATCAGTTTTCGTTCATCACTCCTAACACCTCTAATTGATCAAATTGAAATTTCAAGAAACACCTCCTCACCTTTGCAATAGTACCTTACAAGAATTGGGGTGGAAGTCCTTTAGTTAAGTTGAAGGGCTAGTGAGTAGAAAGCCAGTAAGCACCAAGTAGAGAACTTTGTTTGGTAATTATTTATTAGTAGTTGGGTTGGTTAAGGAGACCAGGGGATCAAGACTCTTGCAGAGATCCTATAGGTCAGTAGGTGTATAGAAAAACACCTTAAAGTCTACTGAAAGACTAAGAGAATGAGCTCGTGATTGGCTCATCCAACCTCCCTATCACTTATGGTCTTCTCCAAATATTTACCCCCAACCTCAATATGTCCTCTAAAATAAAGAAATGAAATCATTTGTTGTAAATGGGGCTTTACCAATAAGCTAGACCAATTTATTGTTATGACCCCTACACATGAAGAAAGCCACCTCCTTCAAACCCATACTCTTAACCATTCTCTCATAGTCTAGAGGAAACTGCTCTCTGTCTATTTTGGTGAGGGCCTGAGTGTTTAACCCAAAACATTGTTATATCATATCTTTTAAAATGACTAAGAGTGGATTCCCATCTAGTCTCCTTACCATCCTGGTCTCGGGTTTATAATGTGTAACTATGGCACTAATTAATTCATCATCAATAAACATATTGGGCATAATTATCTTATCCATATCTAACCTCCAATGGTTATAGAGTGGGATTCTATCATTTCTCTTTGCATAGAAAGACTAGAAGATAGACCTGCCATGAAATGGGATAATGTAGTCTCTGCACCCCAACTATGCATCTAAGAACAAACTATCAATCCCTATGTCTTGTGAATTAGGTAATACTTTCAACAGTGTATATTGAGGTGGGTGAATCATAGTATCACCTAGTATTACTTTTTTCTTCCTCCTAGGCATATTGTTGATTGAAAATAAACATACAGAAAGTTTGAAAAGCTCAGTTACTACTTTAGGGACTTCTCCCTTCAAGCTTCAAATTTATTAAGGTTCCCAATTGTTTCAGCCCACCAACTTTGCTACGTCACTACATGCCAATCTTCAAAAAAAATAATGCTGAGTCCATAAGCTAAAATTATTAAAAAATTCATGCAAGCAGAGTCATCTCACTTAATGAACGACCACCTCATTAGTTGGAAGTGTTGTACTTTGTCTGAGCAGACATAAATGTATCACTATCAGGCTAAGATTCTAAACCTCATTATGCAAAATAGACATCCCTTCGCTATTTCATGATGTTCATATTTTCCTTAGTACGAAATAGCGACCAACACTACTTTGCAACTCCTCAATTGTGCTTCCTTACGAAATAGAGATGACTCCTATTATTATCACTTCTTAATTACATTATCACTTATCTTTGATCAGACCCTCGGTGAAATCTTTGAAGTAATAACATTGAAGCACTTCAAAAATATTCAATTATATCTGTACAATTGGTCCCAACAATTTGATGTATAGATATAAGCACATGGTTAATCTATACATGTTGTTTATGACTTCATTAGATTATTATACATGGATAATTTTATTAGATGCTTTCATTTGATTAGATGATTTGATTGGATGATTATGATTTAATTAGAGGATTATACATAGATGATTTGATTAAATGATTATACATAGATGATTTAATTAGATAATCTTATACATCTAGATGATTTGATTAGATGATCATATATAGAGGATTTGATTACATATACATCTTTAATATTTACACCTATTTGATATCAATTGAGTATAAACAATAACCTTAACAAAGAATCTTTAACCTTAACACATATTTGAAATCAATTGAATACAAGAAATTATCAAGTAACATATATAATGTTCATGTATAATCTTAACAAAGAATATTTAATCTTAACACCTATTTGACATCAACAAATATAATCAAGTATACCAAGTAACATTTATAACACATGTATAATCAAGTAACATATATAATACAAGCAGTAATCAAGTAATTTAATCAAGTAACATATAGATTGAAAGTAACATATAGATAAGGTAACATATATAAATCAATAAATAATCAAGTATATCCATCATATGTTTAAGTATCTTTAATCTTTAATCTTAACACAAGTATTTGATATCACTTGAATACAAGCAATAATCAAGTAACATATATAACAGACGTGTATTTAATCTTAACAAATAATTTTTAATCTTAACACCTATTTGACATCAATTGAATACAAGCAATAATCAAGTAACATATATAACACATGTATTTAATCTTAACAAATAATCAAGCATATCCATCATGTGTTTAAGTATATAAAAGTATATATCCATAATATGTTTAAGTATATATCAACAAAGTATAATCTATCATAAATATATCAAGTTGTAAAATATGAAATATGTATGTAATATTATTTAGACCACCTCAAGTGGTTCAGACCGCTCATGGAGAACATGTAATATTCTCTCATGATCCTCATTATCTAGTCTCCACTTACGAATTCCCCATTGAGATTTAGCAACATGGAGACAAATGGAGGTAGAAACTACTAGGTGGCTATATTGAAGCATCTTATTGTCAGGTTGATAATCAACATAGTGAATCCCATGTTGCACTATTTTGAATTGTTTGAATCATGTTCCCTCTAAAACATCTGAAACTTCACCACAAATGTTAACACCATTTAAAACAATTTATGAAATTTGTTAAAATTTATGTGTATATATATACATGTGTGTACATATATACACATACATACATACATACATACACACATATATATATATGTATATATGTATATGTTTATATATATACATATATATACACACACACACATATATATACATATATATATATACATATATATACATATATATATATATATACATATATACATATATATATATGTA
>MU223155.1:2683833-2739927 GCA_018584345.1 Thuja plicata
TAGGAATAAGGTGTCTCAACCTTGGATAATTCCTATTCTTATTATTTGTTTTGTAAAATGTATTTCTTGCAAATAATGTTAATGTGTCGGCATCTTGAATTGTGTGTAAGGAGATCATGGCTAAAATAGTTATGACGGATTCCTATGACACGTAAGAGCTATGTCAGGAAGATTCAATGACAGGTGAAGAAATGTGGCAACTGATAAATTTGAGTACTGTACACTCTTCCCCAATCGCGGGGTTCGGGGCATCGCCCCAAATTTTTTTTTGGGTTTCCTATTTTCTCGGAGAATGGTAAAACCCTACTACGGTTATCTTTGGGAGTAGCCCTAAACAGTGAAGCGCATGATATAAGCATTTTTTACGGTTGCGAAGTGAAGTGATGCGAGTGTATTGTTGGAACGGTTTATGCTGCCGTGATTTGTCTTCAAGGGTTTTGAAATCTTCTGAAAGAACTTGCATTGCAAGTGTATTGTAAGCTGTAATAGTTTTGATCAATACATTGTGCAGGTTTTGGAGTGCTGGGGTTTTTACCGAAAGGTTTCCCTAGGGTATATCATTGTGTTCTTCTCTATTTTTCTGTATGTATGGTATGTGGTTGCAATATCTTTGTTAAAGTAGTTAATGAATCTGAAATTGTAAGGATTTAAAGAATTTGGCACAATACTCTCCTATAGAGATTAGCGTAGGAAGCTGTTTCTGCACCTGAGTTTCCTTACAATGGATATATTAATTGTAGAGTTTTGAATATAAATTTAATATTCAACGGTGAAGATGCAACTAGAATCAACATACTCTGCAAATTCATATTAATGAAAAAAATTATATAGATGGGCCTTATAGAATTTGTGTAGGCATTTATATCCCAAAATGTAATGATATTACAAGACCCAGGAACAAAACATCTCATTTATAGAAGAATCACTCCACCAATAACCATGTATTGATGTGTTGAACTCTATCAATAAAGTAGACAATGGACTCTATCCTTAAATCAAACAAGGTAAATTTATATAGCATTTTGTACTATGCTATTAACATTTTTCAAGATGTTTTAGGTAGTTCCAAGTACTAGATTAGTAAGATATCTATTTTAGTTTTAAAATATTGTGCACTAATGCCAATAATGAAATAACACAGTCTTAAGTTATGCATACTCTTTGGTAATGCATCAACTAAATCAAGTTTTAGCAAAATTTTCTAATATTTAAGACACCATTTCTTTTTTCTAGAGACATCATTTAAGTTGGAGCATGTAATAAAGTAAAATTGGTCTTTATTACTTTGACATCACTATCCATGAATGGCTGATTAATGAGTATAGTTTTTAGGTGGCACTATCCATCAATAATTTAAAGTGGAAATAAAACAATGAACTCTTGAACTAAATTGAAAATGACATGGCATTGCAATAACATAATTATCTTTTTAAACAATTAAAACATATCAATGCACTTTATTGGTCTATAATCCATGAAGTTTTGTCTAAATTATATATTATAATAAATAATTGGGTGAATGTAAAGTTACACTAATGATTGGTTGAATGTAAAGTTACACCCATATATTCTATGCAAGGCTAATGCAAAGCATACAACGAAGGTCCCAATCATTCAATTTACCCTATACATTAGCAAGGTT
The DNA here is from genome assembly GCA_018584345.1 of Thuja plicata. Classification (NCBI taxonomy): domain Eukaryota; kingdom Viridiplantae; phylum Streptophyta; class Pinopsida; order Cupressales; family Cupressaceae; genus Thuja; species Thuja plicata. The sequence goes on from MU223155.1 coordinate 2,685,476, forward strand.
TGGGGTATGTATGGGAGGGTCCCAACACTTATCATTGTTTTCTTTTTCTTAATCTTCTTCTTTCTCATTAATATAGGTTTATGAAATAACAAGTGTTAGCTAAGAAAAAATGTTGGAATCAAATTTGATTGTAGCACCATGAATAGTCCATCTCAAGTGTCCCTCCACAGATGGTAGAGAAGTGAAATGTCGATTAGTAGACTGCGATCCACCATATTATGTATAGTCCCTTATAATGAACCAGATATGACCTATACTATAATGGTTTTGAGTATAATATAAAACCCAATTATTAATAGATATCTACAATTCTTCCAAATAAAGAGTATATTATATAGAAAATTCACATTAAAAGCTTTTAAACTCTAATGAAGAAATGAAATTACTAATTCTAATTCTAAACTCTTTTAACTATACTTGAAATGTGAAGTAAGTAAACTATAGAAAAATATACATTAAGCTTTCTCAGCATTCTTAAATTATTACATTAAGAAAGTGTTCATCCATTCGAATAGATGGTAGCAGTGTCGGCTAGACTATATCTTTGATAAGAATTTCATGCAATATTTCAATATTATAATTACATGTCTTTAAAACCAATTGATATGCAAGGACCTTGAGAAAAGGTATCATTGTCATCATCTTCCATGTGATCTTCCAACACTGGTAGGGTCCTTGGAATTTGTGGCACAGGAGCCTCCATCGTTCATTCTAATATCTTTACCACTTCGCCCAAGCTCGGCCTCAGATTCTCATCGTCGTGAACACACAGTTCCCCAACCACAGCGACTCTTTTTACCAATTCTATCTTCACCTCACTTTCTATTCTTACATCCATAACACCAATTATGTTTCCTTTCTAAATTTGGGATGAAGCCCAAGTAGGAAATTACAACCTGCTCTCCTCCACCGTTCAATCTAGATTTCTCCGACCAGATATAATTTCCAACAACGTCATGCAAAAATTGTATACGTCTACCTTGGGAGTGATTGGGATCCCCAAGATCAACTTAGGCACAAAGTGTTAGTTTGGTAGCTTGGACAGTTGTTCTTCCATTTGCTAATAATTATTTATTTGAATCTTTGTAGAAACTTCTAGTTTGTAGAAAATTCTAGCATGTGGAAACTTCTAGCAACTAGAAGTAACTAGAAACAAAGAGAGTAGTATAAAAGGGGGTCAAGGGGAATTTGGAGGACAACAAGTTGTAGAAGAAACTTGCAGTGTTAGAAAGTATTCTTGCAGTGTTAGCAAGGGCGCAGTGATAGAATTTGAGAGATATCAGTGGAGGAATATCAATAGGAGGAGTTAGGAGATTGTCTGAGCTCTGCCAGTGAGAGGCAAGGAATTTTGTATCTCTTAATTTGCTAAAGTTTAATATATTTCTCATCTGTAGTACTGGTTTTCCCTTCGAGGTTTTTCCAGGGACAATTTGTCCAAAAATATTGTGTTATTGTGTTGCAAATTTCTTTTCGTATTTTTTGGTGAAGTTGCAGTTGTGCTATTTTTCATTATTTGTTAATCAAATAATCTTTATAAGATATGAGATTAATAATCAGTGACTACAATAGAATTTTTCACATGGTATCAGAGCTAAGTTGAGGGTTGAAAAGGTTTACCCTAGGCAAAGGAAAGAAATTGAGGGTTCATAAAACCTAGTTTGACCTCTTTAGAACTGTTACTTCTTTTATTTCTTGAGATGGCCTCAACTAGTTTGAGAGATCAGGATAGATTAGATGGTGCCTCAAATTTTGGTGTTTGGAAAGCCAGAATTTCTTTATTGCTGGAAGAGAATGTTATCAAGGAATACATTACCAGTACTATAGTTGTACCTACATATCTAGTATAACTTGCAGCATACAAGAAGGATGATGCCAAGGTGAGGAGGATGGTGTCAAGGACCATATTGTTCCACATATCACAGAGTTAGATACAACGAAGAAGATGTGGGACACCATTCCAAATCTGTATGAGAATGCTACCACTAACTGGAAGTTGATTCTTAGATAAAAGTTGAGGAATACATAGATGAACAAGGGAGAAGATGTTATAAGTTACCTCACTAGGCTTAGACTTGTCAAGGATGAGTTAGTAGTTGTTGGAGATAAGTCGGATGAAGATGAACTAGTAAGAACAAGCCTGAATGGGTTTACTAAGTAGTGGGATGTCTTTGTTCAAGTTATTAATGGACGAGACACCTTACCTAGTTGGGATCGACTATGGAGCGATTTCACTTAGGAGGAGCTTAGACTAAGTCTAGTCAATGGAGCCAACAACAAGATTCAGAAAGGTGAGGTGGAACAGGAAAATGTTTCCCTAGAAGGTAAGGGAAAAGCAAAGAAGGGGTCTAGAAAAGGATCAAATTCACAAAGTAAGAAGAAGAAGGACCTATCTAAGGTCAAGTGCTTTGGTTGTCATGAGTTTTTCCACTATGTCAGTGATTGCCTGCAAAGGAAGGGTAAGAAGTAGGTGTCCTCTTCAACAAGTGCAGATGAGATCTCTAGTAGATTGGAGGATGAGTTCATACTCATAACTTGCATGATTATCTCAACCTCACAGAGTGTTTGGTACATAGATAGTGGGGCTTCATTTCATATGACAAGAGTTAGAGAGTACTTCTCCAGTTATAAGGATGAGAGCACCAGTATCTAGATTTCTATGGGAAACATGTCCAAGCTTAACTCAGTTGGGAAAGGGACTGTTCAGTTTAGAAGGGAGAATGGAAAGGTAATTCCTCTTCATGATGTGTTGCATGTGCCAGGTGGTGCAGGAGCACCTAGGTAGGCTAATTGTGGAAATATAACCTAGGGTTTTCTCTTTCTTTGTTTTGGCTTGTAGTGGTTCTAGCTAGACCACTAGGTGAAAAAAGGGACCAAGAGTCCTAGTGAGTAAAGCGTTTGTAGGAGGATAGGTCTTATTAGTTCCTTGGTGACCCTTAGGTCCAATTAGGCCCAATTAGGGAATTTTAGATTTTTGTGGAAAAATGAGCCAAGAGAGGGACTAGAGGTCCTTTTTGATGTTGTTTTATCATACTTAGTAGATTGGACAAGTTTGGATAGGGTTTGCCCAAGTTTGGCAATCAAACCCAAAAGTTGCCAAAAGTTGTCAATGTTGTCATTGACAACATTGAAAACTTTTAAGACAAATTGGCATCTTCAATGAAATTGGTTAGGTAATTGTCTAAAACTGACCATTTAGTGTTTGGTTCATCTATATAAGACCATCCTCAGGATTTGTGAAGGGTTGGCAAGTTGGAGAAATTTCATGTATGGACTATGTTAAGCAATAACAGTGTGAATTTGTGTGTTTCAAGGTGTTCGGGTAATGTAGTGGATTGAGAGTCTTTCTGTAAGAATTATTTCATGTAATGTAGGTTTTTATTTAACTTCTTGTGGTGTTAGTTTGGTAGATTGAATAGTTTTAAGTGTTTGTATAAAATCTTTAAAGCTCGGTCCAGTCGCTGGTCTGGTTTTGAGCACTATTTGCAAATGGAGTCTTAGCTTTCTTTTCCACTATGGCTTTGGCCCGGGCTCTTGGATTATGAAAGTAGACTCCATGTTCATTGTGTACATAGTAGGATGGGCCCTGGAAGTGGTGGCAACTATTTTTAAGATGAGTCCCTCTGCGAGCCAAAGTGGCATGGCTAGGGATCATCAGAGGTTGTAGAGCTAGCTAGAGGGATTGAAAGCATCCATAGCTTCAATCAGAGAAAGTGGGAAGGTAGAAGAGTTAGAGGAGGACCCCCAAATAGGAGGAGAAGTTGTGAGGAGGTATCTTGTTGGCCAAGAAAGTTCATTTGTTGTGCAAACAACAAAGGAGGCCTAAAACCCTGAATTTTAGGCATGAAAGTAGGAAGGACTGTACGGACACTTCAGGGGCCTAAAACCTAGAAAATATCTAGTGTCTCTAAAAAGGGTGTCTAGATCCTAAGCCTATTTGGCACTTGTTAAGAAATTTTTCTAAGATAATGCAGAAAAGGTGACCAAATGGAACTAATTGCTTGTAGCCCTATTTGTGGGGTAATTGCATAGGTTCTTGGAGCTCATTTGTGTTTTTGAATCAAAGTGAGTTTATAGAGGTTGGAATTGGTCCTGTTGACATCTTCATATGCTGCCTTTTCAATTTGGTGGAGGTAGGAATCCATTTGGATCAGATTGTGCAAAATGGCAAGAAATACCAATTTGGGTATAGTAAGAGGTTTGTAAAGTTGTGAGTTCTATTTAGTTGGTGTTTACTAGTTGAAGGAAATTAGGAGCTTGTGATAAGATACCTAAGGAGCCTAGGGTTAGTAGAAGAACCCTAGGATGTCAGTGATTGACCTAAGTTACCCTAGAAGAGGTCTAAGGATCAAGACTAGTACTACATCAGAGTGGTATCAGAGCAAGTTGAGAAACTTGGGAAAGTTGGTTTATGTCAGAGGTGGAATATTGTGGTTCTACAAAGATGGTGATAAATGTAGAACTAGCCAAGGATATGGAGGAGAAAAAGGAGAAAAATAGGCTCCTTGAGGGTACTTTGGAAGAAATGAGAGTAAAGATGGAAGAACTAGTAGATGCTACTAGGAAGAAGGAATATGAAGCTAAATCCAATAGTAACGGTAAGAAGAAGATGGAGGAAGAAGACTACACTCCTGAACCTGACCTAGTGTTGAATGAGGAACCTTTCTTAAAGGCCATAAAGGCACTAAGTGGCAAAGCTTTGGAGGGAATACCTTTATTTGGAGGAAAGATGGATATTGAGGCAGTCATGGACTGGATTGAAGTAATGGAAAACCATTTTGAATGTGAAGGGATAAGTGAGGCCCAAAGGGTTAAAGTGGCCAAGTCTAGACTTAGAGGGTCAGCTTTGACTTGGTGGAAATACCTTCAGGATGAGAGGGTAAGCATGGGAAAGCAACCAATAGAAAATTGGAATGCTATGGTAAAAAAATTGAAGGAGAGTTATCTTCCAGAGGACTACAAAATACAACTCCATAGGAAGAGACAAAACTTGAAGCAGAAAGACCTAGATGTGGCCTCATATACTGAGGAATTCCAAAGGCTATGTTTAAGGTCTAATTTGCAAGAAGAAGAGCCAATCAAAGTGGCTAGGTACTTGGGTGGGTTGAAGTGGAACATCCAAGAGGAGTTAAGTCTATGGACACCTACTACCATCTGTTATGCCCTGCATCCCTGTCCCTACATTTTGTGCGCAAAATGTTGGGTCCCCCTTTTCGCTTTTGTTTGCTTTCTGCTTGCGATTTTTCCTTGTCTTTTTTCCCTTAGTTTTCTTTCTCCGGGGTTTTCTTCCCTGGTGTGTTGTTTTGTTTGTTCAATTTTTGCCTCCAGGACTCCGTAACTAGAGGTCATCTTTTGGTGGGAGTCAGATTTCAGACTCTGGGATTCTTTGCCATGATGTTCTTAAGATTATCATCACGAGGAATCCCCGGGCCCAGAGTTCGGAAGTTTTACCAACCTAAGATCGCCAGAAGGAGGATTACCTTTTACCGCGGGTATAAATAGGACCTATCTATCACTCTCACATTTACTATGATTAAGACTTCCAAGCACTTAGAGTGAATTAGCAGAGCGATTTCAAAGCGATTAACAGAGCATTTGCAGAGAGTTTGTGGTAATCAGTGCTTAAAATTTTTAGTCATTCTCATGCAAATACGAGTGCTTCATGGTGGTGACTCTGACCATTAGATAACTCAAGCTGTTGCAGAGCTCTGGTAAATCCTCCTTTTTCCTCTGTCTTCTGCATTCTCAGGATGGTATTTCTGCTTTCCCTCCTCTCTGTGTTGCTTCTGCTCTCTGGCTTTTCTTTGGTTTTTGTTTGGTTTTTGCTTGTCTTATCCCGTTTTGTTTCTTTGTTTCGTCTGGTTCCCTATTTTTGGTTTTGCCGTCCATTGGTGGGTCAGATCTGCTAGAGGGTTGTCTGCCCTCTGTGCAGAAGTAGTCTGTCTGTAAACTTTGTAGATAGCTGTATATATGTTTCTGCCTCATCTGGTTTTCCCGCGGGCGTCGTCCTGTGTTGTATATTCATGTATATATGTATATAGTTTGTAATATAGCCTCTGTGTATCTCCTCATTTCTATGTATATATCCCTCATCTTCATGTATATCCTTCTAGGTGGCTTAACAAGCTAGTTGAGTCACCTCTATTTCTGGTTTTCTGCCTCTGAACTCGCTTCGGTGCAGAAAACCACCTGTTTAAAGCTTGACTCTCGGCTGGTTTCAAATAAGCAATTTTTTCTCTCTTCCGTGGAGTCTGTCAGAACCTCATTTATTTCCCATTCGCATAATAAATTTCAGCCAAGTGGCTTCCACTTTTTGCACGTTTGGACAGTTGGCTCTGTCGTCATCACAATAAATCTCATTTAATTCCTATGCACGTGGCGCCCACGAGGGCGTGATGACTTGGCTTTTGACCTATTCTCGCTAACGGTCACTTCTCTGGGTTTTAGGTCTCCTACCACCCTCCATCTTATGTCTTTACTCAGTGTGATAAAATCCCTAGACCTGGATGTTTAATAAAATTTTAGGTTTACAATGTGTTTTACTTTTCAGGTATCTTTGCATGAAACTAACTTTTTAGGAAAAGCAAGCGTCGCGGAGGTAAGATCTCCGGACCCTGGAGTAACTATTTTATTTTGATAAAAATATTCTGATGGTCACTCTACCTTGCAGGTTCCCAGAGTTCACCTATCAATCATGTCTGAAGCATCCGCATCCTCTCCGCCCGGAAGTCCAAAACTCCCCTCAACGACCACCAGGGCAGCTGTAAAATCCAAGATGGAAAGGGCCCTGGAGAAACTGCCTCTCACCATGAAGTTCATGCAGAACAACATCATCATGGGCTCAAAGATTGAGTCCAAGGTTATGCTTATAACCAACACTAGAGTCAGAACATGGGCAGAGATGCAGGCCTTGGTAAAAGTGATGCACATCCAGCGGCAGGCTGGAGATCAATTGGCGATCAACGTTGGAGGCTCTGGGATCCTCTGAGAAGCTTGCTTTCCATGCTCTGTGCATTCTCCGGAGCTCATCTTAACACTAGCAGCCAACTACAACTCCTCCGTTTGGGCTGTTATGCTCATGGCCACAGAACCCAAGGGATACCCCACTCCTCTGGTATCCCTCGACCCAGACACATTCTGGGTGGGATTAGGAATCCCACAATTTGACAGAGCCACAGTAGTTACAAGGACTGATGTCTTGGCTCACTTTACACAGTTGGAGGATGTTGCTCAGGTGTACATGAATACCCACTGGCTTAAGGCCCCAAAGAGGGAACCAAAGAGGATGAAGATAGAAATCCCCCACTCTGAATTCAAGGAGAGAATCCAGATGGGGATAATAGCATTAGCCCAGGTATTTGGGCAGCCCTTCGCCCAGGAGTTTTCCAAATGGATGTACTATTTTCTCCTCGGCATCTCCACCAAGGCAGAATTCTTTGACTGGGCCGCAATAATCTCTAATCACGTCGACTCCCAGTTCCTTCAGCTGGACAGGAAGAAGAAGTTCTATATGTCTTCTTACATTTTCTGGGCCCTGGTACAACAGAGGCCCCATTCACACAACCTACTTACAAATGGTGTGCTCGGGATTGGCCCAGGAAAAAAAGCACCATGGGACTATTTCCCACAAATTCAATGGGAGGCCAGCTTCCCCAGTTTCTGCCGGGTAAACGACTCATTCGTTTACTACCATCTTCTTACCCCCACCCAGGATGTCGAATACCGCTTGTCCTCAGAGGTGATGAACTTGGTCCAAAATTATGGACATTATTATGTTCAATTCTAACAACACACATACATTAGGGTCGCCGGCTTCCTCGGGAAACCCTACTTATTGCCCAAACATTATGGGGACAAGATCGTGCTCTTGGAGTATTGCAGGTAGCTGATGGAGGTGCATGCCCTCTTTTCCCTCAAGAAAATAGCTAACAATCCATTTCCAATCACCTATGGGAATTACACCTGCAGTCTGGCCGCCGCTAAGGAGGCAGACACTGAGCTAAGAAGTTATAACTTGCAGGAATTCTATCTGGCGCGAAAAAACTTTGATCCGCATGGAAAAATAGCAACGACACTGCCTCAAGCTTCAGAGCCCCATCATACACAAATGGAGGACTTCTGGGAAGATTGCCAAGATGATGTGGAGGTGCGAAGCCGGCACTATGACAGGATGATGGCTGGAATGATGCAACTGTTGAAACTCCAGAGGTTTTTAGAGGATTTCTCGGACACCGCCCCCACCATCGATCCCCAGTACAAGGCCAAGGGGATCGATAAAATGGCTCTTCCACCAGTGAATTGGGCCACCCAAGAGGGGCCCACGATTGAGGACTTCACTCAGGAAGTGGTCGAGCGAAGTCACGCCTATTTCAAGAAGGTGTGCTCCGGGAGTACTCGCCAATCTCCCCGACCGGCGCCAAAATTAACACCACAGCCGGGATCCAAATTGACCCCAGGGGCCGAGACTTCTTCATAGGGGGTAGATAAGGAAAAAAGGATAGACATGACCCCTCCTATGCAAGAAGTCCCTATACAGGATCAGATCAAGCAATCGGTGGTAGCCTCCTAGAAAATGAGGGAGCAATTAATAATGAGGCTGGCCACTCCCTCACTCATGGCCAGACCAATTCGTCCCCCTTCCTCCCCGTCGCTGGCAGCCTTAATGGTGAAGGCAATGGGGGTGGATCCCATGGAGGTAGTGGCAATAGCCGATGCGGGGCCACCTTTGGTTACCCAGAGGAAGAGAAAGCACATCAGACAGGCCAAGGCAGAGCTGGTACCAGCGCCTGAGACATCCCTCCCCTAAGAAGTAGAGATCCTTTCTTCCAGGTCCCCCAAGCCAAATAAAGAAACAGAGCCTGCAGAGGTCCCGGCCAGTCCCCCTCCAGAAGAAGAATTTGATGTATTTGCGGCCGATAAATTTGGGAATTTGCAGGGGGATGATACACAAGCAGAGGCAAAAGTCCCGAAGACAGAACAAGGGGCCACAAACCAAGAGGACTTGGTACAGGAAAAGAAGACAGGAGAGCCGAGGCTGGAGATTATCTCTGGGGCTCAAATGATACAGGTTCTAGGAGTGGGTCAACAAGAACAAAGTACACAAGTGGCATCCACTAGGGGAACTGGACCTTCGGGAATAACCATAGCCCTAGCTGCCACGTTCCAAGGGCCACTCCTGGGAGAAACCTTCGGGAAGGTTATCACAGTGGCCCAAACTCTGAATCTCAGCCCAATACCTCCCCTAATGCCAACAGAGGAAGAGGCCCTGGCAGAAGAAGAACGAGAAGAAGAAAAGAAGCTCGAGGAAGAAATCCCTGAAGAAACCTACCAGAGTCCAAGTAAGGGAATAGGTATAGAGGATGAGGCTGAGGAGATGGAGGTTGAAAAAGAAAATATTACTGCAAAATAAGTCCAAGCAGGAAGGACGGATGAGGTCCCCACCATTAAGGAGCGACAACAACAAGCCACTAGAGAGGAATCAAGGGAAAAAATCCTAGTAGGAAGGCCACCTCTCCCACCTCAGTGGCTAGTGGAAAGCAAGAAAAGGAAAGTCCAGTCCACCCCTGTGATTCCTCTCTCCTTAGCAGAAATGATTACCCAGGCCCAAGCCTCGCCAAAAGATTAAAAAGCCCAGACAGTTCATACTCTTCAAACTGGGCTGGGCGGAGAAACAGTTACCATTGTGGCAACACCTCCCCCAGACGCCGATGAAGCAACCACGGATCCCGCAGACTACAATGTTGTAGAGGTATCCCTAGGAAAAAGGGGAAAGCAGGGAGAGGTAGATTTGCTGAAGGAGGCAGCGAGGGTAGTGGAGGCCTGATATGAAAAGGAAGCCCAAAGGCTCAAGGCTGAAAAGGAAAAAAATGCAAACCTTATGGGGTTTCTTACTGAGGTGGCCCGACCAATCAACACCGCCCCTCCGGAGGCCTCCACCTCAGAAGAATTACCACAGAGTGACATAGACTCCCTACGAATGATAAAAAAGAAGGCCCAGGCAGTGGACGAGTGGGTCGTGCTACAAATAGGAAACACCTGACATTTCCTGGCGTCCACCGTCCCTGATTTTTACATGGCCTGACAGGTTATTCATCAAGCAGAAGCACTTATTGAGCAATGGGAAGGTGACGCCGAGAATTACCAAGCATGGAAGGTAGAGCTCAAAGAGCTTCTTACCTTAGGAGAAGATATGGTTTCCAAATCTGGAATTCTGGGTGAGGAATCATTTGATTTTGTGAGAACCCAGCACTCCAGGCTTGACCTCACATTGGCGGTAAATAAGCAACTGGTAGGGTCCTTACAAGAGAAGGTAAATGTAGTAAAATATTCTTCCAATTTATATAAGTCTTTTGTGATAAAGACTTCTAGGGTTGATCCCCTTAGCAGAGATACCTGTACCCTCGAAGATTCAGTTTTGGGGAGTTTTGATGAAGTAATGAAGTCCCGGTATCAATCTCCGGAGGGGATAGATGGGGCCCAGATGGCAAGATTAAGCCGCATGATACTTAGTGGTCATGACGTGGCAAAAATGGCAGATGAATTCAAAGAAAATGTTTCAGACCTGGGGGAACAAGTTGAATTGGCCAGACATAGAAGGGCCAGCCTGAAAGATATAGACAAAGATGGCATTTCTTGCCTCCTCCAGGATTTCAACGATGATAGGCAGCCTTGAACTTTCTCCGAAGGCTGGGGAGGATTCAAAGTGTTGGGTATTCTTTATTCTTTGGGGACAAAAGTTCCCAGATCCCAGAGTCTCAGATCCTAAAATTTTGTATTCTTTCAAGTGATCCGTGTCCTGGTCCCTGAGGCCAACCGGTCACTTTTAGAAATGGTTAATAAAGACTATCAGAAGGTAGTTGGCCACATCAAGGGGATGTCGACTCAGCGGTTGGTTTCTGATAGTGGTCTTCTTGAGGCATCGTTCAAAGGTACACCTGGCACATTGGAGATAGGGCGCCGCATTTTCTATTTATGAGGCATGTAGCCTCGATCTTCGGGGGGACCTACTTCCTTCTTTCTCCTTTTTGACTCTCTTCTTGAAGCTGCTTCTTCTGCTGTATATTCTTATCTTATTCTTCTGACATGACAGACCTATTCCATCTCTAGGTCTTTTGTAGGGTGGCGCAAGTAGTACCGGCCCCCAGATATTGTATTTTATCAAAACATGATGTAAATTAGGGTTAGGGTTAGAAAAATTGTATAAATAGCTAAACCGGCCCATTTCTAAGGGTCGGTGAAATTGATAATTTTGTTGTCCATAGAAATAGCAAAGTGATTCCTAGATTTTAGTTGTAGAGCTTAATGCTTCATTATTCTGTCCTCAATAGTTAGATGCTCCCCTGGAGCCACCATTGTATCACGCACCAGTGCTTGCTGGAAGGAATATTAATAAAGAAGGAAGAATTCTCGGCAATAACATTGTTCGCATTCCTGCTTCTGAGTTAATGGTATTTCATGCTTTAATGTCCTTTAAGTCTTCTACTCTGATATGTTAAAGTAGATTAACGACCTTTTTATTCCCGCTACTGATAAAATGCTAGCTGATGGTTATGTGTTTCTTTGGTATTTAGTGTAGTTTATCAGAGTATTATCGATGTTCCAAACATTTCAGTATGACTATAGTTAGATGAAATACTTCTAACCCTGCATGATCTTTTTCGCTTTATTTGCTAAGTATAGAACACTAGGGAGAACCTTATCATATTGAATCTCCAGAGAGAATGAGTTGAATAAACCAGCTATCCCCCTCAAAAATAGTCACCTCTCCCAACCGAGCCTCGCACTGTCATGACCCGACACCCAGGTGCTTGAAGGCCCAGAGGATTTATTTCCCCTAGACAATCTTTGCAGGCAGAGTTGACCATTTTCCCCAGAACCCGGTAACAACTTGTGACTGTTGGTGGACCCGGTCAGCAAAACCCCATCAATAAAAACTGGCGCTAGAAGGAGGGCATGAACTCGTCCCCCTCCCAAGATTCTGATTTTACACCTCCCGAGGGTTCCCCTAGTCATAATTTTAAGAGGCAAGCCTTTAGTGGGATTGGATCTTTCTCCCTAGTGAAATTTGAAAGAGTCCTTAGGTCTGCCCTGAATCCCAGAAAGTTTGTCAAGCTCGAGCTTCCTTCTCGAAGGAAGCGGACCTCGAAAGTCATACCAGCCACTATTGTCTGGGGATCTACCATACCTCCGAATACCCAAACTTCTCAGATAATCCTGAGGACCAATATCCAAACTAGCCAACATACAGTTCCCCCAATGGCTGCATACTTTGGAAACACCGGGTCCCCAATGGGCACTTTTCTGGGTGCAACCGATGATTTACCCTCTCACCCAAAGAAGATCTACCCATGATATGAGCACTTAGGCTCATGAACCGCAGAAGAAAACTTACAGGAATACAAAGATGCCATGAATTGACACCGGATCCAACATGAAGATGTTGTGACTCAGATGTTTCCCTTGTCCCTAGGACAGAGCGAGTTGAACTGGTACCTTAACCTGCCTGCCAACTCCATAAACACTTGGTAGGACATGGAGGACACCTTTTTGGTGGCCTTTCGTGTGCATGTGGACCCAGCCTGGTCCCACAGCCAATTCATCTCCATCAGAAAGGAACCTAATGAACCTCTTGCAGCATTCAACCATAGGTTCCAGCGCGCCCTGAAGCGGTGCACGGGCCCTTTTATCCCATCTCTAGAAGTAACTATACAGACCTACCTCAACATGATGGACCCTTTCGTTGCCACTCTCCTTTGGAGAACAACTATCGCGGGCGACTGGGACACCTTGGAAAAAGTCTATAATCTAGCTCTAGAGCTGTCCTGTGGTCTCAACAAATCCCCAGGCGGGATTGGATAGAGTACGCCCTTTAACATGGCCCCTGGCGGAACTGCATATGCCGGGGGATACAACCCCAATCTGGCAATAGGTGCCCCTTCGATGGTGATGAATCCTCTGCCACCCTTGGTAGACCAGCAGGCACGGTATGTTTACCCAGCCCAGATCCAGATGACACCGGGTCTGGAAGTCTTCCCTTGGAATTAGCCGCAGTAGACACAACCATCCGGAGTGCCCTTCTTTCAGTCATCCACGACTGGAGGATTGCCGCCCTTGACTTTGACTAATCCTACTGCCTTCCTGGGAAGCCAACAACAACCACAACCATCACATTGTGACACTAACACTCAGTTGACCGCCGAGGTTGAATCCCTCCAGCGAATGTTGTCCACCTTGACCATGGACATGGGCCAACTGAAGGCGGGGTCCTACGCACCCCAGAATTCAAATTCCTAGAGAGGGAATATTTTCTCTGACCAATGAAACAACAATGCCAGGGGAAGAAACTTCAACAACGGGTCTAGGCCCAATCAGCAGCAATGGAATAATAACACGAACACCGGAGGCCCTCTGATGAACCAAAATGCCAACCAAAATGGTGCTGGACCATCACATTTCACCCCAGTCACAGACTTCCAGCCCATGACTAATTGGTGTAGATTGCACGATACAGGTTCTTACAACGAGGTAAATTGTGCCACTTTAGAGAAGGTCATCATGATCTCCCAGCTGGATAGGCAGCAGTCGCATGACACTACTCCCCCAGAGCCTCCTGGCCAAGAAACAACCCACAGTGCCTTCACCTGTGACACCATCTTCTTCGGAACTTCCAGGAAGGATGAAGAAAAATCTGAATTGCAAGGATTCTTTGATGAATCCATCCCGCCCTTCGAGGCCAACGCCTTTACTAACTCGCAGACCCCATACAATACTTAGAGTCAGGTTGGTAAAGGACCAGTTTACACGCCTGTGCCCCCTATCAAAGATAGTCCTCCTCCCCGGAATAACACAACCGACCGATCCATTCCAAAAGGTCCTAGCTCTAACCAAGCAAAAGAGCTCACGAAAGAAAATCACCAGTTCCCAGGAGGAAGATTTGACATCATGAAAGTATTAGAACAAACCACTACCTCCATGACCCTGATGGAGGTTTTGTTGAACTGTCCCGAATAGAAGAAGTCTCTCCTAAAGCTCTTAGGGAACCCGGAAGCCGTTAGCCACCCACCCAAGACTGTCTCCTTCGAAGATGCTAATGTGGATATCTTCCGAGGGAATAATGAGGATCCTCCCTTCCTACTAGGCCTGAATATCCACGGTAAAAATATACAAAATTGCTTAGTAGATTCTGGAGCTTCGGGTAATATCATGCCCCTATCCATTTGTCAGAAGCTCAGATTCCACCCCACCCCGTCTAACGGCACAGTGATCCAGCTGGATAAGACAGCTATAAAAATGGTGGGGGAATTGAAGAACGTCCAGATACATCTTATCCAGGACCCCAGGATAGCCAGTATCATTGACATCCAAGTGGTGGACATCCCAGAGACTTACAGGATGTTATTAAGTCAAAATTGGTCTAAGTCCTTGAATGGATACTTTTCAACCGACTTCACCCACTTGTGGCTTTCGTGGGAAGGAGAATCCAATAAGATCCGGGTCGAAAGTGAACCCCGGATGAAACAAGCCCTTACCGAAGTTGGGAGGGTCAATGAGGTCTATTTCTCCGAGACTACCTTGGGGGTGTACAAACCTTTTGAAATTTTAACATTTGATTTCATCCTCGGAGAAGATCCCGCTGTGCTACAAAGAGCCCAAGACCTCGAAGAAAAGATGAGAACTGAGATAGACTCTCGAGACCCCACAGCGACTCTTGCCACACTCCTGTCTGGAACTTGGTGCCGAGTACATTACCAAAAACATTCAGAACATGAGTGTGAACCATGTCTCTTGATCGCTCACCAGCATCTCAATATCCTCCAGAATAAAAAACACGCAATCGATTCCTTGGGACCCAATACTCTTACGGGATGCACGCCTTTGGTGCCATCTCCCTGGGAATCCCAAATTCAAAAAACTTTGGAGGAAAATTATACTTTTACATCGGTAGTCCAGGAAGGACCCTCCAAGCCTCCTAATAATAATCCAAAGAAAACTCCCCCTCCCCAGCCCCAGATTACAAACAATGACTTGTGGACCCTAAAGTTTGATGGGTCCCGATCCAAACAAGGCTGTGGGGCTAGGGTAGAATTAATTAACCCGCGAGGGAAGTCCTTCCTCACATCCTACAGGCTACAGTTCAACAATACAAATAATGTCACAGAGTACAAGGCTTTGGTCCTTGGACTCTTATTCGCATTAAGGAAAGGTATCACCCACCTCTGGGCCCTGGGTGATTCAGAGTTGGTTGTTAAACAAGTCCGGAGTCAATACACATGTCATGACAAAAGGCTGGCCACATACCGCAACTGGGCTTGGAGCCTCATTGAGGATTTTGATGCCTTCAGCACTGACCTTATTCCCCGGTGACGGAACTATGTCCCGGATGCCCTTGCCATTTCTACCAGCAAACTGGAGCCGATGGCCGGCTCGTGACTCCAGAGATTTTCAGTTGAGATGGTCTCCACCCCGTCCATTCTAGACAATGTCACCCAATTTCAGGTTTTTGAAGATGATCAACATATCCTAGCCTTTTTGGCAAATGTTAGTGTCTTTGAAGACCAGAGAGTGGAGGAGCGAGACCATGACGATACTGGATAGGGCGATGAAGACGATGGGATCATGGACCTGCCCACTAACACCATCCCAAAGGGAATGGTTGCACTAGAACGAATCTTTGACTCGGACCCTCAGGCCTGTGAGAAAGTGTCATCCTCCTCCGAGGGAGAAAAGTTTGAGAAAGTTAACATCGGTCGGCCTGGTGAAGAAAAGATTATTCACATTGGTACCTCTTATTCCCCTAAAGAAAAGGAGAAGATTCTTGAGGTTCTCTGAGAATACATTGATGTAATTTCCTAGGGTTATGAAGACCTGAAAACATATGACACATCCATCATGACCCATACCATTCCCTTGAAACCTGACGCTAAGCCCTTTCGACAAAAGCAAAGACCAGTCAACCCCCTGATAGAGCCTTTGATTCGCCAAGAGGTAGAGAAACTGCTGTCAACCTGGATAATCTTTCCAATCCGACACACTACGTGGGTTGCCAATCTGGTTCCTGTAAGGAAGAAAAATGGTGAGATCCGCATTTGCGTGGATTTTTGAAACCTGAACAAAGCCTCCAAGAAAGACAATCACCCTCTCCCCTCGTTGGATGAGGTGTTGTAGATAGTGAATGGATCCCAGATGATGTCCTTCTTGGATGGATACTCAGGATATAACCAGATCATGGTCAAGTATGAAGATAGAGAGAAAACAATGTTTACCACCAAGTGGGGAATGTTTGCATACAGAAGAATGCCCTTCGGTCTGATCAATGCAGGGGCTACATTTCAGAAGGCTATGGACATCACGTTCAAAGGCCTCGTAAATCGGTGCATAATCATCTACATGGATGATTTGACCATATTTTCCCAGGACAGGCGTGATCATCCCGCCCACCTCGCTCAGATCTGCAAAAGATGTCGCCGGTATGGAATATCCCTCAACCCCAAGAAGTGCATATTCGGGGTCACCGAGGGGAAGTTTCTCGGGCATATTGTCTCTGAGAAGGGTATATCCATAGACCCGAATAGAGTTGAAGCACTGCTGAACTTACAAATGCCTGGCAATAAGAAAGAGATGCAATCCTTCTTCAGAAAAATCAACTTCGTGCGACGATTCATCATGAGATTCACAAAAATAGTTAAAACACTCAATGAGATGATGAAGAAGGATACCAAGATTGAGTGGAGTCTGAAAGTAAAGCGGGCATTCACCCAGATTAAACAGACGATAACGAAAGCACCCGTCCTGGCTAGTCTGGACTATTCCCTTCCGTTTTACATTTACTCGTTTGCTTCGTCGCATTCTACTGCGACAGTGTTGACCCAAAAGGTTGAAGGAGAGGAATGACCAATAGCTTTCATGAGTTCCCCCTTCAAGAACACCGAAGTTTGATATTTACCACTGGAAAAACAAGCCTTTGCTCTAGTCCAGGCCATGAAGAAATTTCGGCATTATATTCTCTGAAGCAAAGTACATGCTATCATTCCGGACCAGGCCATCAAATCTCTGCCGATGCAGAGTGAATTGGGCGAGAGATGGGGCAAATGGATGGCCATCCTCTAGGAATATGACTTAGAAATGCAGCCCACAAAAATAGTCCGGGGCCAGGGGCTAAGTCGGGCGATGGTAGAAGAGACTCCCCGCATAGAATGTCAAACTTACACAGTGGAGTCCATCACCCAAGACCCGTGGTATACCGATTTGGTACACTTATTACTAAACAACAAATGTCCGGAGGGGTTACCTCCCCACAAACGCCGTGCTCTGCGGATGAAAAGCGCACACTTCATGATCAAAAACTCTGCGCTTTACCACAGAAATTATGAGGGAGTGTACCTCCGGTGCATTGACAGAGACCAAGATGTAAGAATAATTGATGAATTCCATGGACAGTTTGGAACCGGGCATGGCTCAGGCGACACCACTGCCCATCAGATCCTTTGGGCCAGATAGTATTGGCCCTGTATATTCAAGGATGTTTACACTCATGTTAGGAAATGCCATACTTGTCAAACCGCATCGCATCGTGAGCGTAACCCAGCTATTCCTCTACAACCAGTCTACGAGGCTAGACCCTTCACCCAGTGGGCATTCGATTTCATCGGAGAAATCAACCCCAACTCGTCTGCCAACCACCGATACATCCTTACTGCTACTAATTACTGCACTCGGTGGACTGAAGCTATACCTTGCAAAAACAACACGGCGGACGTAGTTATCAAGTTCTTGGAAGAAAATATTGTCACAAGGTTTGGAATTCCCTTTGCTTTAGTATGTGACAATGGTCTGACATTTTCTTCAGCGTAGTTACTCGAATGGACCTACAATCAGAAGATCACACTGAAGTTCTCCAGCAACTATTACCCCTAGGGAAATGGCGTTGCTGAATCAACAAACAAAAATCTACTTGAAGTGATCAAACACCTGTTATAACAGAATCCCTGGGATTGGCACCAAAAGTTAAAATTCACCCTCTGGGTGGATCACATTCATATTAAGGCCGCCCTGGGAACATCCCCATTTCATCTGGTTTATGGTCAGAACCCTGTATTCCCAGTCAACTTACAGATCCCAGTGTTACAGTTTATGCAGGAATTTAACAACAGGGACAACTTCGTGGAGGTTCAGCTCTTAAACCTGGTGCGGATGGAAGAACAGAGAGACGCAGCCCTTGAGCATTTCGCGCGTCATCAAGCAGTGGTAAAATGATGGTTTGATAAAAGATCCCAATACAAGGCTTTTCAGATCTCAGATCTGGTCCTATTGTGGGACAAGGCCCGGGAGAAGAAAGGAAAGCACACCAAATTCCAATGGCTCTGGTTCGGACCATACCTCATCTCGGAAATCTGTGGGGCAAATACTTACCGTCTCAACACCCTGACTGGAGAACCTGTCGCATTGCCCGTTAATGGACAGTTTCTTAAACACTACTTTGAGTAGGGTAAGTTTGTCCAAAGTTGTATTATATGTAAAGCCTTCTGCTTGTAAATATTCCCTCCGGGTGCCTTGTGCGAGGTACCCTGCCTTGTAAATAGCCTTGTCAACTGTCCTCCAGGATAGTCCTCTTTTTCCGTCTTTGTTTTCATTTTTAGTTTTCTTCTGGTCCCGACGTTTTGTTCTGTCTTGCAGGAATTGAAATACTTGGCATAACTCTGGCCTCCGGTGCAATGTCTACGGCATGGTAAACTTTAGAATCTATCTTTAGCACGGTGGAGTCAGCCCGGTCTTTGGGGTTATTTTATGGGTTATGGCACATTTTAAGAAATCTACATCATGTGTTGTCTCCGGGAGTCTGGCAATCAGTGAACACAAATAATATAAGGAACAAGTAATCAGACACACTG
The DNA here is from genome assembly GCA_018584345.1 of Thuja plicata. Taxonomy (NCBI): domain Eukaryota; kingdom Viridiplantae; phylum Streptophyta; class Pinopsida; order Cupressales; family Cupressaceae; genus Thuja; species Thuja plicata. The sequence continues at coordinate 2,704,360 of MU223155.1, forward strand.
AGGGTAGATCTGTTGTACTGATTGGTTAACCTAGGTCTAAAACTTTAAAGAATTCTACCCAGGTCTGGAGCTTTATCCTCTCTTCAAACATCCAAGTGTAGGTGGACAGGTGAAAGAAGTACCGCCATTAAAATTAGCTAAGCTTAAGCTTAATGGTGAAAGAAGTACCGCCTTGCCCATCTGGAAACAAATAAAATAACAAGAGGACAAGGGGGGATACAACTCTGGTCTCTGAGGGAAGCAAGTGAATTGACGACCGGTTTGATATAATTAGTGCCTCTTCTCTACTTCTCCCAGAGGTCATCAGCTTGATTTCCTTCCAAAGCACACACGACACCACTGATGAAGGGCTACAAACTAGTTTCTGCATGGTTGGATTCTCTCAGATATGTTGCTCTTTGCCTGTTAGACACTTTGAAGAGCGGCTTGTTCTAGTTTTGCTAACCAGAGATTCTATAGTTCTCAAATGCGTGAAGGCATTTATCCCAGATAGTCACCATTTATTATGCCCTGCATCCCCATCCCTACATTTTGTGCGCAAAATGTTGGGTCCCCCTTTTCACTTTTGTTTGCTTTCTGCTTGCGGTTTTTCCTTGTCTTTCTGCCCCTTTGTTTTCTTTCTCCAGGGTTTTCTTCCCAGGTGTGTTGTTTTGTTTGTTCGGTTTTCACCTCCGAGACTCCAGTCCTGGAGGTCATCTTTTGGTGGGAGTCAGATTCTGGACTCTAGGATTCTGCACCATGATGTTCTTAAGATTATTATCGCGAGGAATCCCCGGGCCCGGAGTTTGGAAGTTTTACCAACCTAAGATCGCCGAAAGGAGGATTACCTTTTACTGCGGGTATAAATAGGACCTATCTGTCACTCTCACATTTACTGCGATTAAGACTTCCAAGCACTTAGAGTGAATTAGCAGAGCAATTTCAAAGCGATTAACAGAGTATTTGCAGAGAGTTTTTGGTAATCAGTGCTTAACATTTTAAGTCATTCTCAGGCAAATACGAGTACTTCGTGGTGGTGACTCTGACCGTCAGATAACTCTAGCTGTTGCAGAGCTCCTATGGTAAATCCTCCTTTTTTCTCCATCTTCTGCGTTCTTAGGCTGGTATTTCCACTTTCCCTCCTCTCTGTGTTGCTTCCGCTCTCTGGCTTTTCATTGGTTTTTGTTTTGTTTTTGCTTGTCTTGTCCCGTTTTGTTTCTTTGTTTCATCTGGTTTCCTGTTTCTGGTTTTGCCGCCTGTTGGTGGGTCGGCTCTACCAGAGGGTTGTCTGCCCTTTGTGTAGAAGTACTCTATCTATAAACTTTGTAGATAGTTGTATATATGTTTTTGCCTCGTCTGGTTTTCCCGCGGGAGTCATCCCGCATTGTATATTCATGTATATATGTATATAGTTTGTAATATAGCCTCTATGTATCTCCTTATTTCTATGTATATATCCCTCAGCTTTATGTATATCCTTCCAGGTGGCTTGACAAGCTGGTCGAGTCACCTCTGTTTCTGGTTTTCCACCTATGAACTCGTTTCGGGGCAGAAAACCACCTGTTTGAAGCTTGGCTCTTGGCTGGTTTGAAACAGGCAGTTTTTTTTTTCTTTCATGGAGTCTATCAGAACCTCATTTATTTCTCATGTGCATAATCAATTTCAGCCAACTGGCTTCCACTTTTTGCGTGTTCAGACAGTTGGCTCCGCCGTCATCACAATAACTCCCATTTAATACCTACACATGTGGCGCCCACATGGGCGTGATGACTTGGCTTTTTACATATTCTCGCTAACGGTCACTTCTCTGAGTTTCAGGTCTCCTACCATCGTCCATATTGCGTCTTTACTCAGTGTGACAAAATCCCCGGAGCTGGATGTTTAATAAAATTTTAGGTTTATGATGTGTTTTTCTTTTCGGGTATCTTTGCATGAAACTAACTTTTCAGGAAAAGAAAGCGTTGCGGTGGTAAGATCTCCGGACCCCGGAGTAACTATTTTATTTTGATAAAAATATTTTGACGGTCGCTCTTCCTTGTAGGTTCCCATAGTTCACCTATCAATCATGTTTGAAGCATCCGCATCCTCTCCGCCCGGAAGTCCAGAACTCCCCTCAACGACCACCAGGGCAGCTATAAAATCCAAGATGGAAAGGGCCCTGGAGAAACTGCTTCTCACCATGTAGTTCATGCAGAACAACATCATCACAGGTTCAAAGATTGAGTCCAAGGTTAAGCTTATAACCGACACTAGAGTTGAAACGTGGGTAGAGATGCAGGCCTTGGTAAAAGTGATGCACATCTAGTGGTAGGCTGGAGATCAATTGGTGATCAACGTTGGAGGCTCTGGGATCCTCCGGGAAGGTTGCTTTTCGTGCTCCGTGCAGTCTCTGGAGCTCATCTTAACACTAGCAGCCAACTACAACTCCTCCGTTCAGGCTGTTATGCTCGCGGCCACAGAACCTGAGGGATACCCCACTCCTTTGGTATCCCTCAACCCACACACATTCTGGGCGGGATTAGAAATCCCACAATTCGACAGAGCCACAGTAGTTACAAGGACTGATGCCTTGGCTTAGTTTACACAGTTGGAGGATGCTGCCCGGGTGTACATGAATACCCACTGGCTTAAGGCCCCAAAGAGGGACCCAAAGAGGATGAAGATAGAAATCCCCCGCTCTGAATTCAAAGAGAGCATCCAGATGGGGATAATAGCATTAGCCTAGGTATTTGGGCAGCCCTCCACCCAGGAGTTTGCCAAATGGATGTACTATTTCCTCCTCGGCATCTCCACCAAGGGAGAATTCTTTGACTGGGCCGCAATAATCTCTAATCACGTCGAGTCCTAATTCCTTCAGCTGGACAGGAAGAAGAAGTTCTATGTCTTCTTACATTTTCTGGGCCCTGGCACAGCAAAGGCCCCATTCCAACGGCCTACTTACAGATGGCATGCTCAGGATTAACCCGGGACAAAAAGCACCATGGGACTATTTCCCACAAATTCAATGGGAGGCCAGCTTCCCCAATTTCTGCCGGGTAAACGACACATTTGTTTACTACCATCTAGTTACCCCCACCCAGGATGTCGGATACCGCCTATCCTTAGAGGCGATGAACTTGGTCCAAAATTATGGACATTATTATGTTCAATTCCAACAGCACACATACATTAGGGTCCCCAGCTTCTCCGGGAAACCCTACTTGTTGCCCAAACATTATGGGGACAAGATCGTGCTCTTGGAGTATTGTAGGCAGCTAATGGAGGTGCATGCCCTCTTCGCTCTCAAGAAAATACCTAACATTCCATTCCCAATCACCTGTGGGAATTACACCTGCAGTCTGGCCGCTGTAAAGGAGGCAGACACTGAGCTAAAAATTTATAACTTGTAGGAATTCTATCTGGCGCGGAAAAACTTTGATCCGCATGGGAAAATAGCAATGACACTGCCCCGGGCTTCAGAGCCCCATCATATACATATGGAGGACTTCTGGGCAGATTGCCAGAATGATGTGGAGGTGCAAAGCCGACACTATGACAGGATGACGGCCGGAATGATGCAATTATTGAAACTTCGGAGGTTCCCGAAGGATTTCTCAGACACCGCCCCCGCCATCGATCCCTAGTACAAGGCCAAGGGGATCGATAAAATGGCTCTTCCACCAGTGAATTGGGCCACCCAGGAGGGGCCCATGATTGAGGACTTCACTCGAGAAGTGGTCGAGTGAAGTTACACCTATTTCAAGAAGGTGTGCCCCGGGAGTACTCGCCAAGCTCCCTGACTGGCGCCAAAATTAACACCACAGCTGGGACCCAAATTGACCCCGGGGGCCGGGACTTCTTCGGAGGGGGTAGATAAGGGAAAAGGGATAGACACGACCCCTCCTACGCAAGAAGTCCCTATACAGGAGCAGATCAAGCAATCGGTGGCAACCTCCCAGCAAATGAGGGAGCAGTTAATAACGAGGCTAGCCACTCCCCCGCTCATGGCCGGACCAATTCGTCCCCCTTCCTCCCCATCGCTGGCAGCTTTAATGGTGAAGGCAATGGGGGTGGATCCCATGGAGGTGGCGGCAATAGCTGATGCGGGGCCACCTTTGGTTACCCGAAGGAAGAGGAAGCACATCAGACAGGCCAAGGCAGAGCCGGTACCATCGCCTGAGACATCCCTCCCCCAAGAAGTAGAGATCCTTTCTTCCAGTTCCCCGGAGCCAGAAAAAGAAACAGAGCATGCAGAGGTCCCGACCAGTCCCCCTCCAGAAGAATAATTTGATGTATTTGTGGCCAATGAATTTAGGAATTTGCAGGGGGACAATACACAAGCAGAGGCAGAAGTCTCGGAGACATCACAAGGGGCCGCAGACCAAGAAGACTTGGTACAGGAAAAACAGACAGGAGAGCCGAGGCCAGAGATTATCTTTGGGGCTCAAATGATATAGGTTTTGGGAATGGGGCAACAAGAAAAAAGTACACAAGTGGCATCCGCTAGGGGAACCAGACCTTTGAGAATAACTGTAACCCCAGCCGCCACATTCCAAGGGCCACTCCCGGGAGCAACCTTCGGACAGGTTATCACAGCGGCCCAAACTATGAATCTTAGCTCGATACCTCTCCTACTGCCAATAGAGGAGGAGACCCTGGCAGAAGAAGAATGAGAAGAAGAAAAGTAGCTCGAGGAAGAAATCCCCGAAGAAACCTACCAGAGTCCAAGTAAGGGAATAGATATAGAGGACGAGGCTGAGGAGATGGAGGTTGACAAAGAAAATATTGCTGTAGAAGAAGTCCAGGCAGGAAGGACGGATGAGGTCCCCGCCACTGAGGAGCGACAACAACCAGCCACTAGAGAGGAATCAAGGGAACAAATCCTGGAAGGAAGGCCACCTCTCCTGCTTTAGTGGCTGGTGGAAAGAAAGAAAAGGAAAGTCCAGTCCGCCCCTGTGATTCCTCTCTCCTTAGAAGAAATGATGGCCCAGGCCCAAGCCCTTCCAAAGGCCAAGAAAGCCCAGACAGTTCATACTCTTCGAACTGGGCCGGGCGGAGAAACAGTTGCCATTATGGCAACACCTCCCCCAGACGCAGATGAAGCAACCATGGATCCCGCAGACTACAATGTTGCAGAGGTATCCCTAGGCAAAAGGGGAAAGCAGGGAGAGGTAGATTTGCTGAAGGAGGCAGCGAGGGCAGTGGAGGCTTGATATGAAAAGGAAGCCCAGAGGCTCAAGGCTGAAAAGGAAAAGAACGCAAACCTTATGGGGTTGCTTACTGAGCTGGCCCGACCAATCAACGCCCCCCCTCCGGAGGTCTCCACCTCAGAAGAATTACCACAGAGTGACATAGAATCCTTGCAAATGATGAAAAAGAAGGCCCAGGCAGTGGACGAGTGGGTTGCCCTACAAATAGGAAACACCCGGCATTTCCTGGCGTCCACCCTCCCTGATTTTTACACGGCCCGATAGGTTATTCATCAAGCAGAAGCGCTTATTGAGCAGTGGGAAGGTGACGCTGAGAATTACCAAGCATGGAAGGTAGAGCTCAAAGAGATTCTTACCTTGGGAGAAGATATGGTTTCTGAATCTAAAATTCTGGGTGAGGAATCATTTGAATTTGTGAGAACCCAGCACTCTAGGCTTGACCTCACATTGGAGGTAACTAAGAAACTGGTAGGGTCTTTACAAGAGAAGGTAAATGCGGTAAAATATTCTTCCAATTTATATAAGTCTTTTGTGATAAAGACTTCTAGGGTTGATCCCCTTAGCACACATACCTGTACCCCTAAAGATTCAATTTTGGGGAGTTTTGATGAAATAATGAAGTCCCGGTATCAATCTCCGGAGGGGATAAATGGGGCCCAGATGGCAAGATTAACCTGCATGATACTTAGTGGTCATGACGCGGCGAAAATGGTGGATGAATTCAAAGAAAATGTTTCAGACCTGGGGGAACAACTTGAAGTGGCTAGACACAGAAGGGCCAGCCTGAAAGATATAGACGAAGATGGCATTTCTCATCTCCTCCAGGCTTTCAACGATGATAGGCAGCCATAAAATTTCTCCAGAGGCCGGGGAGGATTCAAAGTGTTGGGTATTCTTTATTCTTTGGGGACAAAAGTTCCCGGATCCCAGAGTCCCGGATCCTAAAATTTTGTATTCTTTCAAGTGATCCGTGTCTCGGCCCCCGAGGCCAACCGGTCACTTTCAGAAATGGTTAATAAAGACTGTCAGAAGGTAGTTGGCCACATCAAGGGGACATCAACTCAGTGGTTGGTTTTTGACAGTGGTCTTCTCGAGGCGCCGTTCAAAGGTACACCTGGCACATTGGAGATAGGGAACCACATTTCCCATTTATGAGGCATGTAGCCTCGATCTTTGGGGGGACCTACTTCCTTCTTTCTCCTTTCTGGCTCTCTTCTCGAAGCCGCTTCTTTGGCTATATATTCTTCTCTTATTCTTCTAACATGACAGACCTATTCCGTCTCTAGATATTTTTTAGGGTGGCGCAGGTAGTATCGGCCCCCAGATATTGTATTTTATCAAAACATGTTTAGATTAGGGTTAGGGTTAGAAGAATTGTATAAAGAGCCAAACCGGCCCATTTCCAAGGGTCGGCAAAATTGATGATTTTGTTGTCCATAGCAATAGCAAAGTGATTCCTGGATTTTAGTTGCAGAGCTCAATGCTTCATTGTTCTGTCCTCAATAGTTAGATGCTCCCCTGGAGCCACCATTGTATCACGCACTAGTGCTTGCTGGAAGGAATATTAATAAAGAAGGAAGAATTCTCGGCAATGACGTTGTTGGCATTCCTGCTTATGAGTTAATGGTATTTCATGCTTTAATGTCCTTTAAGTCTTCTACTCTGATATGTTAAAGTAGATTAACGACCTTTTTATTCCCGCTACTGATAAAATGCTAGCTGATGGTTATGTGTTTCTTCAGTATTTAGTGTAGTTTATTAGAGTATTATCGATGTTCTGGACATTTCAGTATGACTATAGTTAGATGAAATACTTCTAACCCTGCAAGATCTTTTTTGTTTTACTTTCTAAGCATAGAACGCTAGGGAGAACCTTATCATATTGAATCTCCGGAGAGAATGAGTTGAAGAAACCAGATATCCCCCTCAAAAACAGTCACCTCTCTCAACCGAGCCCCGCACCATTGTGACCTGACACCTAGGTGCTTGAAGGCCCGGAGGATTTATTTCCCCCTAGACAAGCTTTGCCGGCGGAGTTTGCCATTTTCCCCAGAACCCAGTGACAACTTATGACTATTGGCGGACCCGGTCAGCAAAACCCCGTCAACACCATCTAAAAATGTCATCAGTTAGCTCTAAAGGTGGAAGAGAAGAATAAGAAGAAAGGGTATTCTAGTTTCAAGAACAATAACAAAAATAGAGGCAGAGGAAGAGAACATAGGGGTCAAAGAGGGGGCTACCAAGGAAGGGGTAGTGAACAAAGATCCCAAGGAGAAAATAAGTTGACAGAGCAGCAGTCTGAGAAAAATTCAAGAGGAGGCTATAACAGAGGCAAGGGTAACAATGGGGGCTCAAACAAAGGAAGAGGAGGTAGGAGTGGATCCTACTTTTCCACAATAAAGTGTTATTATTGTGGGAAACTAGGGCATCTAGCTTGTAGATGTCTTGATAAACCCTTTGCAACAAACAGTGAGAAAAGAGTAGCATATGCACATGAGGATACTTCTAGTGTCAAGACTCCAAAGGTGGACCATTTAGACTCAGAAATGGGTGAGAACCTAATGTTTAGAAGGGTCCTAATAAGGCAACCAATCAAAGATGAGCCCAAACATAGGAGGGCACTATTTAGAATCAGATGCAAGATTCTTGGAAAAGTGTGTAAGGTGATTGTTGATTATGGATCCATAGACAACATCATTTCAGAGGAGGCAGTGGTGAAGCTTAAGCTAGCCAAAATACCCCATGTGAACCCTTATAAAGTGACATGGCTCAAAAAAGGCCAGAGTGTCTTGGTCAATGAGAAAACATGGGTTAAATTCTTCATAGCAGGATACAAGGACAGATTGCTTTATGACATCCTCCCAATGGATGCTTGCCATTTGCTTCTTGGGAGGCCTTGGCAGTTTGATAATGGAGCAGTATATGATGGGAAGGAGAAATCCATTACATTTAAGAAGGGGGAAAGACCTTCAAAATTCAATCTTTGTTAGAAGATGAGGACCCACAGAGTAAGAATCCTAATGTTATGTTATGCAATGGGAAGGAGTTTGTGAGGGACATCAGAGATGATGAGGGAGAAGGTTATGCCAATGTATTGAGGCCTAAGGAGGAGGAGACACCAGTAAAGGAACCACTATAAAAGGAAGTGCAAGAATTTCTTAAGAAATATAAGGAAATTGTTAGTGATGGCACTCCTGCAACCCTACCACCTAAGAGGGTTATAAGTCATCAAATAGACTTTGTACCAGGGGCATCCTTGCCCAATAAAGTAGCATACAAGTTGACTCTAGATCAGAACTTGGAGGTAGCAATACAAGTACAAGAACTCTTGGATCAAGGCTTGATCAAGAAGAGCATTAGCCCATGTGCAGTCCCGGTTGTTTTGGCATCAAAGAAGGGGGGAAAGTGGATATTATGCATAGACTCAATGGCTATAAATAGGATTATAATAAGGTACAAATTCCCAATCCCAAGGATAGAGGATCGTATGGATTGCCTAGGTGGGGCAATGTATTTCATAAAGCTAGATTTGAAAAGTGGTTATCACCAAATCAGGGTGAAGGAAGGTGATGAATGGAAACTGGCATTCAAAACCACAGATGGGTTATATGAGTGGGTTGTCATGCCATTTGGCCTCTCTAATGCTCCGAGCACATTCATGAGGCTCATGAATGAGGTTCTCAAGGATTTCAATGGAAAGTTTGTGGTGGTATATATTGATGATATATTGATTTTTAGTAAGACAAGAGAGGAACATGTCAAACATGTGGAGGCAGTATTGAAGAGGTTGCATGAAGAGAAGTTGGCCATTAACCTTGAGAAGTGTGAGATCTTTAAAAAAGAACTAGTTTACTTGGGCTTTGTGGTGTCCAAGGGGTCTTTGAAGATGGACAAAGACAAAGTTGCTGAAATCTTGAACTTGCCTCCACCTACCATAGCCACTGAGGTAAGGAGTTTTCATGGCCTTGCCCAATTTTACAGAAAGTTTATTAGGAACTTCAGTGGGATATGTGCTCCATTAATGGATACTATTAAGGGTAGGGTCAAAACTAAGTTCAGATGGAATTTGGAAGCTGAAAAATGTTTTGAAATGTTGAAAAGACAAGTGGCTGCTCAACCTATCCTACAGTTGCCAAGATTTGATAAGCTATTTACCATTGAATGTGATGCTAGTGGAATGACAATAGGGGGTGTGTTAATTCAAGAGGGCAGACCTATTGCCTTCTTTAGTGAAAAATTGATTGAGGCCAAGAAGAAATATTCTTCTTACGACTTAGAGCTCTATGCTCTAGTCCAATCTTTGAGGAAATGGAGGCATTATTTATTGCCTAAAGAATTTGTGGTATTTACAGACAATCAGGCCCTTAGCTACATTAACACACAAGAAAAGCTAAGTAATAGGCACCTAAAGTGGATGGACTACTTGTAGGCATTCACTTTTACTATCAAACACAAGAAGGGTCAACTCAACAAGGTGGCAGATGCTTTGAGCAGGAGATTGTTAATTGTGCAATAAGTCCACTTGAATAGCATTGGGATTGAGAGTTTCAGATACCTATACAAGATAGATGAGGATTTTGGTGAGGCCTATAAGGTATGTGTTGACTTTGAGAATCATTTCCATAGCAAGTTCTCTGATCACACTTTACAGAATGGTTTTTTGTTTAAAGGCAAACAATTGTGTGTACCCAAGAGGTAAATGAGGATGAACCTCATCCAAGAGAAGTATAATGGCTCTCTAAGTGGTCATTTTGGTAAAGACAAGACCTTGGAATTGGTCCAAAGGTTCTACCATTGGCAAAAATTGGTGAAGGATGTCACCAAGTATGTAGAGCAGTGTGTTGTTTGCATGAAGGAAAAAGGAGGAATGAGTAATACAGGGTTCCATCAGCCTCTACCTATCGCTAATAGACCATGGGAGTGTGTAAGTATGGATTTCATTGTGGGGTTACCCAAAACTAACTAGGGGTATGATAGCATTTATGTAGTTGTTTATAGGTTTAGTAAAATGGGACATTTCATTCCATATAGAACTACTAATGATGCTAGCTGCCACATAGCTTATTTGTTTTTCAAGGAAATAGTAAGGATTCATGGTCTTCCTTTGAGCATTGTCTCTAATAGAGATGTAAAATTTATGAGTCATTTTTGGAGAACTTTGTGGATAAGGCTAGGTACTAACATATCTTTTAGTTCCACTTACCACCCTCAGACTGATGGCCAAACTGAGGTGGTTAACAGAGTACTAGGTAACCTTTTGAGGTGCCTAACTAAGGAATATGGATAGACTTGGGATGTGGTCATGCCTCAAGTAGAATATGCTTACAATGATAGCAAGAATAGGATGATAGGCAAGAGTCCATTTGAGGTGGTTTATGGCATGCATCCTAGGAGTGTGTGTGAGCTCAGAGATCTTGGTGGAATGGAGTAAAGAAGTGGTCATGCCAAAGACTTCACCTCTACCATGAAGGAGCTACAAGATTAAGTAAAGAAGTAGATACATGAAATTCAACTAAAGTTTAAGGCCAAAGTGGATGAAAAAAGGAGGGATGTTCAGTTTGAAGTGGGGGAATATGTGATGGTCCACTTAAACAAAGCTAGACTATAGAAGGGTGTCCCTACCAAACTTCAAATGAAAAGGGTGGGACCATGCAAGATCTTAGCCAAGTATGGAGCTAATGCATATAAGGTGGACTTACCATTAGATTTGAGCATATCTCCCATATTCAATGTTTAAGACCTCATAGAGTTTAGGGGATAGATGGAGGACATCAATCCAACTAGTCAAGGGGTCAGTGCTGATGTGGAGGTTACTGCCTTACCTCCAAAGTTTCCTATGGTGGCTGCCAAAGTCTTGGACTCCCGGGTCAAGAAGAACACTAGACACAAAGTCTACATGGAGCATTTGATTCAGTGGAAGGATAGACCAGAGTCAAAGGCTTCATGGGTTACAAAAATAGATTTCAAGAAGGTGGGCATCTCAGAGGAGCTACTATCCACAGGAGTGACATGACTTCTTCTTTTGGGGGAGTATGGTGCAGGAGCACCTAGGTAGGCTAGTTGCGAAAATATAACCTAGGGTTTGCTCTTTCTTTATTTTGGCTTGTAGTGGTTCTAGCCAGACCACTAGGTGAATAAAGGGACCAAGATTCCTAGTGAGTAAAGTGTTTGTAGGAGGATAGGTCTTATTAGTTCCTTGGTGACCCTTAGGTCCAATTAGGCCCAATTAGGGAATTTTAGATTTTTGTGGAAAAATGAGCCAAGAGAGGGAATAGAGGTCCTTTTTAATGTTGTTTCATCATATTTAGTGGATTGGACAAGTTTGGGTAGGGTTTTCCCAAGTTTGGCAATCAAACCCAAAAGTTGCCAAAAGTTGCCAATGTTGTCATTGACAACATTGACAACTTTCAAGACAAATTAGAATCTTTGATGAAATTGGTTGGGTAAATATCTAAAACAAACCATTTATTGTTTGGGTCATCTATATAAGACCATCCTTGGGATTTTTGAAGAGTTGGCAAGTTGGAGAAATTTCATGTACGGACTGTGTTAAGCAATAACAATGTGAATTTGTGTGTTTCAAGGTGATCGGGTAATGTAATGGATTGAGAGTGTTTCTGTAAGCATTGTTTCATGTAATTTAGGTTTTTATTTAACTTCATGTGGTGTTATTTTGGTATATTGAATAGTTTTAAGTGTTTGTATAAAATCTTTAAAGTTCAATCCAGTCGCTGGTCTAGTTTTGAGCATTGTTTGCAAATGGAGTCTTAGCTTTCTTTTCCACTGTGGCTTTGGCTTGGGCTCTTGGATTATGAAAGAAGACTCCATGTACATTGTGTACATAGTAATTTGGGCCCTGGAAGTGGTGGCATCTATTTTTAAGATGATTCCCTAGGCGAGCCAAAGTGGCATGGCTAGAGATCATCAGAGGTTGTAGAGCTAGCTAGAGGGATTGAAAGCATCCATAGCTTCAATCAGAGAAAGTGGGAAGGTAGAAGAGTCAGAGGAGAACCCCCAACTAGGAGGAGAAGTTGTGAGGAGGTATCTTGTTGGCCAAGAAAGTTCATTTCTCATGCAGACAACAAAGGAGGCCTAAAACCTTGAATTTTAGGCATGAAAGTAGGAAGGACTGTACAGACACTTCAGGGGCCTAAAACCTAGAAAATATCTAGTGTCTCTGAAAAGGGTGTCTAGATCCTAAGCCTATTTGGCACTTGTTAAGACATTTTTCCAAGATAATGCAGAAAAGGTGACCAAATAGGGCTAATTGCTTGTAGCCCTATTTGTGGGGTAATTGCATAGGTTCTTGGAGCTCGTTTGTGTTTTTGAAGAAAAGTGAGTTTGTAGAGGTTGGAATTGGTCCTGTTGACATCTTCATATGCTGCCTTTTCAATTTGGTAGAGGTAGGAATCCATTTGGATCAGATTGTGCAAATGGGCAAGAAAGACCAATTTGGGTCTAGTAAGAGGTTTGTAAAGTTGCGAGTTCTATTTAGTTGGTGTTTACTAGTTGAAGGAAATTAGGATCTTGTGATAAGATAACTAAGGAGCCTAGGGTTAGTAGAAGAACCCTAGTAGGTTAGTGATTGACCTAAGAGACCCTAGAAGAGGTCTAAGGAGCAAGACTAGTACTACATCACCAGGCTTAGGTATGAATTTGGTTTCTATATCTATCCTTCAAGATAAAGGGTATAATGTTCTCTTTAGAGGGATGCATGTTTTGAATAAGAATAAAGATTGGAAATCACTAGTATCTATTGGAGTTAGGAGTGGTCATCTTTATAGATTGCAGTTTGATACACCTAAGGCACTTGTCAGCAGTAGTAACCCTAGAGATCTTGGAGAGCTATGGCATAGGAAGATGGGCCATATACATCATGGAGCATTTAGATTGCTTCATGAGACAGTGATAGGTATTCCTGAGGTAAGCACAGAGCATGATGATGTGTGTAAGGGATGTGTGTTGGGGAAGTTTGTGAAAGCATCTTTTCCAAGAAGGGACACTAGATCCGAGGGTGTACTTGATCTAGTACATTAAGATATATGTGGACCAATGTCGATGAAGTCTCTTAGAGGATACAAGTACTTTTTTACCTTTATTGATGATTTCTCCAGGAAGACCTGGATATACTTCTTGAAGACCAAGGATGAGGTTTTCAGTCACTTCAAAGATTTCAAAGCTCTTGTGGAGAATTTGAAAGGAAAGAAGATAAAGGTTCTTCGGTCAGATAATGGAGGTGAGTACAAAGGGAAAGATTTCCTAGAGTACTGTATTGGTGAAGGAATCAAGAGAGAGTGGACTGTTCCTTACAACCCACAACAAAATGGGGATGATGAGAGGAAGAACCGTTCTATATTGAAGGCAGCAAGGGCCATGCTACATGACCAGGACATGCTAGGCTACTTATGGGAAGAGGCATGTAGTACGGCTATATACATATAGAACAGGGTTCCACATAAGGTACTAGAGAAGATGAAACTAGAGGAGGCTTTCACAGGTAAGAAGCCAGATATCAGTCACTTTAGAATTTTTGGAAGTTTGGCATATTGTCACATTCCAAAAGATACACATACAAATTTAGATCAAACTGCAGAGAGGGGGTACTTTGTTGGGTATAGTGAAACCTCAAAGGCATATCAGATATTCATTCCAGGGACTAGATGGATCATTGTTCGGTGTGATGTCAAGTTCATGGAGGAAAAGGAATTTATAAGGTCCAGAGATTTTCCAGCAGAAGATTAGAGTAAGAAGCCAATATAAGCTCCAAGGGTAGCTCAACCGAGTCAAGGGAATCAAAGCTCAAGTACAGTTACTAGTACAAGTGTAGGCTTAGGTGGTGAGAGTTTGCAGAGTATGGAGCAACTGGTGCAGTAGGAAATGTATCAAGAAGATATGGAGGTTGATATTTCATCCTCTACAGTTGGAAATAGGAGTCGTGAGGTTCAACAGAGGGATACACAGGAGTTTGTGGGAACTCCTAGGAGGAATACTAGAGAGTAAAGACAACCAGCCAGGTTTAATGACTATCTGGCTTTAGTCAGTCATTTGGTAGATAGTGAGCCTTCCAATTATCAGGAAGCTGCACAACATCAGGTTTGACAAGATGAAATGGTTGAGGAATATACCTTAATAATGCAGAACAATGTGTGGGAGGTAGTGCCTAGACCAATAGATAGGGTAGTGGTTGGATCACGCTGGATCTACAAGATCAAGCATGTTGCAGATGGTAGCATCGAGAAATACAAGGCAAGGTTTGTGGCTAAGGGATTCTCTCAGAAGGATGGAATAAACTATGAGGAGACTTTTGCTCCAGTGGCCAGGTATACTTCTATACGAGCCGTGATCTCATTTGCAGCATAGATGGGATGAAAAATCCATCAAATGGATGTCAAGACAACATTCCTTAATGGTAAGTTAAAGGAGGAGGTATACACAGAACAACCAGAAGGCTTTGTAGCACACAAAAAAGAGACCCACTTGTGCAGATTGAAGAAAGCTTTGTATGGACTCAAGTAGGCTCCTAGAGTGTGGTATGAGCGCATTGATACTTATTTGCAAGAAATGGGTTTTATGAAGAGTGAGACAGATGCTAACCTGTACTACTTGGTGGTTGGGGGTGAGGTTCTCATTCTTGTTTTATATGAGGATGACTTGTTTCTAACAGGTTCACTAGGGCTCATAGAGGAGTGCCAGAGGGATCTTGCAACAGAATTAAAGATGAAGAACTTAGGACTTATGCACTACTTTCTAGGCATGGAGGTGTGGCAGACAGATGGAGAGATTTTCCTTGGGCAAGGGAAATATTGCATTGAAATCTTGAAGAGATTCAAGATGGGGGATTGCAAAGCCATGTCTACACCTATGATCATGAATTGGAGGAAGGTAGATACTTCTAAGGAGAAGGATGTAGATCCCACCTTATACATGAAGTTGATTGGTTCACTCATGTATTTGGTCAAAACTAGGTGAGATATAGCCTTTGCAGTAAGCTCTCTTAGTCAGTTCATGGTGGAGCCAAAGAGAGTACATTGGATGATGAAAAAGCATGTGATGCATTATCTTCATGGTACAGTTGAGTATGGGATCAGATATGTTCAAGGTGAAGGTATCAAGTTGATAGGCTATACTGACACAGATTGGGCAGGAAGTACAATGAACAAGAGGAGCACTTCAGGATGTTGTTTCAATTTGGGATCAGGAGTTGTCTCTTGGTTCAGTAGGAAGCGGAAGTCTATGGCTCTGAGTTCAGTAGAAGAAGAATACATAGTAGCTAGTTTGGTCAGAGAGTTGAGACTACTGTGATATATTGTGACAATCAGAGTTGCATCAAGTTGTCTGAGAATCTAGTGTTTCATGATAGGTCTAAACATATAGACATCAGGTATCACTTCATCAGAGATTGTGTACAATAGGGAACTGTTTAACTACAATACATACCTATAGAGGAGCAGGTAGCAGATATTTTGACAAAGGCATTGGGGAAGGCAAAATTCATCTTCTTTAGAGATAAGTTGGGTGTCCTGCAGAATAGCTTCCTCGCTAAGAGGGAGTGTTAGTTTGGTAGCTTAGACAATTGTTCTTCCATTTGCTAATAATTATTTATTTGACTCTTTGTAGAAACTTCTAGTTTGTAGAAACTTTGAGCATGTGGAAACTTCTAGCAACTAGAAGTAACTAGAAACAAAGAGAGTAGTATAAAAGGGGGTCAAGGGGTATTTGGAGGACAAAAAGTTATAGAAGAAACTTGTAGTGTTAGCAAGTAGTCTTGCAGTATTACAAAGGGCACAATGATAGCGTTTGAGAGATAGCAGTGGAGGAATATCAGCAGGAGGAGTTAGGAGATTGTCTGAGTTCTACCAGTGAGAGGCAAGGAATTTTGTGTCTCTTAATTTTTTGAAGTTTAATATATTTCTCATTTGCAGTACTGGTTTTCCCTTCAAGGTTTTTTTAGGGATAATTTGTCCAAAAATATTGTGTTATTGTGTTGCATATTTCTTTCCGTATTTTTTGGTGAAGTTGCAGTTGTGTTATTTTTTGTTATTTGTTAATCAAATAATATTTATAAGATAGGAGATTAATAATCAGTGACTGCAATAGAATTTTTCACACCAAGTACCCTCGATTCCCTCTTGTGGTTGTCAATACATGGATAAAATATCTTCCCAACACTTTTGCCAACCCAAAATCAACTATTTTCAGGTTGAAATCATCATCCAGAAGAATGTTTTCAGGCTTGGCATTGTAGTGAATGATTTGATCCCTGTATTCCTCATGTAGATAAAGAAATCCCCGTACAATGGTCACTGCAATCTAAAATTGGGGTTTCCAATCCAACACCTTCTCTGGTTTTTCTACTTTATGAAAGAGGAATGAATTTAGAGAGTCGTTGGGCATGTAGGAAAATACTAGCAGTCTTCGAGAGCCTTCTACGTAGAACCATACAGCCTTACCTAAATCACATGCTATAGAATACCGATGGTACTTATTTCCACATGGAATTGATTTTCTACTCCTGCACAACCCTCTATTCTTTTAACTGCCACAGGTGTGCCATCTGGCAAAGTTCCTTGGAATGGTAAACCAAATGCTCCGCTTCCCAGCTTATGCTTGAAATTCTTGGTTGCAATTCATAGCTCTTTGTACATGAGTGTTTTGAGCATGGTTGACACGTCCTCTTCTATGCTCTTCTTCTATATTCTTCGACGCCTCGACAGAAAAAGTGCAGCCAATAGGAGGGTGAAAAAAATAGAGAAAGCCACTGTTAATCTTAATTAATTCTATAACATATTATAAAGAATATAATAAATTTTTTTTTTTTGATGGAAACAACCGGATTACATAGATATCGACATCTCTGCCATTACATAGTTGATTACAACATTACGAGTAAGCATACATCTAAACCAGAAGTCATCCTTTGGCTAAGCTGCCACGTGCAGGGGGATCCAGTCTGTCAAAGTCACCCAGGGGTTGAACCTGGCCCAAACGCGCCTCCGGGGGTTTGAACTTTGGTGGATGGCAATGTCATACCATCATCCTCACCAATTGTGCCCAACCAATTGAGCTACAACCCTTTGGCGAATATAATAATATTAATATTGTATTAGTAACAATAATAATACCATATCTTCGAACTAATAATATAATAATGATATACTAGTAATATTATTATATTATGACAATAGTAGTATTATATAATAGAAATTAATATTAATGTAATAAGTATATAATTATTTTTTAATTATTATAATATATTATTTTATATTATATTTTTCTAATATTATAAAATATTATATTGTATTAGAATTATATTATTATATTAGTAAATTTTTTTTTGGTCGATAAAAAACAAAAGCCTTGATATTTTTATTAAATTTTAATATTTTTACAGTTTCCCTCCATCAAGTGTGAGCACCGGAGGAAAAGAATGGAAGCAAGAAAAACCTTCGGTATAGACCGAGACCGTAGTCTTGTTACCCCTTGTTACAAAATAGTTCAAGGGCATACCTTTGTTTGTGTATTTCATTATTAGTACATTCAGAGTTAGGGGCATACGCCTAATTACATGTTGGTTCAAGGGCATACCCTTGTTTATAAATAAAAAATCTAAGGACGACCTTAGATATATAAACATAATTTTAATACAATTTTACATGACTATGAGTCTTTCATATTCACTTTTAATCAGACTATGGATTTGAAAAAAAACCGCCATCTATGTTATGTGTTCAAAATTGAGCCCTTTAAATCTGATAAAGATGTCCTCTTCATAATTTGATACCGATGCCAACAACTACAAAAAGGGTTAGATTATATAATCCTACACCATAGATGTTGTTAACGTCGCCAGATTTATGAATTTACATAGGGGAAGGGAGTAGAAAAATCCTTGTTTGAAAGTTGTGGAACAGAGTATTTAAACTTGAGTGTTGATATGCTTAACATCTCATCCTTTCACAAAGCAAGAGGTTATCCACTTTTGTTAGACCAAAAAATGCCCAAAACTAAACATATCAACCTTATTCCAACTTCCTCTACTAAGTAGATAGTAATGATTAAGCAGAAAGTTAAAGTGAGAAACATAGCACATGCCTTAAAGACCAGAGTTATGTGAGTGATTGTGAACAAACTATCTTTTTTCCACAAACTATCACTCAACATATAAAAAGCCAGAGATATTAAGCCAAAGTAATATCGATGTCTTGCTACCAGTATAATATCATATATTAATTAAACTAATATTTTATACCCAGTCAAACTTCTCTTAATAAGATTTATATACCCAGTCAAGCTACCTATCTTCAGTATCTCAAACATTTGTTCTACTGCTACCAGCTACAGAATTGATACTAAAGCCAAGATAAGATACTATGAGATGTTTAAAACTATATAATGTTTATGTTTATGTCTTTTACTAAATTAGAACACACTACCTATGTATAGATAAAAGCTGGAAAACCATAATGCTGACAACTATTTCTTCTTGATGATTATGATCTCTTCATCCGAGCTATTCTCCTAATATTCGAGATACAGAAGCAGAGGGTCCTCTTTTTCCTTCTTTGATGGGATGCGCCTTTTGAAGAAATTATGAATCTTAACTTGTAAGCTGGAGAGGTCAAGATTGTTATAGGAGAGAGGTTCCACAAATTCTCCGTAGCCAAGTAATGGAAAAGCTACTCTATTTTGTTAGAAGGGAAAATATTTAGCCAATGGAGAAGGAAGAAGAGGTTCCTCCTCATTTTAGGCTAGTGGATATCAGAGATGTCCTTGTACTTGAATGTCAGTATTGGCTTATAGGAGGCAACCTACAAAGTGGGGAGTCTATCTATGTTGACCTTCATGTAAAATTCCAGGACCGGGATCAGGTTGTTCTCATCAATACTATAAACTGTCTATTGTAAACCATTTAGAATTTTGTTGGTAAATATTGGCTTACATAAATCCACAATCTCGGGTTTAGGAATTTGAGCTAGAGTCAAATAGGATATGAAGGTACCTACCAAATCACCACTGGCCCACGGCGTGAAATTGTAGTCAAAGTATCATTCTCCAAATTCTTTAATAACACCCTTGCGAACCATGTCGTTCTTTGATCCCAAAATATGAGTCCAGCGTTCGGGGGTAATAGGTCATGCATGCAGCATTTCTTGATTTATCTTGAAATGAATTGTATGCACATTCATCTCCATCTTGTGGGTGAGTACAAACTCGCTAAAAAGGGGGATAATAAAGGAGATAGCTAGAAGGTTCTAGGAATAGGGAACAAGCCCATAGTAGGAAACGATAGAGAAATGTTGACTGAGATGATAAAACCAAGTAGTGATCGAGTCAAGGATAAATCATGATGTAAGTTGGAATCAGAGAAGCATGGGTTAAATACAGAAGGGGAGGCAAAGAACGTGACAAGGCCTTAACCAAAGGGCTAGCTAGTCATAAAGGGATAGGGGAAAGTAGGAAAAGACATCATGAGAAGAGCGGGAATGAATAGAGACTAATACTAGAAATCACACCTTATTGTGCAATGGGAATGCCGTAGAGTTATGGAAATTTCATTTAAGTATTTGTCCCTTTATTTGTCATTCATTCTCATCCTCTCTAGTTCTCCTTATCTTTGTATCAATATATCTCACCATCTATATATCTTTATAAATCTTTTTCTCTATCTCTCCCTCTCTATGTCTCCCTCTGTATCTCTCTAGATCTCTTTCTATCTTTACCTCTTGAACTATCTCTAACTCTCTATATATTTTTCCCCATCCTCCCACTTTATATTCATCTATATCTCTATCCAACCATGTCTCTCCATCAACCTTTTCCTATACCTTCTAATCTTTACATCTCTATATTTCTTCTCCCATCTCTCCCTTTATATGTATCTCTATTTGGTCATCTCTGTATCACTCTCTATGTCTATATATGTCCCCCTTTATACCTCTCTCTATTAAATTATACTTATACCTTTATCTTTATATTTGTCCCTCTCTCATTCTCTATTTTTTTTACATCTTCCATTTGCACTCTCCCCCCTGTCTCTCCTCTCCATGTCCCTATTCCTCTCAATCTCCATCTCTACACCTCTCTCTATATCCTTACACTATATCTTTCTCTTTCTTATGCACCCCTCCCTCTTTATATCCCTATTTCTCCCTCCACACACACACACACACACACACACTATCACTCCATCTAGACACATCTCCTTCTCTCTATTCATCCATATCTCCATGACCCCTTTCTTATACCTTTAAGTCTCCATAGATTGGATGTTGCAAAGCTGACTCAAGGCTTACACGCTACGGAGATGTTCATTGATATATTCCTAGCCATCAACATCGTTTGTCAAATAATGCATTGCCTACATTGTCCGCCCATTTGGCATCTCTTTTATCAGAAAGGAAAATCAACATACATTTATAAATTATAGATATATTTTCTTATTTAGCTAATATATACATAATTATAAATGATTTAGAGAACATCTATATCTTAATATATATTTAAATTATATCTTTATTTGTAATTAAACTATTGTAATTTAATAAATCTATAAAATGAATAATATTAAAATAATGCAAATTAAATGAAATAATAATAACAAAAATATCTAAGTTGTATTCATATTTATATTTTATTGATAATATAAGAATGCATAAATCATATTAATAAATTATTCTTTGGCAATCTTTGGCTAAGACATGATCTTGATAGCTTGTCTTGCCCAGGAAGCTGCAACCAGTTCTACGGTAATATGGGCATGTAATGGGTGCACACATTAGTCATTAATAAAAAATGAAAGTGAATTGATATACGATAATCATGTTGTTCATTTGATATATGTCAATCACACTGTCTATCAATAAGAAGAATCTTTCCATTCTTATTTCTTTTTGCTTTGCAAATTCATGATCGGTCTCTGAATGCGTGACGCTTGAACCTTTTTCTATGTGGAAAACATGGGTTAAGTAGGTTAACCATCATTCGGTCCAAGAGGTATGCAAGGTCAATTTGGATACATTTATGTAGCACAAGTGGTTCAATTGGTTGTCCATGTCGCACAAATCAACTAGATATCCACTAATAAGGATCCAAAAATGACCAATATAAAGATGTGAATGAGCAAGATAATCAAACTCCAATACTAACATGCTCATGTAATTTTTACAATAGGGAGAGAGGGAGGGTAATATGATAGTGTTATATAATATATGCAACACTACTAATTATGTAGATTATAAAATACAAAAATATAATATATATTACTACATATATGTTAATGTCTGAGGAGAGCTTCCTACTATAAAGAAGGAAAGACATGAAAGCATCTTATCAACATCAAATCCAATTTCAAAATCTTTTATTAGTCCTTGGCTTTAGTAGGAGATTGTTTTCATCTGTCTTTTTCTAATTAATTCCTATTTGGGATATAGTTCCCTCAGTTTTATCGTATGGTCTATATTGTCTTACAAATTAATTTAGACTAAATTATTTTTCATTAAGATATAATATAAGACAATATATTAATAATATTTAATTATAAATAACATATCATATATAATCACTAAAATTATACTATATTTATCTGTCAAAAACATCATGTAGTTCATTTGTATTTTAAAATTTGTGAAAGTATTTTTAAAGACATAATTATAGTTATATTATATATTAATGAAAATTAATTTAGTGTATTTCTATTAAAAATTTAGAATAAAATTAAAAATTGGAAAAATAAGCTTCCCACAAACGTACCATTCTGCATTTCATTCACATGCTTGGTTTGTGCTTAAACAGGTTGCAAGCATGAGATTATGTGTGCTTCCATAGTTTGTATACCTAGATTATGAAGCATGAGGTGTCAAATTGTGTGAAGCTGTGTGAGGCGTCGAATTATGTGACACTACATGAGGCATCAAATTGTGTACATCAGAATTTCCAGTATCGGTATAGTGCTCCTCGTCGTATTTGTGCAAATAATCTTCCGCCTTTTGCAAATATTTCCCTTTCTTATTCTCATCCAGCTTCCTGTAATGCTTGGTGGCTGCCAAAACATCACGAGCGGCGGCGGTGACCTCTTTGTTGAACCCTTGATCTCTGCCGGATTCAGACTCTACTTTGTGAAGCTTTGATACGGTGCCGTCAAGAATGATTTTGGCACTGGACAAAGCTTCTGAAGCCGATGGGGGTTTCTTGTTGTGCCCTCCCTAAGATGTTAATGATGATGGGTGTTTCTTGTTGTGCCCTTGCTACGCTGTTTCTGTTTGTGTGCAAATTTTGCAATCATTTTATTTCTTTCCTTGTGATGATGTTTCTTTGAAGGATTTTGTCAAATGACCAGGTACGTGTCTATGAATCCACATTTCGCATGCATGTCTATTATATCAACAACACCTGCGGATTATGTAATGTAGCAAAATCATTTGCTAAATGTTTGGGTTTTTATATATCTGAAATTTTTGTCTCATATAAGGAAGTGCTATTTCAGGCAGGCTGCATTTCCATATCCAGATTGCTACTATGCAATCAAAATTGCTTCATATGGTCTACAAATGATATTATTTTGTTCAGATTTTGGTCACTTGTGATTTTGTTAAGATTTTATCTTCGTTAGCTTATGGCACAACTTGGAAAAATAAGCTTCTAGAAATCTGGAATTGTGCGTTTTATTTCACCTGCCAAGTTTGTGCTTCCACAATTTGCATACATGCCCAGATTTCCTCTACTCCTTGAAATTGAAATCTGCAAGCCTTGCATTGATTCTTAGTACTCTTCTTTATTAATTTTTTCCATTAATCTCTTTTTTTTTTGGCAATTTCTAATGTTTTATGTTTATCAAATCGATACAAGCCACTTCTCATAGGATTAATCTCCCTCAAATTTTTCATTCTATTAAAAATTACTGTCAAATACAAGAGGACTAAAGAAGTATCAGAGAAATTCATTGCCAATTTCAACTCTGTTGACTAGACATTCAAGTTGCACATTCAGGTTGATGTGTACTGATAGAAAGCATACTGGCAGAAAGTACTCTATTCGCGTGTAAAGTGGCGACAACAAAAATAGATGCATTCCATTGGCCCCAAAATTAGCCAACTTTTCAGCCTCTTTATTGCCTTCATGATATATATGGGTGTAGCTAATAATATCAAAATTTTTGGAAAGGTTGATAGCCTGGTGCAATCTTGAGTTGAGGGGCCAATTTGGTGTGGAACCAGTCCTAAGGGCATTAATGATGATTTGGTAATCTCCTTCCACTAAAGGGTTTTTAATATTTAAGGTTTTACATAATAGAAGACCCTCGCAATGGGGCTTCAATTTTTGCTATGTTGTTTGTGGCTCTGCCACTGTGATTAGCCAGTTTGCCACATATTTTGTTGTTCCATTCATGAATGAACCAATTTTAGCTACCTTAGGATTGCCAAGGATGCCCCATCAAAGGTAACCTTGTTCCATATGGTTGGAGGGGGAGACCATTTGAAAGTCAGCCTGACTAATGAGGCTTCTTTCCTACCTTTCCCAAAGAGAGGATGAATGATGAGGTTGGTCTATCCTTTCTTGATCTCATTGTCCCAAAGGGAGAAAATATAGTTAGTGTTATTGAAGGATCTTAGCCTATTGTTAGTTACTTCAATAAGGCTTTCTTCAATTTTTTTAATCAATTTGGGTACACTCATTTTAACATCTTGGAAGATCCTATGATTTCTCTACTTCCAAATTTACCAAATCATGATGGAAGGAGCTATCTTGCATATAAGGTAAAAGTTAAAGTCCTTAATGGGGAGAGACCAACTTTTGAAAAAATCAAGAAGGTTTCTTGGGATATCTAGTTGGAAAGGGAGTTTTTGAAGAAGCCAGAACCAACATTATTGGCCATATGGGAAATGCAAGAGGATATGGTCCACATATTATTTTTTTTTCTTCACAGAGGGAACACTGGGAGGGACCCTTCAAACCCAATTTATTAAACCATTCAAAAATGATTCTACACTTCTTAATAGCATCCCACGTGAACATACTAGCTTTAGGAAGGTGTTAGAGCTTTTTCTTTCAGAATCTAAATGAAGCATCAATGCTTGACTCTATGACTCCCAAAGCTTGATTCTAACAAGCAAAAGACTAACTAAAAAGGATTTAATCCTCCTTCACTTTGAGCTCCATAGACTCAGGCATATGTACCTCTTGTGACTTATTACTTCATAGTAAATCTTCCAGTGGATTAAGTGTCTTGAACACTGATATTCAATATTTAAACATGACAAACTGTAAAATACATATTTGGTTTAGTTTTTCAAAGACTGATAGGCAACCCTAACCCAAACCAGTGCCAAATCCTAGGGTACATAGTCATTAAGAATTCATCTCAAATATACCAGATTTACAGAACTAACTGAAAGCCAAACAAGATACCTTACACCTTGCTATCTGTAACTCAAATCTTAAATCATCAGAATCATATATAAGTTAAAAACCCCCTGAAATATGCTTAAAGGAATTACGCTCCCCTTAGAAGTAACCTGAAACACATATCAAAACTTTCCTTACAAGTCTATGAATTTAAAATGCCTTACAAACTAAATTCATAAGAATCCAAACATACATCTGAAGACAATAAAAAATCAAGCAAGGACCCCAAAGATATTTCTATTCATCAAGATAACTTTAATACATTCTATATCTAAAATTCAAGAAACAAAGTTTGGACCAGAACTGACAACCCTTCCTTGCTTGATCAAAAATTTGATGGACCCTATTATAATGGAGAAGAAAGAAGAAATATAAGGAGAAAAACAAACTTGAACCCTAACTAACACTTGTCTGCTTCCAAGATATCTCAGCTCGCACAATCTTTTCCTCTTCAAAATTTGATTTGATTTTTCTCCTTTAATCAAGTCCTACTTAACAAACTTTACCCACTTGCCTCTAAAAGAAAACTCTCATGAATACTCCTTTTTAGTTGGAAATAAAAATATTTCAAAAGACAATAAATGTTCAATTTTTAATCAGATTTTGCCACTTGTCACTTGCTGGTTTTCTCTAAACTCCAGCTGGGCCTACCTGGGTTCATCCTGAGATTCAAAGACTACCTTATCTCCTAATATCTGAATGCTTCTACTAACCATGATTTACTTGGGACACTTGGTGACTAGCTTATCTCTGAATCTTTGAATCTTTTCTCTAACTATGGTTATTTTCTTAGATTGGGCAACTAAGATACCTCTTGATCTCTAGATGCTAATACCTTAACTACCATGATTTAGAGATTCAACGACTAACCTATCTCTTGATCTCCAAATGTTTGACGTCTGAATTTTATGACTCTGAGATTCAGTGACTGACCTTATCTCATGATCTACGAATGTTTAAGGCTTCACTGTCAGGATTCTAAGATTGCACGACTGACTTTATCTCTTGATCTCCATATCTTTTCTCTAACTGCAGTTACATTGGGAGATTGCACGACTGGCATTATCTCCTAATCTCTGGATCCTTTTTCTAACCACAGTCATCTTCCGAGATCGCGCAACTAAGCTGTCTCTTGATCTTTGAATGTTTTGAACTTGACTGCCATGATTTGGAGATTCATAGATAACCTTATCTCTAGATTGTTGGATGTTAGCACTTTAACCATCAGGAATTGGAGATTCGGTGAATGAGCTCCTTAACCTCTATCTCCTGATCTCCTAATGTTTCGGTTGACTGTAGTCATCGCCATCTCACATTTGTGAGCCCTGCCAAAAACTTGTTCATTTTTTAAGTCACCAGCTACTTGGGCACGTCCACCAAGGCACCACCTTCGTGGGGGCGTCGAGAGCCTCCACTTTTTCTTCATAGTACAATGAAATTGTTTTACCTTTTAAACCTTGTTGTAGTCCTTTACCCCACCAATATGGGATAATTGTTTTTGAAGTTTTTAAAGTCTCCTGCTCCTAGGCATCCAAAATTTTATTTCCATTAACTCCTCTTGCAAAGTACACTGTTCCCTTGGCTGAGGGGCCCATCAATGAGCCTCTTGGATCTTTACTTCACATGTCACTCTCCATAGTTCTATATAAACACTAATCATTCCCTTTCCCTATGAATGTGTGATATTTGGTTTTAAATTTTTTAAATCTTGTTGTAGTCCTTTACCCCACCAATGTGGGACAATTTTTTTTTGAAGTTTTTAAAGTCTTCTACTCCTAGGCGTCTAAAATTTAGTTGCCAATAACTCCTCCAGCAAAGTATAGTTCTATACAAACAATTGCCATTACCTTTCCCCATGAATGTGCGATATTTGGTTTTGAAGTTTTTAAAACCTTGTTGTAGTCCTTTACCCCACCAATGTGGAACAAATTGTTTTTGAATTTTTTAAAATCTTCTACTCCTAGGTGTCAAAAATTTAGTTGCCATTAAATCCTCCAGCAAAGTATAGTTCTATATAAACAATAATCATTCCCTTCCCCCCATGAATGTGCTATATGGTAATTTTGTGTGCGCCAATATATATTTAGAAGTTAACACAATGACCCCTAGGAAGTAACCTCCCAAAGGATCTCTCCACCTTTACTTTATATTGCATTCCTTGCACTCTCAAATAAAAATATTATATAGTTCATCTCCTCCACCAATGTGGGACTAAAGTTTTTCCACTTAAACTAAGCCTGCGTAGACATGTGGTGGATGACACGGGCTTAGAAAACCTTTCAAAGGTTGTGGAGTCTGGGGTTACACCTGCCAATTCACACTTGCTTGGATTCTTAAGAAAAAAAATAAACATTTAAAAACATTTGTTGCACAGCCTCTTCCTTTTATTATCTCCTCCGCAGCATCCTCCTTGGTATTTATACCTACCAATTGCATTTGCTCAGAGTTTCTAAACGCAACATCCAAAACATTATTTCATGTGCGGGCTTTTAAAATCATAGCCATGCACTCTTTTTCATTGGACCATGTCATATGTAGCATTCACTTTCTGATTCTGTGCAGCCATTGGCTTCTTTGTCATGCACAGACTTTGCTCAATTATCATTGGGAAGACTTTGTTCATTTACCATTGTGCAGAATTTTCTGGCGCTCTCAACTAAAAATATTATATAGTTCATCTCCCCCACCAATGTGGGACTAAATTTTTTCCACTTAAACTAAGCCTGCGCAGACATGTGGTGGATGACACAGGCTTAGAAAACCTTTCAAAGGTTATGGAATCTGGGGTTACACCTGCCAATTCACACTTGCTTGGATTCTTCAGAAAAAAAACATTTAAAAATATTTTCTGCACAACCTCTTCCTTTTATTATCTCCTCCGCAGCATCCTCCTTGGTATTTATACCTGCCAATTGCATTTTCTCAGAGTTTCTAAACGCAACATCCAAAACATTATTTCATGCACAGGCTTTTAAAATCATAGCCATGCACTCTTTTTCATTGGACCATGTCATATGTAGCATTCACTTTCTGATTCTATGTAGCCATTGGCTTCTTTGTCATGTGCATACTTTGTTCAATTACCATTGGGCAGACTTTGTTCATTTACCATTGTGCAGAATTTCCTCATCCATGCGTAGGCCTCCTTTTTTAACTCACACGCAGCCTGGGACTTTTGAAAGGTTGTGGAAGTTGGCACTACACCTGCCACTTTGTATTTTCTTGTCCACATGATTTGTTACATTACATAATCTGCGCAGCCTTATTGGCATTAAACCCACGTAGCCTTCCAGCTTCAGTGCATGTAGAAAGGAGAATAGTGGCTCTTCAACAACCACACACACTTGTTGGAAAGTTTCCAATTTGGCATAGGCATTTTGGACAAGGGAAAAGGTTTGGAAATTTGTAAAACCTTTTCAATCAATCACTCTGTGCATATCATGCAATCATTTCACTTATTCCTTGAGAAGGCATCTCAACAAAATGAGCTATCAAACAGTGAGTTTTCCCCATCAATGTTTCCACATTTTGTATACACACAAGTGTATTGACATATATCAACTCTATCTTGATGCTCCCAAGTTGACACACACAGAGTGGAATATTGGCCAAGGCTATGGAATCTGGCATAATGCCTGTAGGCTTAGAACTATTACTATTCTCAAATTGCAATCTCAGTCTCTTTGTAATTCTTGAGTTATCTCTTCCCATGTGCCATCATTGAGAATCTACAACTCCTTTACGATTGTTTCCATAATTCTTGCCCTTATCTCCCCTATCTTCATTTATGTGTCTGAGTCCACCTTCTTTTTTTATTTGCACATTATTTAAATCACTATAGATGATTTAAATTTATTTTAAATTTTCTTGCAGATCTAGTCCAAAGTGAAAATTGGTCTCCAGAAAGAGCCCCAAAAGTTTGTCAAATGACTCACTGTAACCCTGCATTCTAGAACACGTATTTTCCCATGATATTTGAACATGTTTGTCAAATGGATTCATCTCATGATATCTAAAATAGGAAATATTAACATCCAAAGTGGGCTATTTCATTATTATGCAACTGGATCTGTTAAAACACATGCAAACCTTGCCAAGAAAACCATCTGAGAAAATATCAAATACAATCCTGAGAACTTGCTAGTTGGCACACCGAGTCATTCAAGTATAATATGTATGTGTGCAAAGATGTTTTTTCTAATTTGAATCTATGCCCTACATATTAAGTGTAAAAAATGAGCATCCTGAAACATTCTAAGAATGCAGATGTAAAACTGCATAGATTGCATTTTGGATATGACCTTGTAAACATAGCATACTAACTGCTGGGACTCCCCCATTGATCATGGCAGTAGATTTACATACAAAGAGTATAATAAGATAATTTATTCACCATAACATTCATCTTATATCTAAATATTAACCCTCAAAGTTGATCCCTCCGAGAGAACCATTACTGTGCAAATTGAAAATTGAATAAGTCTCGTTTGGATATGGCTTCAAAAAATAATCCAATAAAACCCTTATGATCTGAAACCCTAGATATAGATTTACTTTCCAATAAATAGTATGAGGCTTTAGCTAGTGTGCTCCAATGATCAACTGGTTAATCGATATGAAATCTCAAAGTCAGCCTCTTACCAACTTTCTGAATTCAATCTCAGTGACACTGCATAAACTTGATTCAGAATTGGCTGAGAAAATAGACTAGATGGATTGACCAAAGTCTAAGAATCTTTATGGAGGGAAATTTTCATGTTTACATTGTAGGGGAATACTCAATTCCTCATGGCATTCAACTAGGTGCAAACCGTGGGACCCCAAAGTAGGATACTTGGCAGTTCTGCAAATTACACTTAGAAAACCAAAATAAAATGCAAACAGAAAGGCTACAAAAAAATTAACATATAAACTCACAGGGGTCTGTAGATATACATGCTGACTCATTTTCATTCCTAAAACATCTTGGAACACTCATTATATCCTGGGTATCGATCTAGCCAAATATGTAGACCTCCAAAGCAGTTCATTTAGTAAACATTGAATATGTGCACAAGTGCAGATTTAGGTAATGACGTCCAAATGACTATCTCCAAAACACATCCAATCTGACTTCTTAGAGCTGAAAACCAATATACTTGCTTAATGATAGGTGATGCACATGTCCCCCAAGTTTTTTCTCATAAAAACCTTCACGTCTCTTTTTACTTGCATGCAAACTAGGGCCCTTTCAAAATCTTTTTGGGGCAATGACTTGTGCCTTAGAGAAATTTTTTACTTAGTCACTCTAAAATTTATCCAAAATTTTAGAGTTCCAACACTGGCTCTAATTGGGGACACCTGCCCCATATGGGCATGTAGAGGACTTAGAGTCTTGTGGTAGAGTAGACCATTCAAAAATATTAGACTACTTCTCACTTCAAAAACTGGGTCCTTATTGAAAATCAAACACCACACAACTGAAAGAAAAGCAACTGTACAAACATACATATTATTCACAAATGGACCAAAGCCACAAAAATGACATCACCGATTACCTCTATCAAATATTTGATTCTCATTTCCATGTATCAAAGGTAAATGACAATTATCACTTCTGGGAACATGATCAAACATACTGCCAAATATCTTCAACATACCATATAAAATGTAATCAACATGTATTCACCATCAACCAACAAAATAGAGTCACAAAATTGTTGAGCATGTTAGCAATTGTGTGATACCAAAATGTCACACCCTCTACCATAACTGACAAGTTGTGGTGTAGGAGCACACCTAGGCTAACCTCCAAGTTGTTTTCATTTTGGCTTCTACTTGACATTGGTTAAGTCAAGTTAGGTTAGTTTATGTTTAGACCTTAGTAGGTCATTGCAATGTGGGCTAAGTGAGTTAGTCATTAGGAATAAGGTCACAAAAAATAGCCATTGTTAGTAGTTTTTCAATTTATTAGGCTTAGTTCCTAAATGTGGGATTGAAGTCATGAATGTGTCCTAATCTCTTAAATGTGGGCATAGAGATGCTGTGAGGCCTTAAATTATCTTGGATCCTCAAAATGGAGAGGTTAGAGGTCCTAAAGTGTAGGGAGAAGGCATAATGGCAAAGATGCCAAAAGTTGCTAAATTGTTGTCATGACAACATTTGCAATTATTGCAAATGTTGCATGCAACACAGTTACCTTGGATTCTCCTTGAAACTAGGAGTGGGGAATCGACCAACAAGGCCTAGAATGTAGGAGGAAGGCATCTAATGCATGGAAAAGACACGAATCAAGGATTTATTCATTCATTTGTAACAAGTGTGAAGTTGGAATAGAGCTCTGCAATTCTTGTTTTTTGAGAATCCCAAGCATTTCATTGAAATAGTGACATTGTGTGGATTGAAAGCTTCGAGCTAACGATTATTTGGTGTTCTTAAGATAGTTGGTAACATTGTTCATTCAATAAGTTAGTTGTTCTAAGGTATTTTAAGGTCTAGTTCAAATTGTTTTGTGTTTAGGAGACTCACTGGTCCTGTCCTGACTAGTAAGACAAGTCATGGCTCCCCCATGAAATCTAACCATGGGAAACACCTAAGGGTAGAGTGATATGTTAGAGGAGTCAGTAGTGTACATATTTGTAGAGTTGGGAGTCAAGGAAAGTTGATTTTCTATTTTTAGATCCAAGCCCTAGGAGAGCATACACTGTCTGGTTAGTGGTTTGGAGGTGAAACAGTGTGCATTCACATGCAGGGTAGTGAAGTAATATATGATCTAAGTACATTTCCACTTAGGTTTTAGTGTTACCTTAATATACTGAGCTGGTCGTGTTTATATCAGTCACGGAGACCAATTTTTAAACAAGTTTTGCATAGTGTTATAGATTGTCCTAGAAATTAGGCCTATTAGCCCTATTGACCCTAGTTTGTAGGAATCCTATGTATGGAGGAATTTTGAACCTAAAACCTACAAAATACTTTATGAAATAGAAAATAGTATCTGGATATGGTCTTAGATTTCCAAGTTCTTTGGAAAAGTTTTGAAAGAACTGAGAAAAACACATTGACAAGGGCTACAAGGAAGTAAGCTCAATTAGGCCTCCTGAAGACAAGAACTTGGACTCGATTGAAAAAGGGTATGAAATCCCTCAAGATGGATTCAAATGTGATCAAATGCAATGTGTACATGGTGATGGACACCCCTGTAAGTGATTCATGAGTGTTAGAGTGGAAATTGGCACTTAGACACTTCTAAGTGTAAGTATGAGAAGTGAGGAAGTGAAGTAACTATTTGGGTGTTAGTCTTTCAAAGGTGAAGCACAAAGTGGAGACTCTTAGAGAATAGTAGGATTAGGAATTAGTTAATGATCTAAGCCTAAAAAGGACCTAGAGGAGATTAGGTTCCTTGAAGAAGATAAAGAATATATTCTTAGGAGATTGTGCAAGCAAGCCAATTTGGAACACTTACATCATATTGGTATCAGAGCTTGATTAAAGATCAGGCTTGTGGTGGATGTTTCATCCTACTTAATTAGTGGGAGAGAATACACCTAGAAGTTTAGAGAAAGGTAAAACCATGGTGACTAATGCTGAGTTAGCCAAAAAGGTAGAAGATCAAGAAGAAGACAACAAGTTGTTAAGAGAAAGGTTGTCTCAAATGGAGAAACTCTTGGGAGAAGTCCAAGACAAAGCTGAGAAGATGAAAGGTAAGATAGATCAGAAAGAAGAAGAAGAAGCAAGAAAGAAAATATTGGATCTAGAAGAGGGAGCTCCAACCCCTGACCCTGTCAGTGACCAAGAACCCTTCTTAAAGGCATTGAAGGCTTTAAGTGGTAAAGCTTTGGAGGGTGTGCCACCATTTAGTGGACAAATGGATCCAGATTCAGTTGTGGACTGGATAGAAAGAATAGAGAACCATTTTTAATGTTATGGTATCACAGAGGCCCAAAAAGTAAATGTGGCCAAGTCAAGATTGAGAGGTTCAGCTCTCACATGGTGGAAGTTTGGTCAAACTGAAAGAGAGAAAGAAGGAAAGAGTCCTATAGCCACATGGAAGGGCATGGTAACTAAGATGAAGAAGACCTATTTTCCTGATGATTATGAAGTGCTGCTACATAGGAGGAGACATAATCTCAGAAAAAAAGACTTGGATGTCCAAGACTATACCGAAGAGTTCCAAAAATTGTGCTTAAGGTCACAAGTGGTTGAAGATGAAAGCATCAAGCTAGCTAGGTATTTGAATGGACTCAAATGGTCTATTCAAGAGTAAACAAGTCTTGTGAACTTCAAAACCATCTGCCACTACTATCAAATGGCCTTGAAGATAGAGGAGAAAGGCAAAAGGAAGCAAGAACAAAGTTCTAAAGGAAGAGGTAGAGGAAGAGATAGTAGAGGACCAAGAGGTGGCTATGGTGGAAGGAGTTTAGAATTAAGGACACAAGGAGAAGTCAAATACAATAAGAAACAAGAAGAAAGTTCTAGCAGAGGTGGAAGAGGAAGGAACTCAAGTTTCAGAGGTAGGAGTGGTGGACAAGGAAGAGGAAATTACTTTGCCAATATGAAATGTTACCATTGCAACCAAAGTGGACACCCTGCCTATAGGTTTCTAGAGAATGGTAGTACTTCTAAAGGATGTAACAAGAGTACTAATCTAGTCCAAGAAGAAACAGATGTAGTTGATAAACACCTTGAGGTGCCATTAAATTTAGAGGAAGGGGAGAACCTCATGATTAGGAGAACATTGATCAAGTAGCCAATTAAGGAGGAACCAAGCCAAAGGAGGTCCTTGTTTAGGATCAAGTGTAAGGTGATGGGAAAAGTATGTAGAGTCATTGTAGACTCAGGGTCTACTGACAACATTGTGTCAGAGGAAGTAGTCAGCAAGTTAGGCATGACAAGGATACCTCATACCCATCCTTACAAGGTCACATGGATCAATAAGGGACATCATGTTTTAGTGAATGAGAAAGCATGGGTGGAGTTCTCAATAGGGAGATATAAGGACAAGGTATTATGTGATGTACTATCCATGGATGAATGTCACTTGCTCCTAGATTGGCCATGTCAATTTGACTGCCAAGCTATCCATGATGGAGTGAAGGACTCCTTTACTTTCAAGAAGGATAACATGACTTTTAAAATACAGTCATTGTTAGAAGATATAGAGGTAAAGACAACAGGTCCTAATGTACTAATGGCGAGTGAGAAAGAGTTCTTGGAAGCCATAGAGGAAGGAGAAGGATTTGGCTTTGCACTAATGTTGAAGCCCAAGGAAGTGGAAGACAAAACAACGAAGAGGACAAAGCTACCACAAGAGATACAAGAAATGTTGCAGAAGTATGAAGGTATTGTAAGTGATAGATATCCATCAACCTTACCCCCTATAAGACCCATAAGCCATAAGATTGACCTTATTCCTAGAGCTACGCTACCCAATAAGGCAGCCTACAAGATGACCCCTCAACAGAATGAGAAAGTAGCTAGGCAGATTCAAGAGTTACAAGAACAAGGTCTTATAAGGAAGAGTATTAGTCCTTGTGCTGTACCCATAGTCCTAGCCCCTAAGAAAAGAGGTACTTTGAGATTATGTACTAACTTGAGGGCCATTAATAGGATCACTATCAGATATAGGCTCCCTATCCCTAGGATAGAAGACTTTATGGATTATCTAGGAGGTGCAATGTACTTCAAAAAGATAGATTTAAAAAGTGGATATCATTAGATAAGGGTGAATGAAGGAGATGAATGGAAGACAACCTTCAAGACTACTGAAGGGCTGTATGAATGACTAGTCATGCCATTTGGCCTATCAAATGCTCCATCAACTTTTATGAGGTTGATGAATGAAGTACTCAAGGACCACATTGGAAAGTTTGTAGTGGTACACTTGGATGATATACTCATCTTTAGTAAGACAAGAGAGGAACACCTCAAGCATGTGGAATTAGTACTCAAGAAGCTACATGAAGAGAAGTTAATGATTAACTTGGAGAAGTTTGAGTTCATCAACACAGAGCTAGTGTACCTAGGATTTGTTCTATCTCATGGTAATCTGAAAATGGGCAAGAGTAAAGTGGAAGCCATTATCAATTGGCCTACTCCAAGGACAACAACTGAGGTAAGAATTTTGCATGGCCTTGCTCGGTATTATAGGAAGTTCATAAGGAAAATTAGTGCTATTTGTGCTCCTATGTTGGACACAATCAAAGGAGGAATGAAGACCAAGTTCACATGGAATGAACAAGCCAACAAAATATTTGAGTTATTGAAAGAGAAGATTGCTACCGAACCTGTCCTAGTCTTTCCAAGCTTTGAGAAGCTTTTCACCATTGAGTGCGATGCAAGTAACATATCTATTGGGGCTATCCTAAGCCAAAAGGGTAGACCAGTAGCATTTCAATCAGACAAGTTGAGTGAAGAAAAGAAGTATTATTTTTAGGATCTTCAGTTGTATGCATTATTTCAAGCTTTGAGAAAGTGGAGGCACTATTTGTTTCCCAACGAGTTCATTGTCTATTCGGACAATCAAGATTTAAATTTTCTGAATTCTCAATAGAAGTTGAGCCACAAGCACATGAAATGGGTGGAATATCTACAAGAATACACCTTTAACATCAAACACAAGAAAGATGTCCTCAATAAAGTTAAAGATGCATTATCACAGAGAGCTCTTACCATCCAAGAGATTCAGTTGAAGAGCATGGGAATAGATCACTTCAAGGATCTATATGTTGAAGATGATGGACTTTGCAGACATTTACAAGGTATGTGCTGAATACAAAAACCATTTTCATAGCAAGTATGTTGAATACACTTTGCAAAGTAACCTTTTGTTTAAGGGAAATCAGTTATGTGTCCCTAGAGGCTCTATTAGGGAGAATATGATACAAGAAAAGTACAATGGTGCATTGAGTGGTCACTTTGGGATCACTAAGACACAAGAACTAGTTCAAAGGTTCTACTATTGGCTGAGAATGAACCTTGATGTTAAGAGGTATGTGGAGAATTGCATTGTATGTCAGAG